>CM050166.1:305663455-306150955 GCA_027410445.1 Discoglossus pictus | reverse complement strand
GAAGCTGTGTAAGCCATGAACATACAAATATTTGGGACAATCTTCATTTTAGCAGATTCTGCTAGTGCATGGAAGCTGCCATGAACGTAATATTTACTTTTTCATGGCACAAGGGGCAGGGCACAGATCAAGGGAAATACATATAATTGCGACTGACTCCTACTGATCATGTGAGAGAGGGGGATCAAATGCTAAAAGCTTATCTGAATCAATCAATAAGTCGACAGACCCATATTCTTTATTCCTTGCTCCAGAATAAATAATAAAAATTAGCAGAGCACACTCC
The DNA here is from genome assembly GCA_027410445.1 of Discoglossus pictus. Lineage (NCBI taxonomy): Eukaryota > Metazoa > Chordata > Amphibia > Anura > Alytidae > Discoglossus > Discoglossus pictus. The sequence continues at coordinate 306,150,669 of CM050166.1, read as the reverse complement.
TCAGACTCTATGCTATCATATAGTGTGGCACAAACAAAGTGCTAAAAGAGATTTTCTATAAGAATGCTTTATGTTAATGACATCCATTGCTGCTGACGTTGTCAGTTTGTTACATACTTCACAAGCATATGAAGTTTTCAACAACTGTGGTCAGTTACAATTAAAATGGTCTCTGCAGCATGGACACTTATAAACAATATAATAAAGTATCTCTACTGTGAGCAACAAGACTCTGCTTTATCCAGTTTATTAGTGCAAAATATCATCTAAATTATTATAATTGTGTTGTTTCAGAAAGATAATTATGGAAATATTAATGAAAGACTTGTTGTGCAAGTATACAGCAACACCCTAAAGAGGAAAACACAGTACTGCTGCTTAGTAAAATAATGACTATGAAAAATGGCCCAAGAATCCTTAATGCAGATATATTATTAACGTGAAAAAAACTAATAGAACTTTGAAGTCCCTCTGGCCTTAATAATGTTCTCAGTCAGGCAGTTAAATAATCATCTTTAATAAGAGAACTTATGGAAAACTGATACACTGATCATCTTGCCAACATACTTGGAATTGTCTCCACTTATGACTACTTCCTTATACATTGTTTATACTAGTTTTACACATATAAGTACACTTGCAATTAAAATTAACTCAACACTTAAAGGCATATCTAAATTTCCTGGATTATGAATGCATCTGATAGAGGAGAATCAGTATTGTATGAAAAAAAAAATTGCATGAAAAAATCCCCAAATAAATATTAATAAAATTACCCTGACGTTTGCAAATTTCTTCAGTTTTCTAGGAATTAATTTTGGGAATGAATGTCCCTTGAAAACCTTAACTAAATTAGTATAAAATTCATATTTTTGGGGGCCAATCACAGGCAGCTATAACATTGTTTCAATGTCTGGGAAGTCAGTTTGTGCAGCAAAGGATCATGGGATGTGTAGTCCATTTTAACCTCCACAAGGGAGCAAGGAGCTCCACAATGCTATGTTGATTTGTGCATTGTACTGCTGTTGGTGTGAAGGTTAGTATAGGCACTGTTTCTGTTGGTAGGTACCAGTTGCCTATGTAGGCAGCTCTGCGATTGTAGAAGACAATATTTTTTAAATAATATAAATCTGTATGTGTTTAGAATACATTTGTATGTGTATAGAATAAATCTGTATGTGTATAGAATTAATCAATGTAATGTGTATTTCTGATATAAGCAGCATGTGTTAGATTAGACAAAGGTAAAGGTAAATATACATTTAAGTTACTGAACATACAATACTACTCACTTTTACTACATAATATCTCTTTTTTACAAGTGATTTGTAAAACATTGTTCTTTGTCCGTTAAATGTTTATATAAAATTCATAAGTCACATATTTGATGAACAACACTTAAAGGTGTGTGGAACACATTTCTTTAATTTTTCATGCATTTAACAAGACATTACCAAAGATGGCTTTTGCTTGACATTTTTTTAAAGGGATATGTAAATTTCCTGGATTGTGAATGCATCTGATAGAGGAGAATTAATAGTAAATGGAAAAAAAATGTTTGCATGAAAAAATACCAAAATAAAAATGTAAACACTTACCTTGAAGTTAGCAAAATCTATTGTAATTTCTGACATTTAAAATTAAGGTTAACACCCTCTCCATATTTCTTTTGGCCAATCCAGTGAGATGAAAGATTTGAGACATAGCACTGTTAGTTGCTATGGCAACAGCACACAGCATAGACAGGAAGCAGGGATGAGCTATATCCCAGCAGTGGCTGGGAGGCTGACAACACTGCTCTACTATTGGTTGAGCAAGCAAGAGCAGGTAAATAGTGGGTTAATATTGCTCCCTGAACGCTGCATGGTGATTGGGTGGGGATCAGGAAGGTGTATAGACACCCCCTGGCGGTGTCAACACAATGATTAGAGGGATTTTAGATATTAAGAAAAATAAAATGTTTTATGAGATGTGCTGTATAGAAATAGGCTGCTTTTTGCCTATAGAGTGCAGAAATGTATTAATCCAGCTCACTTAGATATCCCTTTAAGAAAAACCTGGTTAAAGTTAATTGAAACTAACGGCAAATGCACAGAGCATCCGTATATGTAGGTTTTATTAACAGACAAGTATGTACATACATCTATATTGCTGCTCACTGGATGACATGGCTTCTTTGTGCTGACATCCACCCTCATTCAATTTGGGGGGTAACACCCTCGCAGATAGCCGATTTTCTGCGATTGAGTTGCAGGCTCTAGTAGGTCTACTTTTCCTCTGCTATTTAATTGGCCGGGCCGAAAGTTAGGTGCCAGTCGCGAGAATATGAAACCATGCTCTTGGCAGTAGCATTTGCGGGCTTGAACATAATCGTGGACGCAAGCCCGTAACTCATGGTTCAAGCCTGGAAGATCGGAGCACTTTAAATGCAAATATAAATTCAATACAGCACTATAAATGATTGGGAACACAATGGGCAGCATTAGAATTAAAAGCACAACATTTTCAAGATTGCACATTGCCAAAATATAATACTTTATTTCATGTTCAATCTCCGTTCGAACTCGTTATTCAAGCACATAGGACTTAGAAAAAAATGGAGGTTGGATTCCAGAGTCCTAAAGGTTTGCAAGTTGAAGCCCGTAGGACTTTGGACATAAATTAAACATGAAATAAAGTATCCACCTTGGTCACGGTAACCTGTGGTTCGATTATGGCGATTTGCGGGCTTGACGGAGTGATTCGCAAGGGAAAATTGGAAAAATTATATAGCGATTTGTGATTTTAGCGGCAGTGAAAGATCAAAGGCTTTGAGGGAAGTAACTTGCGATATGACAAATCGCAGTGGATCACCGCTCGCAACAAGTAACCCGTTCGGAGCCTGCAAACGGTAGGCAATTGAATAGCAAAGTAGCTTGGGCTGTCTACTTGCGAGCCCGGATCTCAAAATCGCAGCAATAGAATGAGGCTGATGATGTATAACTTGCAGACCCCACATACAGCACAAAAGCGAGGGTAAGAGGATTTGTTCAGTGATGCCGTCATGAAGAGGAACCAACCATTTACAAACAGACCACAAACGCACTGATAAAAACAAGCAAACTGTTACAGCTACACTATAGTGTATTTACAAGTAAAGCTCATATATGTCATTGCTGCACACAGGCTATTAAAACAGTAGCAGCTCTGCTTGAGTAGAAAACAAACAGTTTAAACGGTGTACTTTTTTTTATTATTTTTTTTTACAGTATAGCCTTACTTGTAAATGCAGTACAGCGGTAATTTTTAATTGATACATAGAAGGCTATTGTAAATGTATTCTTCATGGTATGATCACAATCCTCTAAATGGACAACCAGCTAATCTAATATAGTTAACTGATTTAAAATGACTTGACAAAACTTCTTCATAACTTTGTTCCTCTCCTAGTCTTATCAGATAAATGAAACCAACCCTTTGCTGTACCTATTTTTTGTTACATTTGTAAACCAAAAAAATCATTATTTTTTTCATGCAAAATCACCTTTTGAAATGTTTTATCCAAACATGACAGCTATTTTGGGAATTCCATGTCCCTTCAAATTTACATTATTAGTCCTTCAGAAATATCATTTTATTGTTGCTTATTACACTTTTGTAAGGACAAGCAAGATACATTTTCTTAGTTAAAAATATAATATATATAATTGTCAAATGTACAATCTGTCTTGAAAACTCTATAATCTCTACAGAACTCCTAGATTGTGCCAGACAAAAAGGTATTGAAATTTACCTTGGATGACTGCATCCACAGGAATAAAACATGTATTTTAATGCTTACCGAGCTAATGATCATGGGAGACGAGTGACAAAAATGTCTCTTGATAAATCATAAATATAAAATAGCTGTCAAAGAACAGATTTTAACAGGTTTCATTTTTAGATGTGCACATGGTTTGATAAATCACAATGGACATTAATGAATGACAATAAAATATATTTATATTGACATTCTAATTTACATCTGGTATGTAGAACTCTAAAGGGATATGGAATGATAAACTTAAAAAAAAGATCATATTTTAAACATTCAGTTTTTGCATGTGTGTTTTTCCATGTCAAAATGCATTTAAAATATAGAATGGAAAGCTTGACATGTGTATAGTAGGCTCTTATGATGAACTTGGTTTGATAGAGAGCAAAATAGTTTAAAGAATGTTTACAATAAACACAATAATTGTAAATGAATATATTCAGTTTTGCTTTAATGATGGCAGTGACAGGCAACCTGTGGCACTTGGAGGGACTCATATATAGACCCTTTAAATCATATTTTACAGTTTTGTTTACATGTAGCAAAAATGGTAAAATCAATGTAGGAGAGAGGTAGAGGCAGATTCATTGGTAATAGATAAATAGATAATGAGAATATGTATTGTGAAGCACAAGAGAAAGTAATTTGCTTATTGTGGAGAGATAATGAACTTTGTATTGTTGAAGAAGGACATGATATCCCATTCTAGAAAATAGAGTAGCAGCCCCATGGGAGATTTCCAAGGGCTGTATGAGAGCCATGGACCCAACACTGATTAAGATAGTGGTGTGGTGGATGTGGAGTTTATGAATTGGTATTAACTAACAATCATTGGAAGAATTTACGAATGGAGTGTTATCTAACAATCATTGGAAGAGTTTACAAATGGAGTGTTATCTAGCAATCATTGGAAGAGTTTACAAATGGAGTGTTATCTAACAATTATTAGAAGAGTTTACAAATGGAGTGTTATCTAGCAATCATTGGAAGAGTTTACAAATGGAGTGTTATCTAACAATTATTAGAAGAGTTTACAAATGGAGTGTTATCTAGCAATCATTGGAAGAGTTTACAAATGGAGTGTTATCTAACAATTATTGGGAGAGTTTACGAATGGAGTGTTAACTAACAATTATTTGAAGAGTTTACAAATGGAGTGTTATCTAGCAATCATTGGAAGAGTTTACGAATGGAGAGTTAACTAACAATCATTGGACCAGTTTATGAATGGGATAGGATGTTCACTAACAATCATTGGAAGAGTTTACGAAAGGGATGTTCACTAACAATCATTGGAAGAGTTTACGAAAGGGATGTTCACTAACAATCATTGGAAGAGTTTACAAATCGGGTGTTCACTAATAATCATAAAAAGAGTTTACAAATTTGGTGTTAATAATACTGACCAAATAAGATGTGACTTTATCTCAAAAGTACAAAATAGGCTGGTACCATCCCATATGTAATTCATTGATTTCTATTTGACATTTGAGACATGTGTTGCCAGAGAATAGATATATATTTTATGTAATATTCTGTATACCACCTCCTGAACGTTTGCCATTGGAGCATTATTAAGACCTGTTTAGCATAATTATTTACTTAGGGTCATTTTAGGAGAAGTAAATAATTTCTGTACAGACCTCAATAATTCAACTCGTCCAATCTATGATTGTTGAAATCGGACATAACCAAAACTCATATAAACAGTTTCAAAAACTCTTTTTGCTGATGGACTGCATTTTTTTACACTTACACCCATTATTTCTAATGAAAAACCAAATAAAAGTATTTTGTCATGTTTTAAATCTATTGATATAAAATATAGAAGTTGTCCCATTAAAGATCTTGTTATATTTAGAAACATAGACCTTGACAAGAGATAATAACTACGGTATTTGGTACATCTATACTGCACAGTGTCCGGGCTTTCTAAATTCAACAATACTTAAAAATAAAGCCATGTATTAAGGAAGAGTCAATATGAATGATGTCATTTTATTTGCTGTTAATCCATGAGTTTCTGAACTGTTATCTACATGGAGAAAGTCAAAAGGAAAATGTACGCTCTCTTCTACATTTTGAATGAAGAGGATAGAAAACTTACCCTATCCCAGTTAAAGCAGAGACCAATTCTTTCAAGCTGCTCCCTCATATGCTGAATATTACTGTAAAAATTGAAACAATGGAATAAAAAATAAAATACAAATGCCACTGGAATTCATATTGTAACTGCATACATTTTGAGTGGGGGGGGGGTATTTTTGGCTGCTACAAATTTTAAAAGCATGTTTTAATAAATCTAGATATAGAAAAAAAGTGTTTATTACTTATTTCTTGAAAATCTCATTATAGTGAGTTATGGTTTATGAGGAAATAATGCATCAGTCTGTAAAACTTTATTAACCTCTTAAAACCCAGCTGTACAGAATGTGGCATTATTCCTAGATAAACTACAACATACTATAATGATATTTCCTATTCATTAATAACTGTACAAAAATGAATGTCTACAATGAAATGATCATAATATGGTTGCAGATCCCTTCATACAGAAAACACCATATGCAACATCTACACATCTCATTTGGGATTGGTTTATACCTTTGTGTCCAGGTGTCCGGCCTCAATCCATGCTCTATAGCTGCATTTTCAGCAGGCAGTCCAAATGCATCCCATCCCATTGGATTAATGACCTATGGACAAGGGAGGGAAACAATAAATATACTTCGATATTTCTTACATTTTCAAAAAGCTGTGGAAAACAAAAGAAGAAAACAAAATTCTAGAATTTAATTTAATCTCTTAAATTTCACTTGTGTTTCTGCACACATTTTATTTCTAGATACTTTATAACATAATTTAAATGGTATCCGATAGTGATTTGTATTTTTTTTTACAGCACTTAATAGGAAGTCACAAATACATTTATTTCAATTGACAAGTTCCACCTTAAAATAAGTTTCCTTTATATGAAAGATCACCCTTAGAAAAGATGTTTGAAAAAGTTATGGATCTTGCCCAGTTTGCCAGTTACTCCTTCATGTTTGTTGAGAGCGGAATATGCTATTTTAAAATTGATTATTATCCCTGGCCCTGAGTTCTGTGAGCTTATTGGGTCAAATGTTCAAGGGCTAGTTCAAGAGCCAATCAAACTGCAATTGTGTTCCTCACAAGCTCACATCACCTAATATATAAAGGGCTTGTAGCAATAAAATGCACTTGGTAAAACTTTTACATATATTTTTGAACTTCTTTTAGTGAACTCTTTCATAAAAGAACAACTTGTGACTGGGGAAATATAAATTTTAAGTTTTCTATACAGAGGGAACTTCTCATTCTTTTCAACACCAAGAGGATCACTTTTATGATATCTTGTTTCCCTGGTGGAATACATGGAAGTAAGCATGTCTACTCCATGACAACACTTTTTCCTTAAGTTTAATCGTGTGCCGCATCATCAGTACATTACCACTCACTGTACCTTCTTAACTTATGGTACTTAGGTCATAGAAGCACAGCTTAAAGGGTCATTTACCTCACTACAGTTCTTCATGGTGTTGAAATTATCTTTTTTTTTTTTATTAAACTAATAACAGCTAAAAATCTAAGGTCTTAGATCTGTTTACCCACAAGTAACATATTTAGTTGATTCCAGAGGTCATTTCTCTGCACAGATGAATTTGTGAAGGATTAACCCTCTTTCTGCTCATGCTCTCTGCACCGAGCTGTTGCTGTCTAGGGGCTTGTCAGAATCTCATGTAAACAGACACTTCATTTATAAAAAAAAATCTGTGCAAAAGTAACCTATTTCAAAAATGAAAAAAGTATTGAAGTATTGAACATGTTTTTAAGAGAGCTTTACAGTGGTGTGCTCCAAGTTGTGCAGATTTAACTGGCCCTTTAAAAATGGATGGTATTTAAGTCTTTGTTAAATTAAAGGGCCAGTGTACACACTTTTCACAATTAACCTATTTTTAGTTCACCACTTATTAACATTACAAATACATGTGCACATGGCAGCAAAGCAAATCTTTAGCCAGAAAATCATAATTTAAAAACACAGTTTACATCATTAATGGCCATTGCTGTACCCACCATCCCACATCTGTCGGGAGCATTTTGGAAAGTAAGTGAAAGATTCAACAGTGACAACATAAATTTGGATTTCTTGTTAACGCTTGAATACCATTATCACAGTTGAAATCTTCTACTTCCTTTCCATACATCCTAGAAACTCTTAAAATAGCAGGTACATACCTTCTGCAGCCTACCCTTTCTTTCTGTTCTCTCTCATGTTTGGTGACAGCTGTCAAGCACAGAAGAGCTGGGCTTCACATTACAAGTGTATTGCAGTTAGCAAGCAAACACTAACATGCCATATGCCTTCTAGGTGTAACATGACTCCAGTAGTGTGAAACCGTCTCCTCTGGGCGTGGCCTTAGATCACAAGTGTGTAAGATGTCAACTACCATGAGAAAGAACAGGAAGAAAGGAGGAGGTTCCAAGAGTTAAGAATGTGTTACTCTGTGAGCTTCTTAAAATGTTGTTGTTGTTTAGTCGTTCAGTCGCGTCCAACTCTCTTGGATTGTGGGAGACAATCCAAGAGGAGATGTTGGATAGACCGAGAAGTGCACTCAAGAAATGGAAATATCCCTAGCACACTTCCATCAAAGTATCATGTATATTTTTCTAATTAAAAACTAGCCTTTTCCACACTGCTTTTCATTGGACTACCGTATATACTCGAGTATAAGCCGAGTTTTTCAGCCCTTTTTTTAAGGCAAAAAAGGGCACCCTCGGCTTATACTCGAGTTACTCTCCCCTCCGTGTCTCTCTAAACCCCCGTGTGTCTCTAACCCCTAGTGTGTCTCTAACCACCCCCGTGTGTCTCTCTACCCCCCCGTGTCTCTTTCCCTCCCCCCTCCTCAACCTAAACCTCCCTCCTCCACCTAAACCCCCCTAAATACCTCCCCTCACTTACCTGCTTGTGCTCCGGCCTCCGCTCCTTGACCCGGTGCTGGCGAGCATGTGACGTCATGCGTGCCGGGTCAAGGAGCGGAGGCCGGAGCACAAGCAGGTAAGTGAGCGGAGAGGGGAGAGGTATTTAGGGGGGTTTAGGTTGAGGAGGGGGTTGGGGTTGAGGGGGATTGAGGGGGGAGGTTGAGGGGGGTTGAGGTTGAGGGGGGTTGAGGTTGAGGAGGGGGGTTGAGGGGGGTTGAGGATGGGGGGGTTGAGGAGGGGGTTGAGGATGGGGGGTTGAGGAGGCAGGTTGAGGAGGAGGGTTGAGGATGAGGAGGGAGGATGAGGAGGGAGGTTGAGGAGGGAGGTTGAGGATGAGGAGGGAGGTTGAGGATGAGGAGGAGGGGGGTTGTGGATGGGGGGTTGAGGAGAGAGGATGTGGATGGGGGGGTTGAGGAGGGAGGTTGAGGAGGGGGGGTTGGGGTTGAGGGGGGGTTGGGGTTGAGGGGGGGTTGAGGTTGAGGAGGGTTGAGGTTGTGGAGGGTTGAGGATGAGGATGGAAGGTTGAGGAGGGAGGATGAGGATGGGGGGCTTGAGGAGGGGGTTGAGGATGGGGGGGTTGAGGAGGGAGGTTGAGGATGAGGGGTTGAGGAGGGGGGTTGAGGATGGGGGATTGAGGATGGGGGGTTGAGGAGAGAGGATGAGGATGGGGGGGTTGAGGATGGGGGGGTTGAGGAGGGAGGATGAGGAGGGAGGTTGAGGATGAGGAGGGAGGTTGAGGAGGGGGTTGAGGATGAGGAGGGAGGTTGAGGATCAGGAGGGAGGTTGAGGATGAGGAGGGAGGTTGAGGATGAGGATGGAGGTTGAGGATGAGGATGGAGGATTGAGGATGAGGAGGGAGTTTAAGGACGAGGAGGGAGGTTGAGGAGTGGGGTTGAGGAGGGTGATAAGGGAGGGGGAAGAGACACAGGGAAGGGAGAGGTTGGAAGAGACACAGGGAAGGGAGAGGGGAGAAGAGACACAGGGAAGGGAGAGGGGAGAAGAGACACAGAGAGAGAGGGGGACACAGAGGGCACAAGAGGGACACAGGGGGCAGCACATTTCCCACCCTCGGCTTATACTCGAGTCACTCATTTTACCCAGTATTTTGTGGAAAAATGGGTGCCTCGGCTTATACTCGGGTCGGTTTATACTCAAGTATATACGGTAGACGTTTTCATATGTAAATAGTTTTTCTTCATTGTACAGTGGTCCTTCAAAAAAAGACACATACAGATAGATAGATAGATAGATATTCAGCTTTGCTACTCTCTGTGGTCTGAGTATATCCAGTCTTTTTTAACAGATGTGTTATATTGAAGACAATCACCAGTTATTGGCAATGACCTGTCAATAACAAGCGTTACTTGACTGACCTTAGCGTATAAGAAAAGCTGCAAATTTCAATGTATGTTTATGGAGGAAAATGCCTATTTTAATACATTTATTGATACTTGTTATGACATATCATTTGAATTATACCATATTTGGAATCTCTGTGATGTCCCCTAATGTTGGCTTGCAAAAACAGACAGTATCCATTAGTATAGACGTCTACAGGACAACTGGGTTCCTGAGAGCATGGACCAAGGTCAAGTCATGTGTATCACTACAAAATGGGATGGCTGTTATCCTGAAAACTGACAGCCTTATTAAATTCGGCCAATTGAATAGGGCTCTATAAACCCAAGGAGCATATTTTTTTTACAGAAGTTTTTAGTTAGTGAACTTCTATCTAAAAACAAGGTCTTCACTAACTAAAAACTTCTGTAAAAAATATGCTGTGTGCTTATATAGAGCCCTATTCAATTGGCCGAATCACAATTTAATAAGGCTGTGAGCATCTAGGGTTACTTTTTGTCGTGACTGCACTCTGCAACTCATTGGAAAATTCCCTACCATGGTAAAAGGGTATGCAATTTGATTTTACTTAATGCACACAACCCTGAGAGCTTCCACTGATTTAGTTTTTGTGGTTTGGTAAATAACTTGTAATATGTTATTTCTCAAAAACATATTACTTTTTTATTAGCTTACAATATTTTTTAATTTTCTACCTCTTTTCCCCTGCAGTTACGTGCCCTCTTCTTATTTTTCTTATTCCCAAAAACCTCATCTTCAATTTTTCTCTCCCGTCCCCCTCCCCATGCCCCAGATAAAATGAATAAGTAATACAGGTACCACTGTGTATCTATTAAATTCAATGGGATGTGCAAACAAGAACCAGATATCATCTATAATCCTTTAATCCCCTTTTAGTTGCAGACACAGTAACGGTCAGTGGATGTTAATTTGCCTGCTGTGTTTAAAGACTATTTGCATAATAAAGGATTTTCAACTTTAGTCGGATTGGAACAAATTATATAGCTAGAAGACTGTATATTAGCAAAGCAAGCAGTTGGTCTGTTAGCAGACAACCATATCTGTCAATATTACTGTTCATAATCTGAATCTAGGACTTCAGTATTTCTGTCCATCTAACCTAAGAAAAAGCAATTTAAAATCGGTTTAAATTTGAATAAAAATCATCAAAAATATAATATAAAAACCAACAGCCCTACTAAATTCGAAGCCACTAGCAGTCATCGGCAAGACCGCAATGGCTGCAAGCTTAAAATCCGTCTGCGTTACAGAGCTATTAAATTAGAACATGCTGTGAGTTACGGGCTTGAGACGCAAACACGTAAACTATATTTTGAATGTTGGATGCGAGTAGTTACGAGTTTAGATGGAGCCAATGACAACAGAGATCATCATCATAACGTCAATAAAAATTGAGGTTGGATTTCAAAGTCTTACAGGGTTCAATTACGAGTTTCGATCGGACCCACATTACAGAAATAATGCAATATCAATAAATCCATAAATATGATATTCTAGTCCATTATATGTATTAACACATTGATGGCCGGGATCCATATAACACAGAAATTAAACATAAAATAAAGTATTTTATATTGCAGATTTGCGAGCCTGAGAATGTTGTGCTATTAATTCTAATTCCTAACATCACTTTCCCTTTTATTATGACTACAGTAGTGTGTGTATATTTGCATTTACAGTGCTACGGATAGGACTTTAACCCCCTTGCAGGTCCTCTCTAGCACCCATTGGCTTCTTGGCTCCATTTACGGGTTACGGGTTTGAACGCCAGTGATTTTGTTGCAATTTAATAGCTAAATTGGAAACGTAGCGGTTACAGGCTTGAGAGAACAAAGGATTTGTGGGTGCTTAGTTCAAATATCCATGTTCTGTAGCCTTCCCTCTGCCTTACTCCGCAAGTCGTTGGCGGGTTGCAATACAGGTCTAATTTATTAGCAGCAACGCGTGCGGCCTATGTTTTACGGGCTACGTTTTTCAATGTTGAGGGGATTTAATAGGGCTATATGTGTGTGGGCAAATAACCAAAATGAGAGCAAAAAGAGTCCAATAAAAATCCAGCACATATTTTTTTCAGGAAAAAAATGAATTAGAAGAAAGTCCAGAATACGCACTTATAGCCCAACTATTTCCATCAGTTTTGGTGTGTGCCAATAACTTTTACAAATATTTTTTTTTCCCGTTGATTCTGAAGAAAAGTTAAATTACAATGGAAACAATAACTAAGAGGAAGTAAATTCCAGAGATAACAATTAAATGGAAGCAGATGTTTGGCTGATGAGGAAATAGTACATTAAGATTCCCAGTAATTGACGTTTTTCTTATGCTACTGAAGAAGGCAGCTTGTTCTCATGTAATAGTATATTAAAGTAAATCGTAACCTATAAATAAATACAGAAAACTATTTAATCACTCATCTGTAAACAACATAATCTGTTTACAGTTTTACAGTAATTGCCACACCAGTAACCTCAGAATCAAGCAATGTCTTCAAGAATGTGCCTGATTACATTAAAGCCATTGAGGTTTCCAAGGTGGAAAAATGCTAAACATAGCATGTACCATAAGAATTTTAGTACTAATAATTGTACCTTATTGAGGTTTTCTAGCAAAATTATTAGAGCCACTGTAATGGTCTATCACGAGATAGATGTTTTAACTAGGTATTAGTAATTAAAAAAAGTTATATTCAATAAAAAAAACAAAAACAATATTCAGTATTAAATTTACTGTCAATGTTCAGACACATTCTGCTGCTATTATCCACCTACTATAAGGAGAGCTAAATTTTCAACCACAAAGTGAACCAACACAATTTTCTTCACTGGCTGGAGACTTGTTCTGTTAAAGTATTTTCTCTTGGCAACACATGTTTGCTGTGATGGTAGCCCATGACTAACTGGCCGTTTGCGCTCATAACTAATTTCTGTATATACTCGAGTATAAGTCGACCCGAGTATAAGCCGAGGCACTTATTTTACCACAAAATACTAGGAAAACTTAGTGACTCGAGTATAAGCTGAGGGTGGGAAATGTGCTGCCCCGTGTCCCTCTTGTGCCCTCTGTGTCCCTCTCTTGTGTGCCCTCTGTGCCCCTTTCTTGTGTCCCTCCTCTCTCACCCCTTTGTCTCTTCCCCCCACTCCCTCCCATGTGTCTTCCCCTCCCCTCTCCCTCCTCTGTGTCTCTTCCCATCCCCTCCCTCCCTTGTGTCTCTTCCCATCCTCTCACTCCCCTGTGTCTCTTCCCCTCCTCTCCCTTCCCTGTGTCTCTTCCCCCGTCTCCCTCGTGTCTCTTTCCCTCCCCCTCCCTTATCACCCTCCTCAACCCCCTCCTCATCCTCTCTCCTCAACCCCCCTCCTCATCCTCTCTCCTCAACCCCCCTTCTCATGCCCCCTCCTCATGCCCCCTCCTCAACCCCCTCCTCATCCTCTCTCCTCAACCCCCTCCTCATCCTCTCTCCTCAACCCCCATCCTCATCCTCTCTCCTCAACCCCCCTCCTCATCCTCTCTCCTCAACCCCCCTCCTCATCCTCCCTCTTCATCCCCCCTCCTCATCCCCTCTCCTCATCCTCTCTTCTCAACCACCTCCTCATCCTCAACCCCCCTCCTCAACCTCTCTCCTCAAACATCCTCCTCAACCCCCCTCCTCATCCTCAACCCCCCTCCTCACTTTACCCCTCTAATTTCCTCCCCCTCTCCCTTTCCCCCATCACTTACCTTTCATCAGCAGCTGCTCCTCCACGCGTCTTTCGGCTGCGTCGGGACCCGGCCAATGCTAAAACTACTGTATATAATCGAGTATAAGCCGAGTTTTACAGCCCTTTTTCATCCCTCGGCTTATACTTGAGTCACCCTGTGTCTCTTTCCCCCCGTGTCTCTCCACCTCCGTGTCTCTTCCCCCTCTCCCTCTCCTGTGTCTCTTTCCCCCTCTCCCTCGTGTCTCTTTCCCTCCCCCTCCCTTATAATCCTCCTCATCCTTTCTCCTCAACCCCCTCCTCATCCTAAACCCCCTTTCTCAACCCCCCGCCTCATCCTCAACCCCCCCTCCTCATCCTCAACCCCCTCCTCATCCTCAACCCCCCTCCTCATCCTCAACCTCAAAACCCCTCCACAACCTCAACCCACTCCTCACTTCACCCCTCCCTTAACCATAATTACCTCCGGAAGACGGGTGGAGGAGCGGAGGAGCAGCTGCTGATGGAAGGTAAGTGAGGGGAAAGGGAGAGGGGGAGGTAATTAGAGGGGTAAAGTGAGGAGGGGATGAGGATGGGGGGTTGAGGATGAAAAGGAAGGGGGAGGGAAAGAGCCACGGGCGTGGAGAGACACGGGAGGAAAAGAGAGCCGCGGGGTGGTGAGACACGGAGGGGAAAGAGAGACACAGGGGTGGAGAGACATGGGGGGGGGAAAGAGAGCCACGGGGTGGAGAGACACGGGAGGGAAAGAGAGCCACGGGGGTGAAAAACTTGGCTTATACTCGAGTATATACGGCACACTGTTTTTAAAGCTCTTTAGTCCTGTCTCAGCTAAAGCATCTTCTTCTCTTTGATTAACGTATCAGGGTGGAGACAGTCAGGTCAATTACAGGTTGATACTACAGTGAGGGGAAAAAGTATTTGATCCTCTGCTGATTTTGAATGTTTGTCCAATGACAAAGAAATTATCAGTCTATAATTTTAATGGTTGGTGTATTTTAACAGTGAGAGACAGAAAAAAAAAATTGTCCAGAAAAAAGCATGTCAAAAAAGTTATAAATTGATTTGCAGGTCAATGAGTGAAATAAATATTTGATCCCCTATTAAATCAGCAGGATTTCTGGATCCCAAGGGTCTTTTATACAGGTAACGAGCTTGGATTAGGAGCACTCTCTTAAAGGGAGTGCTCCAAATCTCAGCTTGTTACCTGTATAAAAGACACGTGTCCACAGAAACAATCAATCACATTCCAAACTCTCCACCATGGCCAAGACCAAAGAGCTCTCCAAGCATGTAATGGACAAGATTGTAGAACTACACAAGGCTGGAATGGGCTACAAGACTATCACCAAGCAGCTTGATGATAGTTGGTGAGAATTTTCGCAAATGGAAGAAACACAAAATAACTGCCAGACTTCCTCGGTCTGATGCTCCACGCAAGATCTCAGCTCATGGAGTTTCAATGAACATGAGTAAGGTAAGGAATCAGCCCAAAACTACAGGGAGGATCTTGTTAATGATCTCAAGGCAGCTGGGACTATAGTCACCAAGAAAAGACTCAGTCTGGTGTCTTGTGCTTGTCCCGTGTTCGAGATAGTGTGGTCCTAAGCACAAGTATTCACAGACGGTATTCAAAAGAATAAATCTTTATTGATAATGTATGAGTTCAATTTTAGTGGTAAAACACATTCATGAATACATTAAAATAAGTTACAGACGCGGTGACAAATCCTATAATAGGAGGTTGATAGGTGTATGCAAGTGAATACATAGTCCAAAATACCAATATAAATTGTGTAAATAAAAAATATATATACATTAATATAACAAAAATAGTTATGATAATAATATTAGCACTAATAATACCAATATTCATAATAATAATGATAATAGTAATAACAACAACGATAATAGTAATTGTGAAATCACAACGGCAAAAAAAAAAGAAAAAAAAAGAAGGATGATATTATTTGTATTATGACAAGTTACTGTGGATTATAAATGCACATTGGTAGGTTTGATTTGAGATCAAGCCATGCTCCAAATGCTACTTAAAAGTAGTTTACGCTTGTAGCCCAGAAAATTATACATATAGAAAAAATGTACTATAGTGATTGACCATGGATCGTGGGGACATATTTTTTTTGCTGTTGTGATTTCACAATTACTATTGTCGTTGTTGTTATTATTACTATTATCTTTATTATTATGAATATTGGTATTATTAGTGCTATTATCATTATTATCATAACTATTTTTATTATATTAATGTATTTATATTTTTTATTTACACAATTTATATTGGTATTTTGGACTATGTATTCACTTGCATACATACACTTATCAACCTCCTATTATAGGATTTGTCACCGAGGAAGCTGTGAACCACAGCAGCGAAACGCATCTGTCACTTATTTTATTCTATTCATCAATGGTTTTTACCACTGGAATTGAACTCATACATTATCAATTAAGATTTATTCTTTTGGATACCGTCTGTGAATACTTGTGCTTAGGACCACACTATCGCGAATGCGTGACAAGCACAAGACACCTGACTTTAAATATATATATATATATATATATATATATATATATTGGGCATTTGTCACTTAGTGTATGACACACTTTCAGAACTGATTAACAAGAGTCATTAAAGGTGACCATCTGATCAGATACACTACAAATTGTGCGCTATACAGTCTTCCCCCTAAGGTAACCCTGGAGGAGCTGCAGAGTTCCACAGCAGAGACTGGAGTATCTGTACATAGGACGACAATAAGCTCCATAGAGTTGGGCTTTCTGTCAGAGTTGCCAGAAGAAAGCCATTACTATCAGCAAAAAACAAAATGGCACGTTTTGAGTTTGCGAAAAGGCATGTGGGAGACTCCCAAAATGTATGGAGGAAGGTGCTCTGGTCTGATGAGACTAGAATTTAACTTTTCGGCCATCAAAGAAAACGCTATGTCTGGTGCAAACCCAACAAATCACATCACCCAAAGAAAACCATCCCCACAGTAAAACATGGTGGTGGCAGCATCATGCTGTGGGGATGTTTTTCAGCAGCCGGGTTGGGGAAACTGGTCAAAGTTGAGGGAAAGATGGATGGTGCTAAATACAGGGATATTCTTGAGCAAAACCTGTACCACTCTGTGCGTGATTTGAGGCTTGGACGGAGGTTCACCTTCCAGCAGGACAATGACCTCAAACACACAGCTAAAGCAACACTTGAGTGGTTTAAGGGGAAACATGTAAATGTGTTGGAATGGCCTAGTCGAAGCCCAGACCTCAAACCAAAAGAAAATCTGTGGTCAGACTTAAAGATTGCTGTTCACAAGCACAAACCATCCAACTTGAAGGAGCTGGAGCAGTTTTGCAAGGAGGAATGGGCAAAAATTCCAGGGGTAAGATGTGGCAAGCTCATAGAGACTTATCCAAAGCAACTTGGAGCTGTGATTGCCGCAAAAGGTGGCTCTACAAAGTATTGACTTTAGGGGGGTGAATAGTTATGCACATTGACTTTTTCTGTTATTTTGTACTATTTGTTGTTTGCGTCACAATAAAAAAAAAAAAAAACATCTTTAAAGTTGTGGGCATGTAAATTAAATGATGCAAATCCTCAAGTTAATTCCAGGTTGTGAGGCAACAAAACATGAAAAATGCCAAGGGGGGTGAATACTTTTGCAAGGCACTGTATATCCGTTTCTGAAGCAGATCGACTATTCCTGAAGAATCTTTAAGCCAATACCCCTTACTTAATGGCGAGAGGATCCTAATTGGTGGCGGTTGCAGGCTGCCTGAAGGCCAGGGGGGTTGTGCAATTACTAAAAATGTTATAACTTTCAATTAATCAACTTAGAAGTCTGACAATGTTGTGAGGTGGAACAACTAAATTGAGATATTATGCTAAAATACACATTTTTCTCCAACACTTTTATATAATTTATAATAATTTTATTTGTAATAATTAAATGTTGTTCTGACTATTAAAGTATGTTTTTATTGAAAGTTTTTCTGTATGTCTTTAAGTTCTTTTAAACATGTCATAGCAAATTCCAGACTTGTACGTTATACCTGGGTTTGGCTTGCTAACCTCTAAAGTTAGACAGCACAATTATCTAGTAGCTTATCCTCATGCTTTGTGAATCCATAGCTGTTTTATAATGCCATGTCAAGGGGGAACATGTGCATACTGAATAAATTACAATAGAGCGACTGACAGCTATTATATTTTAGCTTGTTATTCTTGAGATAAAACAATAGAAGCACAAATCTATCTAGTCACTGTCCTGTCCATGCCAGCTAAGATAATGTAATGCAGCAATTTCTTTATTTTCTCTGGCTCTTAGACAGAATAACAAAATTAAGCTATTTCTGTTGTCTTAAGTCCCACTTCTCCAAAGCGGCTTAAGGGGTAGAGTAAATTCTTTGAGCTCCTTAATCCCCATCAAATATGATTGAAATTCCGGTATGAAAAGATAATATATTGGACAAATGAAACAAGTGTCATTTATTATTCTATCAACTTGTGTGAAAAGCAAACCTTACCAGTAATGTCCAGCAAAAATACAAAAACTATTATAATAACTAGCGAATTGCCCGTCAAAAAATTACGGGCATGAAATCGTAAGGCAGGTAATGTTGTTTTATCAATTTTTTTGCGTGAGGACCTTCGGCGCTCATTGTGAGGCTTGCGCGGAGCACCTTCTGCGCTCATCATATGCCTTCGGCGCTCATTTGTTTTTTGTTATTAGAGGGGCTTTTTTTGTGTATATGTATTGTATGTATGCCAATGAAATAATGAATAAATTATTAAAATAATATACTTTACCTATTCCTAAGTAATATATGCAGGAAGCATTGTGCTGAAGAGCTGACAATCTGTTTCTATGTTCCTGCAGCATCCACTGTAGTTGTGCACGGTTCTGGAGCTGAGGTGTAAGTGTCAGCAATGTGTGCAGTTTGCGCGAGCTAAAGCCGTTAGTGTAGCTGTGTACTTCTGCATTGAGAAATGGCGCAAATGTGTTCGTGTTACGCTGGTGTGTATGATTTTCCGTCCTTTGTAAAAGTGTATCTTTACCTCGTACGTTTTTTTGGAAAATCCGTATGTGTTTCGTGGTGTTTCGTGTCTTTAGGGTCCTGTAGCCTCGTTTTCGTTTTTTTCAACGCCCATTTTTTCTCTTGCTTAGGGGATTTTCGAGTGCCTAAACTCGTGAATTTGGTATTAAATTGCGGTGTAACTTCCCTTGCTGTAGGTAAGCTTTTTATGTCTTTTTTGTGTGTATTTACTGTGTTTTGACTGTTTTCCGGAGCGCACGGTTCGGCCGTTGAGGTTGTATTTTTGCGAGCTCGTATTTTTGTCTGCTAAGTCTGTAAATTTCCCACGTTTTCGTATTGTTGGTAAAGTGTTGCCTGTGTGGGTGTTTGCAACTGTAGAGCCTCCACCTCCGCAAATGCGGCCCCTCGCTTTTCGAAGGGTCCGCATTTGCGGCCTGCAATGAGCCTTCAGCGATTCATAGTTTGACAACTATTATATGTGATATGTACTTTTGGGGAGGAGCGCACAGAGCAAGAGAGAGAGAGAGAGAGAGCACAGAGCGAGAATGCGCACAGAGAGAGTGTGCACAGAGAGAGCACGCAGAGAGAGAGCATGCAGAGAAAGAGAGACAGTACATAGAGAGAGAGACAGTGCATAGATAGAGAGTGTGCACAGAGAGAGCACAGAGGGAGAGTGCACACACACCGAGAGAGCATGCACAGAGAGAGGGAGTACACACAGAGAAAGAGCAGAGAGAGGGAGTACACACAGAGAAAGAGCAGAGAGAGAGAGCGCACAGAGAGAGAGCATGCACAGAGGGAAAATGCACAGAGAGAGAGAGCACAGCGAGAGAGAGAACGTGCAGAGAGTGAGAGCGAGCGAGCAGAGAGAGAATCTAACAAGCATCTCAATGAGGAGGCAGAACAATGATGACATAAATCATTGACTTATTTTTGAGTGATTCATATTTTAAAGGCATGTGACACTTGATGCATGCAACATAAACTTAAACAGACTCTGTCACACAACAGGAAGCCATTTTAATTTTAAAGAGCATGTAAAACTGTCTATATATTGTACCAGAGGTTTTTCTCTACAGTAAATTATTTCTGTAATGTTACAATTGATTTTGCAGGACTAACGGCCAGATAGCATTGCAGGGTTTTGTTTTGGCCACTACAGAGACAGACAAGCAGACTGTAATCCTAATAAGTGCATAAAAGCAGCTAACTAATATATATGAGCCGCACATGAATATAGCAACAGCATGGGATTTCAAAGATTTTATTCACTTTAGAATAAAATGCATACCACAGGATATTGACAGTTTTTCATACTCTTTAAAAAATAATCTTCAACAAACAACTTGATTTGGGGGTAGCAGAGTCCCTTTAAAAGCTGAGCCACACATTTAAATAAATCACATATACAGTGTATGAGGTGTGTGCTATTTGTGTGTAAACAAGTCACTCACAAGACTATTGACACTTTGGGCCCAATATGGACATTTCCACTTAGGGGTGTGTTGATTTATTTTGAGGGGACAGCGACTTTACACTGTTATACATGGAAAGATATAATAAAATATCCACAATAATGTGAGGGGTGTACTCACTTTTGTGAGATACGGTACATTACATCATTAATTCAAGTTACTCAGGGTATTTATAATATATAAGAATTGATATAATAAAGGAACACTAGGGCCAACTATAAAATGGGTAGTGAGCTCATCTATACATGCCCCGTGATAAAATAGATTTTGATTATGTGCAACATGTACGAGGGTAAAATATTTTTTCTAACAGAACTCAATAACTTGACTGATGCTGTAACCTGACTTTTTAAAATGACAATTGTAGTTCAAGAAACAAGGTATGTGGTTTGCATCAAACTAACAACATAATCAGCTGTGCAAGTCATGGATATGAAGACTATATGGGTAAAATAATTAATTCTGTCTTTGTTACATCCCTTCCTGATAGCAGGACAATGGGGTTGTGTTTCTATCATTGGAATATAGGGGCCAGGTAGTAGGGAACAGGGAGAGGCCAACAAGTTTTGTTAGATGACTAAATTTTAATTAAATTGACACCACACTATTTCCCCCTCTCTGGACCAGGAACAGGTATCAGGAAATGTAAGCACAACGCTCCAGAAATGTAATGCCCCCCTCTCACACAACTCCCATCAGTGTCTCATGGATGATTAAAGAATCCAGCAGAGACATTAAAATATATTGTGTAGCAAACAGCATTCCCAGCCTTACAATTTTATTGCAGTCATTTTTGTCGGGCACGTCGCTAGTTAAAATATATATATTTTTCTAATTAAAAACAGACAACCATTTTCCCTGCTTATTATGTTCTTAATCAGATTAAAAGTTTTCATTATACATTGGCTCTTTAAATCAAAGTTTGAAAGCAGTACATATTGACATTGTGTAAATCTGCACCGCATAGGGATTAATATATTTAAGGGACAATGTAATAGAAGCTATTTCCATTATAATTTGATATATTTATAGTCACTTTTTATTATTATTTGCTTAGTTCTAGGCAAAGGCTGAGCTAATGAATGAAGGGCCCCAATGCAAATATTTTGGGGTTCCCCTAACAAGATCTTCCAATGTATTAGTAGCTGGCTCCTACCCTGTAGTGTGGGATCTTGTCCTTTGCAACTACATTCTAGCTCTTTCTCCTCGTTCGCTCAATATAAGCCCTATTCTATTACCCAATTTATACATTTATACACACTTAAAACTGCTTTTAATATTGCCACATATTCTATTAGCTACTCACGATTCGAGTTCCCCACCCACAATCACTGCGAGCCAGCTAAAAACAGCCTTAGAATTCCATTGGTTTTAGCACAGCTCGAATATTATGAGCTCTAAATAATTTAGTAATTAAGTTACACAAAATGTATATTCTATTAGACCCGTAGCTCTAGCTCGCAAATAAAAGCCCAGCCCGCAAATTAAAAAAGTATTGAGTTTCTATCAAAAACATTATAAGTACTAAATAGGAGTCACAAGGGTTTTTTTAAACACTTATTAGCTATAACAGCAATTGAACACACAATACTGTACTTTAAAAGCATTGGAAGACATGGAAATACATTAGCATTAATTGCAGAACAGTCTCAAATCCAGAAATATACAATTAAAAAATATTACTTTGTAAATGTTATTTCTGAGTAATTATCGATCCTGGGACTCAAGGTGTTAATACATATGATGAAACCGACATGCCTTACTAGAACAGATGAACTAATGCATTTTATAGAGTGCTAGATTGCTTGATTGCGAGCCCGATCAGCAAATATTACTTATTGGCACTAATTCATTTGTAGCCTCTGATTGCAGATTACGTCTAACTTCCATGTTTTACTGATTTCATGATGACGGTCTCATTTACTATTGACGGAGTCTAAGAAATAAATTACGGGCTTGCTTAAATATTGTCAGATTATATGATCACGCCCCCTGAAATCAGACTTAGAAAGGCAGGGTTTACGAGTTTAGACTTAAGGAGTTAAATTGCGAGCTAGAGTCAATAGAATACATCTAAATATTTAGAGATAAAAAACACCCGCAGCCAAAATTACAAGTTTGAGGGATTTGCGAGCTTCTGATGGCTTTGCAGTTAAAAAATGGATAACAGTTAAGCAAAGTAAACACTTCTGAGGTCTGTTAAAGCCAACATCATTCTAAAAAAAACTATAAAACAGTGATACAAAACTTCAACTAAAAAAAAGTTTTCACAGTTTTCCACGCTCAATGAGTTAGAGCACAACTGGTGATTTCTGTTTTTTAAAGTGTAGTCCGTAAAACAAACTTTTCATTTCCATTAATTTGAATTCAAATAAACAGAATTATTATCAAAAACAAAATATAATTAACACATTCATAAGCAAAACCAAGGTCCACAAATCAGTACATAATATAAATATCCTGATAATTATGAAATGTTATGACTTGCATACGCACCACTTTCAAGAGGCACTGTCTTTAAATAAATCATATTTTATCTCTAGTCCATTTTGTATCTGAAGAATCCAATGTTTTCATTAAATGAAAACAAAATAATCTAAGCAATTAAGATTTTTCTGAGCACTACAGCATCTTATAATGCTTAATAATGTCTTTAATATGCAGATAATAATAAACTAACAAAAATAATATAGCACTAAAAGGTATATTGCAAAAAAATGCAAATCTTATACAGTTTATTCAAGGTCACGGTATAGAGCACTCACTAGATATCATCAAGGTGTTTTTTTTATGATGCAACCTATTTCATAACCATTGGTAATTACTCAGCAGATATCCACTGATGGCACAGCTTCTCATGCAAGTTTAACTAAAGTCAGTTTACAATTAATAGAAGTTTAGAAGTAATTGTCGAGACCTCTATCCAGCAGCAGAATTCCCTGCACTCAGCTACAGGAATCTTCCATTAGGACTTTGGAGTGGATGGGCCCAGCAAAACATCATCAGAAGAATCAGGAACTCAGGATCAACAGACCTGTCATAATCTGCTCCTCAGTGGGCTTGAAAAGGCCCAGGAGACCAATCCTACCCGCGGGTCCAATCCCTTATTCAGGATACACAGTGATTAATAGCCTTTTCCCCTCAATGAAACACACCATTCCTATGTGTCCTATAGAGAGGGTCATCTTTATTCCTTGGGTCTCCTTTTTATACATTTCTTCCATACAATATAACAATGGTACATTTACATAGACCAATCCTGAACCAAGCAGCTTGGTGAGAGCTGATTGGTAGGAATTCCAAGTAGGATCGGGAATGGGCTACAGGGTTTCCGTCAGGGTTTGAGGCTAAGGGGTATAGGTCACACTTATAGCAACCAGGGTTTTCATACAGTTTTCTACTAAGTCAGGATTCCCATACAGTGCACGGGGGCCTGGGGCTGAATGACAGGTTTAAGCACATGCAAGTTAGTGGAAATTCCAAATATAAGTATAAGCGGCTTGGTGAGTGCAAGTATATGAGCTCGGAAATGGCTACACGGTTTCTGTCAGGGGCAGGGGTGCCAGGAAGTCTACTTCCCCAGCCAAGTGTCTGCTTCAGGCTCTCCAGAGCGTTGAGGTGGTATCACCACTGGGGAGTTGACTGTCTAGGAATCCAGGGAGGGGGGCTAAGAGGGTGGGGGGGTTACACTTATACCCAGCCAGTGCTTACATACAGTTTTCTACTAAGTCTGGCTTCATAAAAACTGTATGGGGGGCCTGGGACTGACTCGCATACAAATTAGTGGTTAAACACAAGACCAGAAGGATATCACTTACAAATTAATTAACATGTCTTGACCTTTGTCTATTAAAACAAAGTGTTTCATTTGTTGCCTGACAACCTGATTAACTATGCTTGATGTCTAAACAGCTCAGCAGACAGCCCAATTCAAGTTTATGGAGTCTATGTACTAAACACACCTCAAAACACATTATACATGTAACAGTAATCGCACACAGGGAATTGGCCTCCAGTGGGGTAATGCTCTTTTTTGTACATGTTTAAGCCCTGAAGGGCCATTGGTTGGGGGGAAGGGGGTCATGGGCAGTACTTCACAACAATAATACGATAGACAGCAGGACAAAGCAACATGTCATGCTGCCAGAATTGTCCAGGGTGATTGGAGGAGTCTGATGAAGGCTTCCAAGTACTTCCCTGGCCTCCAAATTCACTGGACTCGAACCCCATTGAATACCTTCAGGACCACCTTGATTGCTGGAGTCCCAGCTCAGCCATTTTAATATGACATCATAAGGTGATTATTTAAATAAATTTATATAGATTTTATGGTCCATGATTTTAGGGATGCACGCAATTCACAACAAATCATCCTCCATTGATCACTCTCACAGTGTGCCGATTTCCCCTTACCTGCATGCCTCTCATCTTCTGAAATCTGGCTACTGTATCACTTATGGTGTAAACTCGAACATGGCCCATATGAAGCTTTCCTGAGGGATACGGAAACATCGACAGGACATAGAACTTTGGTTTTGACTTCTACAAAGCAAAAAGAAAGCCAATTAAATGTTATCAAAAAATAACACATTTCCGTCTAGTTTTATTCTTAATCACCTGCATTGTTGTTTTACAGAACGCTTTGGTTTCTGAAAATTATAGCTTTCACATTTTCAGTTCTAATTGTTGCATTGCAATAAAAGAAATGATTTGACATTACAAATGATAGACATTCACAACAGGATTTCATTATATACTGATCAATTGTGTTAGAAATGAGAAAGGTTAAATATAAATACATAAAAGTGTTGAACAATATAATGTAATTGCTATATGACTGTAAAATGCTAAAATCAATAGAAAATTCTGTTGATTTAAGTCAGATAACCCATAGATTACCAAAGTATAATTTGTAACCACTCTCTGTGTTCATGGGAGGTAATTAATAATACTTTTCAGCAGTTTACTTTTCAAGGAAATGTCAACTTTTTACAGAAAAGTATTGCTTATGGTAATGACCTGATTTGCACCATGTGCGTCAGTAAGGTCCATACTTTCTCGGGTTGGATCAATAATTTGAAGGCATTCGTCCTGGATGGTTGGGTTCCCTGATTTGATGCCACCAACCCTACCTGTTTTGGATCACTAACTTGAATGCACCAATCCTGCCTGGGGTCCCTAGTTTGATGGTTGAAATTCTGTCTGGTGGGTCAATAATTTGAAGGCATTGGTTCGGGTGGAGATTAATTTTAAGACAGCCGTCCTGCTTGTTTAGGATCCTGAATTTTAACACACCATTCCTTCCTGGAGTACTTAAATTGAGGGGACCACTACTCCTTGTTGGAGTTCCTAGTCCTGCATATTTGGTTTCACTAGTTTTAGGGTACATGTCCTGCTTGGCTAGGATCCCTAGTTTTAGGGTACAGTCCTGATTGGTTAAGATGACTTGTTTTAGAGAAACAGTCCTGCTTGGTTGGAGTCAATAATTTTAGGGAACCAGTATTGCATGGTTCAGATCACTAATTGTATGGTAACAGTTCTGCATGGTTGTGGTTCTTAGGTTTAACACACCAATTCCACCATGTTGTGGCCCCTAAGATAAAGGTCCCTGTCCTGCCTGATTGGAGCCCTAGTTTTTTTTTTTATATGGTTAAAGGAAAAAAAGACACTTGTTAGTCAAATATATACCAAACTAACAATATTAGCAGATGTGTAAGCAATGCACATAAAATATTTTTTGGGGAAAATATGATTTTGGCATATTCTGTTTATAAGCACAGGAATCCATTTTGTGTTTGTTACATCACATCCTGAGAGATGGGTGTTAAGTGCATTTGTTTGTAGTTATCAGTGGAGGGAGATGTGCAGGGGACAGAATAGGCAGAGGTCCAGAGCCTTTATTTCATAACTACATAAGATTGAAATTGACACCACACCCCTTGCCCTATACTAACCCATAAGCAGACACCTTGCATCATTCAATGCAACCATAGCTCTCCAAAAATGTAAACAACACTTTCACACAAACAAGACTTCAACCAATATATCATGGATCACTCCAGGGTCCTACAGAGGCATCAGAATGTTTGTTTTTTCAGTTAAAACTTAGCTGTACAAGTTTTTTTCTTGCATCTAGACGTAAAGGTATACAGAAGTTTCCTGGATTAGCAATGCATCTGATAGAGGAGTATCAATAGTTTATGAAACATTCCCAAACTAAACATTAATAAACTTATCCTAAAGTTTGCAAAATTTTCAGACAGTTTATTTTGAAAAGAAACACCCATGAAAATACAAGCTAATTTAGCGTAAAATTAATAACTATTTGTGGCCAAACAGAGGCAGTTACATCAATGTACCTGTTTCCCTCTCACTGGCTTCAGACATACTCTGTGCAGCACCTGAAGTTGGCCCTTTTATGTGAATCAATGGGTTCCCTAAACTTTCCTTCCTTTGGTTCATTTTCCTGCCAGCCAAAGACTGAGTAAGTATAAGCAACACAGTAAGAATGATTATAACATGAAATAAAAAGACACTCCAACAAGCCGTTGAGTGACCTCCTATGAGGATTAATTCATAGTGAGGGAGACATACACAAATCTAAAATGTAACTTATTAGGATTATTAAAACTCCCACATTATAATACACATATAAAACATAACGTCTGTCCCAGAATTCAATTACTGTACAATATTACATACTAGACATACAACTACCTACTCATAAGATCCACAACACAAGCTGAGATCCCACTCTATGCTGGTGATAGCCAGTAAGCTTGAAACAGCTGTACATGGATAGGATTCTCAGCTTGTGTTTAATCCAACCTTGGCTTTGCATTAAAGCTGTGTAATACAGCATGCATAAGCTTAAGGGAAGCCATGTTTGATAATGGCTATCGATTGAAGAGCGAGGCATTGGTGGGCACATTTGCAGGTCCCAGTTCAGCTTCCCAGAATGCAGTGTAATAACTGTTTTTCTAGGAATGCTGAGCTGAAAGCAGGTTTTTTAACTTGTTTTAGACATTCAAATGTGAACACAGATGTACTATTTATTTACTAAACATATATATATATATATATATATATATATATATATATATATATATATATATATATATATATATATTGTAATAAGGTACCCTTTGATGGATTGTAAATGGTAGAGACTTCTGGGCTCTTTTTATATATTTTATTGAGTAGTTACAAAAACACAAATTAAATAGCTTATAGTCAGAAAAATAAACATCTACGTAAACGGGCTTACTTAGACTCTGGAACACCCTGACTATAACCTGAGCAGCTTTTCTACTGCAGGTTAAATTATAATTCATAAAGAAAATAAAAACAGTCTCTTGCAGTGCCACCTTGTGGCCAGGATACAAACAGTCCCTTATAGCGCCAGCTTGTGGCCCGGATACAGATAGTCTCTTACAGTATCCGTAGTCTTGTATATGTGGTGTAGTGCCACCTTGTGGCCAGGTTACGACTAGTCTCTTATATAGTGCCAGCCTGTGGCCTTTCCAGGTCTTCACTTAAATAACCTTGGATGAAGCATAGGGCCCGCCCTTCTCTCCCATATGCTTCACCCCAGGGACCCTTTGATATTGCAATAGGAACACTGCAACTTAACAGGACAAGCACTCAGCCTCTTCCCTAGGGTATAATAATTTAAGTAAAAGGTTTCTGACCTTATGGTAAATGGAGTGTCCGTCTCCTCACTAGCTTCAGTCTGCCATGCAGCTTTCTCCAGTTAGGTAACTCAGCAGTGTCCCACAGGTACTTAATAAGGATTTCTTTGCAGATCCAGCAAGACCTTTTACTTGCAGCTCCAGAAAAACAGCACTCCAGCATTCAGTATTGCAGCTTCTCAAAAACAGCTCTCTCTGCTCAAGGTTTCTTCCGGGCTCCTTATCTCCTGTGAACTTAGCTAGCCCCCTCTCTGCTCACACCGCAGCCTTTTAAATCCTCCTGACTTAGATCAGGTGTACTGGCTTGATTAGGCCGCAGCTCACACGCTCCTCTTCTGTTCAAGCATGGATGTACAGCCCTACTCATTCTTCTGCTTATGTAGATCCCTCACTGGATTCTAGTGCAGGTTATCTGTCCTTGCTGGACACCGTTACATATCCTTCCCCTCAGCTCAACACCATGTAGTTGAGCTACATGCGCCGAGAGGCAGTGGACCCTAGATAGGGCATCCGCATTACCGTGTTTCTTTCCGGCTCGATGTTCCACTGTAAATCTGAATCGTTGTAATGAAAGAAACCATCTACTCACTCTGCTGTTTTTCTCTCTGTTAAGATGCATCCATCTTAATGGGGCATGGTCCATAACCAGCTTGAATGATCTACCCAGAGGATAATACCTCAGAGCTTTGCAAGCCCACTTGATAGCCAGGCATTCTTTTTCGACCACTGAATATCTCTGTTCTCTGGGCGACAGTTTCCTGCTGATTTATAGCACCGGATGTTCCTCGGCCTCTTTCTCTTGCGATAGCACAGCCCCTAATCCAATAGCAGAAGCATCCGTCTGTAGGATAAACCGTTTTTGGAAATTCGGAGCCACCAATACCGGTTAATGACACAAGACCACTTTTAGGTCTTCAAATGCCTTTTCTGCTTCCGGATTCCATTTTACTGTATCTGGGGCTCTTTGTTTGGTTAAATCAGTTAAAGGAGCCGCAATGGTGGCAAAACTGGGTATAAGCCTTCGGTAGTACCCAACTATCCTCAGAAAGGCACGCACCTGTCTCTTCCTTAAAGGTCGTGGCCATTCTCTTATAGCATCCACTTTATTTAACTGGGGTTTGATCAGTCCTCTTCCCACCGTATATCCAAGATATTTAATCTCTTCCAGCCCAAGTGCACATTTTGCCGGATTTGCTGTTAGACCCGCTCTTCTCAGGGACTCCAAGCCCTTTTCCACTTTATTTAAGTGAGAATCCCAATCCGTGGTATGAATTACAATATCGTCCAAATAAGCAGTTGCATATTCGGAATGTGGTCTTAAAAGTTTGTCCATGAGTCGTTGAAATGTAGCCGGAGCTCCATGCAGACCGAAAGGTAGAACTTTATACTGGAACAGACCATTAGGAGTACAAAAAGCTGTTTTTTCTCTTGCTGATCTTGTCAGAGGGACCTGCCAATATCCTTTTGTCAGATCTAATGTAGACATAAATCTTGCAGTTCCTAGTCTATCAATTAATTCATCCACTCTGGGAATAGGATAGGCATCAAATTGGGAGATTTCATTCAACTTTCGAAAGTCGCTGCAAAAACGAATTGTCCCATCAGGTTTAGGAATTAAGACAATTGGGCTACACCATTCACTGCTAGACTCTTCAATAACCCCTAAGTCAAGCATTGTTTTTACTTCTGTTTTTACTTCCTCCCTCTTGGCCTCTGGAATCCGGTACGGTCTGCTTCTTATAATTACTCCAGGCTTAGTGATAATATCATGGTAAATCGCCTTTGTGTGGCCTGGATTTTCAGAAAATACATCTGTATTTCGCAGAATCATTTTCCTTACTTCCTCCTTTTGCTGTGGTGACAATTCAGTCGAGATTTGTACTTTGGGAAGTGTTACTTCCATTGGGTACACCTGGTGTACTACTGCTACCTCAGCTTCTTTTTCACACCAAACTTTTAATAAATTCACATGATTAATCTGCTCCTTTTTTCGTTTATCCGGCTGTTTGATTTTATAATTTACTTCACCTACAGCTTCTATGATTTCATATGGTCCTTGCCATTTAGCCAGGAGCTTGCTTTCAGCCGTCGGAACCAGTACCATAATCCTATCGCCAGGTTGGAATTTCCTAACCTGGGCATCTCGATTGTAATAAGTTTTCTGGTGTTGCTGTGCTTGTTGCATATGTGCTATAACGAGTGGGGCGATCTGAGAGATTCTATTTCTCTGGGTCTGCACATACTCCAAAATATTTTGTTCTTGGACTTTTTGGTCCTCCCAGGTTTCTCGTAGAATATCGAGTATTCCCCTTGGATGACGTCCATATAAAAGCTGAAATGGGAAAAACCCTGTAGAGACCTGGGGTACTTCTCGTACTGCAAATAACAGAAACGGCAATAAAAGGTCCCAGTTTTTCCTATCTTTGTCCACCACTTTTCGTATCATTCTTTTTAGCGTTCTATTAAATCTTTCCACCAATCCATCGGTCTGAGGGTGATATATTGACGTTCTTAATGCTTTTACTTGTAATTGTAGGCACAGGTCCTTCATCAGTCTTGAAACAAACGGTGTTCCTTGATCTGTTAATATCTCTTTTGGTATTCCAACTCTTGAGAAAAGAAGTAGCATTTCTTTTGCAATACTCTTAGAGTTAGCGGATCTTAGTGCCACGGCTTCAGGGTATCTTGTAGCGTAGTCCAATATGACTAAAATATACTGATGTCCTCGAGCTGTTCTTTCCAGTGGTCCTACGAGGTCCATCGCTATTCTCTCAAACGGTTCGTCTATAATCGGAAGCGGTATCAAAGGAGCTTTTAACTGAGGATTTGGACTTGCTAGCTGGCATTCTGGGCAAGACAGACAATACCGGCGCACTTCTTCGTATACTCCAGGCCAGTAGAATCTCTTCATTACCCGGTTTAAAGTTTTCTCCACTCACAGATGTGCTCCAAAAAGATGACTGTGAGTCATTTCTAATACTTTTTTTCTGTAGCCTTGAGGTACCAGTAATTGCTCTGTAACGTCTTCTCCTATTTTGACCACACGATATAGAAGATCTCTTTTCAACACAAAGTGGGGACCTTGGAGATTTTCTCGTCCCTGTACTATTTCGCCGTTTACCTTGACCACTTCTCTTCTGATATTTTGTAGGAGAGGATCATTTGCTTGGTCTCTCCCAAAATGTTTTTCTTCCTGGAGTACGTTCTGTTCTTCTTCTCTCTCTGCTCTAGAGGGGTCATCTCTGCATCAGAAAAAGATTCTTCTAAATTTGCTCTCTCCTCAGGTATGGTCTGTGAAGCTACCAGAGATTCTTCTCTGACTAGTTTCATTTTTATTTCTGTTCCCCTTATCTTCTCTTTTCGTCTTTGTTTTCGAGATTTCGGAATTTTTTCCCGGCTGGAGAATAGTTTGTTATCCTCAAACGGGAAGATATCCAATATAGATTCAGGACTCGTTCTCTGGCTTTCTGTATAGAGCAGTTTCTCAAAATGTGGGAAGTTTCTACCCAAAACCGCTGCATATGGTAGATCATAATAAGCTCTTTGCGCTACTCCTATCAGAAATTGGGCCAGTATTCCTGCCCACTGAGTTTGTGGCCAGGCTTCCCGCATTGCAGTCCTTTCAAAGGCCAGCAGGTAGGTTTCCACATCATCTTCTTTACTCATTTTATGTATGTGGTGACTTGCTTGCAATCCCATCACTGGTTCTCTTGTTCCTGCAGTAGCAAGTTGTTTGGATTGATGTAATATCTCTTGTAAATTGGCTTGACATTGTGTCATCTGATTTGCAAGCAATCTGTTAAATTCCTGCTGTTGTCTGTTTGATTCCTGTTGTTGTCTGCTTATTTCCTGCTGTGTTGCGGTTGCTTGCAGTAAGGCCTTTATTACCTCTTCCATTTTTACTGTGGGTGGTCTTTTGGTACAAAGACCCGGATCCCACTCCTAACACCAGTGTAACAAGGTACCCTTTGATGGATTGTAAATGGTTGAGACTTCTGGGCTCTTTTTATATATTTTATTGAGTAGTTACAAAAACACAAATTAAATAGCTTATAGTCAGAAAAATAAACATCTACGTAAACGGGCTTACTTAGACTCTGGAACACCCTGACTATAACCTGAGCAGCTTTTCTACTACAGGTTAAATTATAATTCATAAAGAAAACAAACAGTCTCTTGTAGTGCCACCTTGTGGCCAGGATACAAACAGTCCCTTATAGCGCCAGCTTGTGGCCCGGATACAGATAGTCTCTTACAGTATCCGTAGTCTTGCATATGTGGTGTAGTGCCACCTTGTGGCCAGGTTACGACTAGTCTCTTATATAGTGCCAGCCTGTGGCCTTTCCAGGTCTTCACTTAAATAACCTTGGATGAAGCATAGGGCTCGCCCTTCTCTCCCATATGCTTCACCCCAGGGACCCTTTGATATTGCAATAGGAACACTGCAATTTAACAGGACAAGCACTCAGCCTCTTTCCTGGGATATAATAATTTAAGTAAAAGGTTTCTGACCTTATGGTAAATGGAGTGTCCGTCTCCTCACTAGCTTCAGTCTGCCATGCAGCTTTCTCCAGTTAGGTAACTCAGCAGTGTATCACAGGTACTTAATAAGGATTTCTTTGCAGATCCAGCAATACCTTTTACTTGCAGCTCCAGAAAAACAGCACTCCAGCATTCAGTATTGCAGCTTCTCAAAAACAGCTCTCTCTGCTCAAGGTTTCTTCCAGGCTCCTTATCTCCTGTGAACTTAGCTAGCCCCCTCTCTGCTCACACCGCAGCCTTTTAAATCCTCCTGACTTAGATCAGGTGTACTGGCTTGATTAGGCCTCAGCTCACACGCTCCCCTTCTGTTCAAGCATGGATGTACAGCCCTACTCATTCTTCTTCTTATGTAGATCCCTTGCTGGATTCTAGTGCAGGTTATCTGTCCTTGCTGGACACCGTTACAATATATATATATATATATATATATATATATATATATAAATATATATATATATATATATATATATATATATATATATATATATATATATATATACACATACATATATATATACATACAAGCAAATATATATATATATATATATATATATATATATATATATATATATTTACAAATATTTCATTTTGTCTATATATCATTTGATGTATTTTTTATTATATTATATTTTTTATTATATCGTGTTTGACTTTCAGTCATATGGAGGTTTATTGGTATTTCTTTATGTTTGTAATTTGTGTTAAATGAATTATTGATATTGGTCACTGTCACATATAATGAAGGAATGTTATATTTCACTATGATGATTTATTGACTATTGTCACTGTAATCTATGGTTATGAATACTTCTATTTCAACTCAAAAAAATAATAATCTGGCATGAAATACAGACAATATAGATATGATCATTTATGTCACCGTCAAGTTGTATGTCTAGTATGTAATATTGAATTATACAGTAATTGAATTCTGGGACAGACGTTATGTTTTATACAAGAACTAGCTGATTGTCCGTCAAAAAATTACGGTCATAAAATTGTAAGGTAGGTAATGCTGTTTGCCACACAATGTAAGCCAAAAGAAATGCAGCTCAGTGGAATACAGACAATTAATGGCGCTTGTTTCTTAACAGCAATGTGTATCTTGTCTGCTGCATAAGGCGTTTGCTCCCATATAGACAGTATGGGGCACACTAAGCACACTATAGTGAGTATACATCCTGAAATCCTGTTATTTACAGTCAAAATCAGCTTGGCACATATATAAATACTACACAAGATGCGGCTAATATAAACAGCTCTGCCCCAAGCGCATCTGACCAGGACACAAAAGCTAATTCTGCAATCTCATGACACTGGCATAATATTATAGAGACTACAACCTCATTCTCCCTTCAGAGGTGCTGTTTGACGAGTAATTTCTATAATACTCATGATAACTAAACATTGTACTTCTCACAATCAACACTTTGAAAGTATTATTTTTTATTTTATCACATATATAGTTGTGAGCATACGAGTTGTTGCTAACGCTTGCAGGCGCTCCTTGCCAGCAACTGCGACCCTCTCAAACTTTGCGTCGTAACGCAAACAAAATACGAGACACGTTACGACACATTACGGCCTCGAAAAAATCGTCCGCAACACGAGCACATCAAAACATCAATAATCAAACAAATACACACAACAAATACATATAAAGCTTACCTACATCAAGAGGGACCATCCAGGACCTCGAAAACGAAACTTACACCTCAATTTAACTGAAATTTAAGCAGTTTAGACACAAAAAAATTATCTAAGCGAGAGAAAAAATGTTCGCCAAAAAAAACGAAAACGAGGCTACAGCAGTCTAAAGACGCAAAACACCACCAAACACCTAAGTATTTGCCGAAAAACACCTACGAGATTACAAAACAAGGACGCAACCCGCGCAACCCCAAAAACATTCCAAACACAACAAATACAAACAACAAACACATAAAAAGGTTACTCACAGCAAGGGGGGGCACCGAGGACCTCTGCAAGTGAAGTTACACCTCGATTTAAGCACAAATTTCGGAGTATAGAGACCCAAAAATCACCTAAGGGTGAGAAAAAAATGGCCGCAGAACAAAACGAAAATGAGGCTGAAGGTCCCTAAACACGCAAAACACTACCATAAACACGCAAAACACCACCAAACACCTACGGATATTCCGAAAAACTTGCACGACATAGAAAATGAACGACACTACATAAGCCACATTATATACACCAAGCACCCTTAGCTCACTTACAATTTTATTGCCGTCATTTTTTGACGGGCAATATTCTAGTATGTTATAGAGACAAGTAAGCTTTCTGTATTGCACTATGAATACTATATACCAATGTATCTATAAACTTTATTTGTTTTGAATAGGAAAGGCTTAAAAGCCCTGTTATTTCCATCATAAAATTATACAAATGGTATCTGTTTTAGTCTGCCCTCTGACGCTCATGAATACATAAACTCTGAAGTGCAGAATTTCAAATTGGTCAATTAGTGTCACAACATTGTAGGGTCTTGGCCATTGGCTGGCAGGTTTGTTACACTGTTCAACTACTACAGTGTCCTCATGAGCTACAGAGGGTGGACCTCAGCATGTATGATTTTTAGGAAGACAAAACTAGAGCTTTTGAACCCTTCTCAATAATATAAAGTACATAATAGTAAATAGATAAAAAGGTGAATTATATCCCTTCAGGATATCTTGCACGTATTGCAGTATATTTATAAAATGAAATATACATAGTTTTATTAGTCTTCCCAAAATATATAAGAAGTGCATTGCTTACTCATAAACCATTTTTTTTATATGATACCTTTTAATCTTTCACGTGCTGTTCTTTTTCAAACATAGACTACAGGAAATTGCATATTGTGCTTTCACATTGTGGAGCTACCTTTATCTTGGAACCAAACATAGATGGCTGATACCTTCCTGTGTTGTGAGACGCTCTTATCCTGCACCAGATGCCATGTATATGGGTTTCCATACTGTAGGAAGGGTGAAGATGATAATTTATACATTTTTCCTTGTTTTTATGTTTGATTACTAAAACCTTTTCCACTTTATTTAAATCCTTAATTTTCTTCAATAAAATTTTTAAACAATACTGTTTTTTATATATATTTTTTTTACATTTATTTATATATACATGGTCTATACATTATTATGACCCCTGGCTAATATCCGTTGTGTGCAGCAGCTAGACTGCGTGGTAGATAGTTAAGATGCTGGAAGGATGGCATGGGGATCTGGAGCCATGCAGACTGCAGTGCATTCAACAGCTGCTGAAGTGTGTGTGGTGGAGGATCCATACAACTAACATGACGACTGAGGTGGTCCCACAGGTGGTCAAAGGGATTCCAGTCCAGGGAATTTGGAGGCCAGGGAAGTACTTGGAAGTCTTCGTTGTGCTCCTCCAACCACTCCCCACAATTCTGGCCGTATGACATGTTGCATTCTTCTGCTGGCAGATCCCATCTGCTCCAAGGAAGACAGTCAACATGTATTTGTGTACTTGATCTGCAAGGATGGATAGAAAACCTAATCGGTTGAGAGTGCCATCCAGAGGTATGAATGGACCCAGACCATGCCAAGAAAACATTCCCAGACCAGAACGCTGTCGCCTCCAGCTTGGATTTCTCCCAACAATGGTTACAAAGTGTTTGTTCTCTGAGGTTTTGGTCTGACACACCAACGTCTGTCCAGTCGAGGTTGCAGAAAATGTGACTTATCAGAGAAGGC
The DNA here is from genome assembly GCA_027410445.1 of Discoglossus pictus. Taxonomy (NCBI): domain Eukaryota; kingdom Metazoa; phylum Chordata; class Amphibia; order Anura; family Alytidae; genus Discoglossus; species Discoglossus pictus. The sequence continues at coordinate 306,114,300 of CM050166.1, read as the reverse complement.
AACCCTTTGTCAATCAGAAGAGGTCCAATTTCGGTACTGTCATGCAAATTAAAGCCGTTTCTGCCAATGAACCCTCGTCAGCATGGGTACAGTGACTAGCCGTTTAGGGTACCATGTGCAACAGGGTTGGCTGTACTGTTTTAGACACACATCTAGTAGCCCTCGGGCTTGTTTAGACTGTGAGTTGTTCAACTGTAGCGCGTCGGTTGGCCCTCACACACATTCACAGTTTACACTCACCTCTGACACCAAGGGCACGTGGTGCTTCGCAGTTTTGATGCTGTTCATTTGCAATGGTGCCATTTGTCTAGTTACAGTACACTTTAACCACAGCAGCATGCGAACAGTTCACAAACTGCGCTGTTTCAGATATACTACCACCCTTGGCCTGAAAGCCAAATATCATCCCTATTTCAAGGTCTGAAAATACGCACGTTTTACCCATGGCAGCGATCATTGATATGTTTGCAGAATGCCTGAAAGCGAGCTCACAACACATGCCATATTTTTTTATTGGCTACTCTCTACTGACATCAAAACTAAGCGGTCATAATAATGTGACTCGACTCTGTATATATACAGCAGAAACGTCTGCTGTGGGTAGGTTTCCTGGCTTGCGCATAATCCATCCTGGGATTATGAAGTGCAATAAATGTATTTCTCGAAATTCTGTGCAGCAAACAAGTTTTTTTTTAACTTGTTTTAGATGTTCAAATATGAACACAAGCTTATCATTTATTTACTATACATACAGTACAGGGAGTGCAGAATTATTAGGCAAATGAGTATTTTGTCCACATCATCCTCTTTATGCATGTTGTCTTACTCCAAGCTGTATAGGCTCGAAAGCCTACTGCCAATTAAGCATGTTAGCTGATGTGCATCTCTGTAATGAGAAGGGGTGTGGTCTAATGACATCAACACCCTATATCAGGTGTGCATAATTATTAGGCAACTTCCTTTCCTTTGGCAAAATGGGTCAAAAGAAGGACTTGACAGGCTCAGATGCAGCACTCTTAAAATTGCAAAGCTTCGGAAGCGTGATCATCGAACCATCAAGCGTTTCATTCAAAATAGTCAACAGGGTCTCAAGAAGCGTGTGGAAAAACCAAGGTGCAAAATAACTGCCCATGAACTGAGAAAAGTCAAGCGTGCAGCTGCCACGATGCCACTTGCCACCAGTTTGGCCATATTTCAGAGCTGCAACATCACTGGAGTGCCCAAAAGCACAAGGTGTGCAATACTCAGAGACATGGCCAAGGTAAGAAAGGCTGAAAGACGACCACCACTGAACAAGACACACAAGCTGAAATGTCAAGACTGGGCCAAGAAATATCTCAAGACTGATTTTTCTAAGGTTTTATGGACTGATGAAATGAGAGTGAGTCTTGATGGGCCAGATGGATGGGCCCGTGGCTGGATTGGTAAAGGGCAGAGAGCTCCAGTCCTACTCAGACGCCAGCAAGGTGGAGGTGGAGTACTGGTTTGGGCTGGTATCATCAAAGATGAGCTTGTGGGGCCTTTTCGGGTTGAGGATGGAGTCAAGCTCAACTCCCAGTCCTACTGCCAGTTCCTGGAAGACACCTTCTTCAAGCAGTGTTACAGGAAGAAGTCTGCATCCTTCAAGAAAAACATGATTTTCATGCAGGACAATGCTCCATCACACGCGTCCAAGTACTCCACAGCGTGGCTGGCAAGAAAGGGTATAAAAGAAGAAAATCTAATGACATGGCCTCCTTGTTCACCTGATCTGAACCCCATTGAGAACCTGTGGTCCATCATCAAATGTGAGATTTACCAGGAGGGAAAACAGTACACCTCTCTGAACAGTGTCTGGGAGGCTGTGGTTGCTGCTGCACGCAATGTTGATGGTGAACAGATCAAAACACTGACAGAATCCATGGATGGTAGGCTTTTGAGTGTCCTTGCAAAGAAAGGTGGCTATATTGGTCACTGATTTGTTTTTTTTTTGTTTTTTGAATGTCAGAAATGTATATTTGTGAATGTTGAGATGTTATATTGGTTTCACTGGTAAAAATAAATAATTGAAATGGGTATATATTTGTTTTTTGTTAAGTTGCCTAATAATTATGCACAGTAATAGTCACCTGCACACACAGATATCCCCCTAAAATAGCTACAACTAAAAACAAACTAAAAACTACTTCCAAAAATATTCAGCTTTGATATTAATGAGTTTTTTGGGTTCATTGAGAACATGGTTGTTGTTCAATAATAAAATTAATCCTCAAAAATACAACTTGCCTAATAATTCTGCACTCCCTGTATATATATATATATATATATATATATATATATACATATATATATATATATATATATATATATATATATATATACATATATATATATATATATATATATATATATATATATATATATATATATATATATATATATATATAGTGCCTTGCGAAAGTATTAAGCCACCCTTGGCATTTTTTGTGTTTTGTTGCCTCACAACCTGGAATTAACATGGATTGTTTGAGAATTTACATCATTTAATTTACAGAACATGCCCACAACTTTAAAGATGTTTTTTTTTTTTTTTTGAAGTAAACAAATAGGACAAAATAACAGAAAAAGTCAAAGTGCATAACTATTCACCCCCTAAAGTCAATACTTTGTAGAGCCACCTTTTGCGGCAATCACATCTCCAAGTCGCTTTGGATAAGTCTCTATGAGCTTGCCACATCTTACCACCGGGATTTTTGCCCATTCCTCCTTGCAAATTTGCTCCAGCTCCTTCAAGTTGGATGGTTTGAGCTTGTGAACAGCAATCTTTAAGTCTGACCACAAATTTTCTATTGGATTGAGGTCTGCGCGTTGACTCGGCCATTCCAACACATTTACATATATCCCCTTAAACCACTCAAGTGTTGCTTTAGCAGTGTGTTTGGGGTCATTGTCCTGCTGGAAGGTGAACCTCTGTCCTAGCCTCAAATCACGCACAGAGTGGTACAGGTTTTGTTCAAGAATATCCCTGTATTTAGCACAATCCATCTTTCCCTCAGTTCTGACCAGTTTACCAGTCCCCGCTGCTGAAAAACATCCCCACAGCATGATGCTGCCACCACCATGTTTTACTGTGGTAATGGTGTTCTTTGGGTGATGTGATGTGTTGGGTTTGAGCCAGACCTAGCATTTTCTTTGATGGCCGAAAAGTTACATTTTAGTCTCATCAGAGCGGAGCACCTTCCTCCATACATTTTGGGAGTCTCCCACATGCCTTTTCACAAACTCAAAACGTGCCATTTTGTTTTTTGATGAAAGTAATGGCTTTCTTCTGGCCACTCTGCCATAAAGCCCAACTCTATGTGTCTGCTGTGGTACTCTGCAGCTCCTCCTGGGTTACCTTAGGTCTCTGTGCTGCCTATCTGATTAATGCCCTCCTTGCCCAGTCCGTGAGTTTTGGTGGGCGGCCATCTCTTGGCAGGTTTGCTGTTGTGCCATGTTCTTTGCATTTGCTTATGATAGATTTGATGGTGGTCCTGGGGATCATCAAAGATTTGGATATTTTTTTATAACCTAACCCTGACTTGTACTTCTCAACAACATTGTCCCTTACTTGTTTGGAGAGTTCCTTGGTCTTCATGGCAGTGTTTGGTTAGTGGTGCCTCTTGCTTAGGTGTTGCAGCCTCTGAGGGCTTTCAAAAACGGTGTGTATTTGTAATGACAGATCATCTGACACTTAGATTGCACACAGGTGGACATCATTTCACTAATTATGTGACTTCTGAAGGTAATTGGTTGCACCAGAGCTTTGTATGGGCTTCATAACAAAGTGGGTGAATACATACAGTGGATATAAAAAGTCTACACACCCCTGTTAAAATGTCAGATTTCTGTGCTGTAAAAAAAATTAGACAAAGATAAATCATTTCAGAACTTTTTCCACCTTTAATGTGACCTATAAACTGTACAACTCAATTGAAAAAACAACTGAAATCTTTTAGGTGGAGGGAAGAAAAAAAATAAATAAAATAATGTGGTTGCATAAGTCTGCACACCCTCTTATAACTGGGGATGTAGCTGTGTTCAGAATTAAGCAATCACATTCCAAATCGTGTTAAATAGGAGTCAGCATACACCTGCCATCATTTAAAGTGCCTCTGATTAACCCCAAATAAAGTTCAGCTGCTCTAGTTGGTCTTTCCTGAAATTTTCTTAGTCGCATCCCACAGCAAAAGCCAAGGTCCACAGAGAACTTGCAAAGCATCAGAGGGATCTCATTGTTAAAAGGTATCAGTCAGGAGAAGGGTACAAAAGAATTTCCAATGCATTAGATATACCATGGAACACAGTGAAGACAGTCATCATCAAGTGGAGAAAATATGGCACAACAGTGACATTACCAAGAACTGGAGCTCCCTCCAAAATTGATGAAAAGATGAGAAGAAAACTGGTCTGAGAGGCTACCAAGAGGCCTACAGCAACATTAAAAGAGCTGCAGGAATATCTGGCAAGTACTGGCTGTGTGGTACATGTGACAACAATCTACCGTATTCTTCATATGTCTGGGCTATGGGGTAGAGTGGCAAGACGAAAGCCTTTTCTTACGAAGAAAAACATCCAAGCCAGGCTACATTTTGCAAAAACACACCTGAAGTCTCCCAAAAGCATGTGGGAAAAGGTGTTATGGTCTTATGAAACCAAGGTTGAACTTTTTGGCCATAATTCCAAAAGATATGTTTGGCGCAAAAACAACACTGCACATCACCAAAAGAACGCCATACCCACAGTGAAGCATGGTGGTGGCAGCATCATGCTTTGGGCTGTTTTTCTTCAGCTGGAACTGGGGCCTTAGTTAAGATATAGGGAATTATGAACAGTTCCAAATACCAGTCAATATTGGCACAAAACCTTCAGGCTTCTGCTAGAAAGCTGAACATGAAGAGGAACTTCCTCTTTCAGCATGATAACGACCCAAAGCAAACATACAAATCAACAAAGGAATGGCTTCTCCAGAAGAAGATTACATTTTTGGAATGGCTCAGCCAGAGCCCAGACCTGAATCCGATTGAAAATCTGTGGGGTGATCCGAAGAGGGCTGTGCACAGGAGATGCCCTCGCAATCTGACAGATTTGGAGTGTTTTTGAAAAGAAGAGTGGGCAAATCTTGCCAAGTCAAAAAGCGATGCAGATAGATGCATACCCGAAAAGACTGAGTGCTGTAATAAACAAAGTATTAGTTTAAGGGTGTGCATACTTATGCAACCATATTATTTTATTTTTATATTTTTTCTTTCCTCTACCTAAAAGATTTCAGTTTGTTTTTTAATTGAGTTGTACACATTAAAGGTGGAAAAAGTTCTGAAATGATTTATCTTTGTCTCATTTTTTTACAGCACAGAAACCTGACATTATAACAGGGGTGTGTAGACTTTTTATATCCACTGTATACACATGCAACTTATCTGTTTTCTATTTCAAAAAAATAGTTTTATGTATATATTTTTCTCATTTCACTTCACCAACTTAGACTATTGTGTTCTGATCCATCACATAAAATTCAGATTAACAAAACATTGAACTTAAGGATTTAATGTAACAAAATAGGTAAAAAGTCAAGGGGAGTGAATACTTTTGCAAGGCATAAGAGGTCAGTGGTCAAAACTGAAAAGAGATTATTCTATATGCAGTGTTTAAAATAAATAAAAACTTTACTAAACAAATTTAAATTATTTCAAGGGGGAATTAAAGGTCACCTAATCCAATATATCTACACCCTTGTTTGTTTTAAACTACAGTGAAATAAATGTTGTTTAATATAATACATTTTACATTGCTGGATAGTAATAGCGACTGCCTAATAAATACTTACATCTACTTCATTGATTGTTGTGAATCTTTCTTTTACCCTAGGTTGCCACCATTTTTCCAGTCTTCTTCTGGTCTCCTGTCCGTAACTATTATCCCACCGGCCAGTCTCACTGTAGATGGTTCTTACTGATTTCTGACTTGTAATGGATAGCCATTTCTTAGGAAAAGACAAGCCACGCAACCGTCCTCTCAAGCAGGAAGTGCAGAGTCCGAGGCCTAACATGGAAGGGCCCATTCTGAATAGAAAACATAATATATTATAAATATGTTCATACACAGTGATAGTGCAATTAAAGGCAATTTATGTTTTATATAAAGGTTTAACTGTGTAACTTAATTAATTTGATCTTTTTCAAATTAATTGTGATATGGCATTTACACTTCACTTACTTCTAAGAAGCCCCAAAGTACCAGTTTCTCACCCTATGGAACGTCGCCCTGTCTTCCTGTTCTTTCTCATGTGGAGTGCTCTATTTCACAGATATTACCTAAAGCCACGCCCACACGGAGGGTAATCATACTTTCAGTGTCTTGTAATGCTCAGACATAGCACATCACTGTGTGATTACAGCAGGGCAATATGAGTCACTGGTAGTATAGAGCTACTGTCTGTGGGTGTGGCTTTAGGTCATTGCTGTGAAACATGGCTCCCTACATGTGAGAGGACAGAAAGAAAGGGGAGGTTCCAGAAGGTACGAATCTATTAGTTTAGGGGCTTTTCATTAGTACATTTTATAAGACATTTACATTTAGGAAGATACAATGAATTGCTCAATCTAGTTAAAACAGCTATATAAAACAAAAATACCTTTAATATTATCATTATGACTATGAACAGATATTTATTCACACTTATAACATACTTAGGTAGGTAATGTATCACAACATATTCCCTCTTTCCTTCCTAGCTATCCAAATTTATTTAGAATTTTACATTGCCATATTTACAGAGAATTCACTTTTAGGCTGAATATGTAATTTCCTATCTGGTTGTATTCTACAAGATTTTAGGACAAAATGAGCCGGTTGTGTACGTTGTTCTGCAGCATACATGAGTATATTTGAGGAGTGTGCACATAATAAAACGTATTTTTTAAATGCATAGCAGACAAGTTAAGAGCAGCTACTATATACACCCAATGGGATAATTGTACTGGTTTGATCTACATCCCCTCAGGTCACTGATCAAACAATCAATCTGAGCACCCTGATTCATAATGAGCTAAGCAGTATATGTAATCAGCAAGTGTATGAAAGTATTCATAAAGGTGCCGGACATACCTCTTGGCAATTCTGTATACACGTTCGATTAATAACCACAGCAGACAGGGATCCTGCCCATGAAATATTTGGAAATGTTAAGTGTAGTGGTAGGAGAGAGAGGCACCTCTTACCGTTAGCAGCTATTTATTTTCATTTTAAATAGCTAATAATTAACTATTAATCCGCATATTGTAGATCAGAGGAGATCTAAAAAGGTTGAATTTGATGGACTAAAATTATTTTTCAACCTCAATTACTATGTAACTATGTAATAACTTTATTTTATTTCTCTTTTTAATGTGTATGTACTTTACCTGCTATTTGTAAGGTGAGGTTGAAAAAAAATACATTCTCTGCCCCTTGAATAACTCACCGGTGAGTATTTGATATACACGTCCTCGGCATGGAAATTATTGTTTTGCTGCGCAACAGTGGACAATCACAAACAAAAGTCACGTTCAGACACTTTGATAGGGCAGCTGCCATCTCGGCCCTGTCTTTAAAGCAGCTGTGACTGAATCTGCACCCTTGAAGTATTCACTGACAATAAAAAAAGACTTTTCAACGTACTGACCTGTGAACTGTGAACTGCTTAATGGTTCAAACCAATTGTGGATCAGCCTTGTCTATCAGCTCTCCGGTGTATAAGAGTGCAAGCAGTGTGTCAAGGCAAACTATCAAAAAACATCTCATGTCAACAGTGCCAGGCTACACAGCAGAAATAAGAAGTGTCTTTACTTACTTGGTTTCAGTTGTGATGTTCCATCTACTCTCCTAAAAATCACACAATTACAACAATAAATACCATTAAACACAGCATGCTATCACATATATAGTTGTGAGCATGCGGGTTGTTGCTAACGCTGCGGGCTCGCGAAGTGAGGGCCTCAGTTGCTGGCATGGAGCGCCGAAGGCGCTCCTTGCCAACAACTGCGGACCTTGCAAAATATACGGACTTACAAGAAACAAATACGAGACGCGGAACTTAGAAAAAAAAACATTACGACCTCACAAAAGTACGACCTTACCACCCGAAATCCGCGCACAGGAAAACATTAAAAACACAATAAATACACACAACAAATACATAAAAAGCTTACCTACAGCAAGGAGGGGCACCCAGGACCTCGAAAACTGAAGTTACACCTCAATTTCACTTAAAATACAAGAGTTTAGACACCCGAAAATCCCCTAAGCAAGAGAAAAAATGTCCTCCGAAAAAAACGAAAACGAGGCTACAGGACTCTAAAGACGAAAACACCACCAAACACCTACGGATTTTCTGAAAAAGACAGACGCGATCCAAGGACAAGGACGCCAAATGAGCCACAGACGCGTAACACACATTAGGCGCCATTTTACAACACTAACTTACACAATGCGGAAGTACACAGCTACCCTAACGGATTTGGCTCGCGCACGCAATGAGCGCAGAAGCATCTTGGAACACCAACACAATTTACCGCCCTTACAATCTTATTGCCGTCATTTTTTGACGGGCTAGTCGCTAGTCACATATATCGTTGAAAGCAGCGCAGGCTTACCAAAATCCGTTGGTAATGCAACGTTAAAACTGCAGCCCTCACAATGGTGGAGATGAGACCCGTAGCACTTTGAAAAAATCGCCTAAAAAAATTATGGCCCGTAACAATTTGAAAAGGAAACCGCCACTTTGAGAAAATAAAATACGACCCGCAAAAAATACGAACTTAACGGCCGAACCGCGCACATCCAAAAACACAACAAATAAAACACATCAAAAACATTACACAGCACAGGGGGACAGCCAGGACGTCTGGGAGTGAGGTTGCACGTAAATTTAAGTTGAATTTGCAGAGTTTCGCCACTCGAAAATCGCCTAAGCAAGAGAAAAAATGGCTGCCAAAAAAAAAACGAAAAAGAGGCTACACGAACCCTAAACACGCAAAACACAGCCAGGCACATACGACTTTTAGCCAGGAACGTATGAGGTACAAAATACATTATTAGGAAGGACAGAAAATGCTCGAGACCCGCGTAACACATACACACTCGCCCCCGTTTTACAAGACTAACTTGCAACTAATAACATTACCATTCTAAAATACCGCATTACACAACTATACAAACAGTTTAGCCTTGCGCACGCAGCCGATTTACACTGCACACTTGCCACATTGCTGACACTTTCTCCTCAGATCACCAACAGTCCAAATGTACATTGTATGCTGCAGAAAAACAACAGCATATTCATTCCTTGATACAGTGGATATAAAAAGTCTACACACCCCCTAAAATGTCAGGTTTCTGTGCTGTAAAAAAATTAGACAAAGATAAATCATTTTAGAACTTTTTCCACCTTTAATGTGACCTATAAACTGTACAACTCAATTGAAAAACAAACTGAAATCTTTTAGGTAGAGGGAAGAAAAAATATAAAAATAAAATAATATGGTTGCATAAGTATGCACAACCTTAAACTAATACTTTGTTGAAGCACCTTTTGATTTTATTACAGCACTCAGTCTTTTTGGGTATGAGTCTATCAGCATGGCACATTTTGACTTGGCAAGATTTGCCCACTCTTCTTTGCAAAACACTCCAAATCTGTCAGATTGCGAGGGCATCTCCAGTGCACAGCCCTCTTCAGATCACCCCACAGATTTTCAATCGGATTCAGGTCTGGGCTCTGGCTGAGCCATTCCAAAACTTTAATCTTCTTCTGGTGAAGCCATTCCTTTGTTGATTTGGATGTATGCTGAAAGATGAAGTTCCTCTTCATGTTCAGCTTTCTAGCAGAAGCCTGAAGGTTTTGTGCCAATATTGATTGGTATTTGGAACTGTTCATAATTCCCTCTATCTTAACTAAGGCCCCAGTTCCAGCTGAAGAAAAACAGCCCCAAAGCATGATGCTGCCACCACTATGCTTCACTGTGAGTATGGTGTTCTTTTGGTGATGTGCAGTGTTGTTTTTGTGCCAAACATATCTTTTGGAATTATGGCCAAAAAGTTCATCAGACCATAACACCTTTTCCCACATGCTTTTGGGAGACTTCAGATGTGATTTTGCAAAATGTAGCTTGGCTTGGATGTTTTTCTTTGTAAGAAAAGGCTTTCGTCTTGCCACTCTACCCCATAGCCCAGCCATATGAAGAATACGGGAGATTGTTGTCACATGTACCACACAGTCAGTACTTGCCAAATATTCCTGCAGCTCCTTTAATGTTGCTGTAGGCCTCTTGGTAGCCTCTCAGAGCAGTTTTCGTCTGGTCTTTTCATTAATTTTGGAGGGAGCTCCAGTTCTTGGTAATGTCACTGTTGTGCCATATTTTCTCCACTTAATGATGACTGTCTTCACTGTGTTCCATGGTATATCTAATGCCTTGGAAATTCTTTTGTACCCTTCTCCTCACTGATACCTTTTAACAATGAGATCCCTCTGATGCTTTGGAAGCTCTCTGTGGACCATGGCTTTTGCTGTGGGATGCGACTAAGAAAATTTCAGGAAAGACCAACCAGAGCAGCTAAACTTTATTTGGGGTTAATCAGAGGCACTTTAAATGATGGCAGGTGTATGCTGACTCCTATTTAACACGATTTGGAATGTGATTGCTTAATTCTGAACACAGCTACATTTCCAGTTATAAGAGGGTGTGCAGACTTATGCAACCACATTATTTTTCTTTTTTCTTTTTCTTCCCTCCACCTAAAAGATTTGTTTTTGTTTTTCAATTGAGTTGTACAGTTTATAGGTCACATTAAAGGTGGAAAAAGTTCTGAAATTATTTATCTTTGTCTCATTTTTTTACAGCACAGAAACCTGACATTTTAACAGGGGTGTGTAGACTTTTTATATCCACTGTATATTCATTAGAAATAAAAATTATATTTATATAAAAAATAACAGAGCAGAGGAGAGACTCGCTATGCCAAAGGCGCTCAGCGCGAAGCTCACAATGAACGGCCAGAGTGCTCAGAGGAGCAAAAGTACACAAGGGGAGAGGCTCGCAATTAGTGCCGAAGTCGTTCAGCGCAGGGCTTGCAATGAGCGACAAATGTGCTCAGACGACCTAAAGTACATCAGGGGAGAGGCGCTCAGCGCAAAGCTCGCAATAAGCGCCCAAAGTACTCAGAGGGCCTAAAGCCTTATACATTGTGTGGCAAACAGCATTCCCGGGCTTACAATTTTATTTACGTCATTTTTTGACGGATAAGTCGCTAGTTTATTTCTAATTCTCATAACCCAAATAAATCAATCAGAAGAGTTAGGATAACAGGTCATGTTTGCCACAACAAAAGCTTATTACAACACTATTGTAAGATGTAATGTGTTCAGGGGAAGAATACATTCATCAGATTATTGTTTCTTCCTTAAACGGACACAGCAAGATCCCAGAAATAAAAAGTTTATTATAAATAAATAAATTAGAGCAGATTTTCTATTATTGAAAGGAGGTGTTAAATAATTGAGTTAGTTAGTTTAAACATAAATTAGATTCTCCCTCTCTGCTACTGCTTTTACATAAGGTGATTAATTCTCACAGCAGAGGTGATAAGCAGGTGGAGCCTGTCAAATTGCTGTAAATAAGAATATTTCCAGACGTGTTAATATGTGTAAAGCTTATATTGATTTCATGCATCTGACAGAGGAGAATCAGTAGTGTATGAAAGCATTGTCTGCAGGAAAAAATACAAAAATAAGCATTTACAAACTCACCCTGATGTTTGCTAAATCTTGTGAGTTTGCAAGCAGTTGATTTTGAGTTAACACCCCTTGGCCAATCACAGGCAGCCATAACATTGTTTCAATCTGTCATGATAGTTTGAGCAGCAAATAATCATGGAATGTCTAGTCTTGTTTTTCCCCTGCACATGGAAAGAAGGAGGAGCTCAGACATTGCTATGTTGATCTCTGCATTGTGTTGCTGCTGGCTTGAAGGTTATAAAGGGTTAAAATCCATACCAATATGCAGTATTTCTATTGGTAGGTACACTGTGCCTATGTAAATAACTCTGGGGGTTTGGAAAACAAGTTTTATTTTAAAATAAAATAAATCTGTATGTGTATAAAATTAGTCATGTGTGTTTCTGATATAAGCAGAATGTGTTAGATAAGAAAGGTTAGTTACTCCACTGGCTTCCCATAACCTCCAGAATAAAATGTTAAATCATAACCCTCTTTATTATGCCAACAACCTTCTTCTTTCCACCTCTCTTATCATCTCCTCTCACTCCCGCCTTCGGGTCTTTTGTGGTGCTGCTCTTATTCTCTGGAACTCCTTGCCTTGCTCCACTAGACTATCCTCAAAACCTCACTAAAAAATGCATCTGTTTAAAGAAGCTTATCACCTTCATCCTTAATATGCACAACACATCTATCACACTCCTGTACCAAACCCAATTCCTTTACATCGTAAGTTTGCGAGTTTTCAATCTTGCACAAAGACAGGGGCCTCCATTCTTTACAATGTGTTAATATTAATATTGTTTTTTGCATTGAACTTAACCTCATTACCGCAAACAATAATAGTAATAAAATAGTTTTAAGATCTTAAAGTTAGTAATAGGGAAGGGCATCTTTTCAGGTAATTTATTCCTAAACAGACACTAAAATCACAGTATTGATAAGATGCATTTAAAAGCGCAGGTTAAAACATTAATTTTTTTTTACTTACCACATAAAATGAGAGCTGTAGGAGTTAAAGGGTCTTTTAAACCCCATACAAACTGCTTTTGGAACAAAAAGTCAGGACGTCCCCCGGGGTTTAGCTAATAGAGGAAGTAACTCATTTTTCCACAGAGCTCCATAACTCCACCGCTGCATTGCTATAACTAAAGTTAGTTAGAAGGAGGTCCTGAATTTGTTCCAAAAGCAGTTTGTACAGACTTTAAAAGAGCATATTTAACCAGTGCAGCACTTTTAATGCAAACAAAAGCTTTTACAAAGTCTTCAATCTGCTCTTTAAACCATGGCACCTTGTCACTTAAGTGTCTTTTTAAAATACCTAGCTTTCAATCTCAATTATAAACAATTCCACTACACCTTTTTAATAACATTGTAAATATATTTTCCTAATAGCAGTACTTTTCCTTTCTGTAATAACAGACACAGGGAATGGAGAGGGGGAACCGACACGGGGATGGAGAGGGAGGAACAGGCACAGGGGAGGGAGAGGGAGGAACAGACACAGGGGAGGGAGAGGGGGGGACAGACACAGGGGAGGGAGAGGGGGGGACAGACACAGGGGAGGGAGAGGGGGGGACAGACACAGGGGAGGGAGAGGGGGGGACAGACACAGGGGAGGGAGAGGGGGGGACAGACACAGGGGAGGGAACAGACACAGGGGAGGGAGAGGGGGGGGAACAGACACAGGGGAGGGAGAGACACAGGGGAGGGAGAGGTGGAACAGACACAGGGGAGGGAGAGGGGGGAACAGACACAGGGGAGGGAGAGGGGGGAACAGACACAGGGGAGGGAGAGGGAGGAACAGACACAGGGGAGGGAGAGGGAGGAACAGACACAGGGGAGGGAGAGGGGGGACCAGACACAGGGGAGGGAGAGGGGGGACCAGACACAGGGGAGGGAGAGGGGGGGAACAGACACAGGGGAGGGAGAGGGGGGGAACAGACACAGGGGAGGGAGAGGGGGGGAACAGACACAGGGGAGGGAGAGGGGGGGAACAGACACAGGGGAGGGAGAGGAGGGGAACAGACACAGGGGAGGGAGAGGAGGGGGACAGACACAGGGGAGGGAGAGGGGGGACAGACACAGGGGAGGGAGAGGGGGGGACAGACACAGGGGAGGGAGAGGGGGGGGACAGACACAGGGGAGGGAGAGGGGGGGACAGACACAGGGGAGGGAGAGGGGGGGACAGACACAGGAGAGGGAGAGGGAGGAACAGACACAGGGGAGGGAGAGGGGGGACCAGACACAGGGGAGGGAGAGGGAGGAACAGACACAGGGGAGGGAGAGGGGGGGAACAGACACAGGGGAGGGAGAGGGGGGACAGACACAGGGGAGGGAGAGGGGGGGGGGACAGACACAGGGGGGGGAGGGAGAGACATAGGGGAGGGAGAAGGGGGGGAGACATTGGGGAGGGAGAAGGGGGTGGAGAGAAACAATGTATAACACTATATCCTGACCTGCAATTTGCTAGTTTCATAATAAATAGCTGCAGGAAAGTATGTTATGGGCTTTGCACTGCATAAACAAGATGTGAGGAGCTTCAGCTCAAAGACAGAGGATAAACAAGCACTATTCTGTGTAAATATTCACAAAAAAGATCAACTATCACTAGAATTCATTATGGAAGGCTGGATCAGATCAGTGTGAAAATGTTTCCAAAACTGAAACTCCAGGTTCAAGATCCAAGCCTGGTTAGCTTCAAAATAAAGTCAAGTCGTTTAGAGGTATCAGCTTGACCTTAAAGAACCTGTATAGTATCATACTGTCTAATCTCCTCTTTTAAAATAATTTGATAATGGCCAATATATGTTTTGAAAGCAAGCAAATGTGTTTAATTTTAACTACTATATTTAATGTTGCTTTATTGGAAACTGACATTTGTTTTTCTACCCTAATCTGATTGAAGAACTTTGGGTGTAGATATGACCTCCCTTATAATTAGTTACAGTGAAAGTGGTAGATACAAACAGCATTAGGCCATTCTGAGGATTGGTTAAGCCAAGTTTTTGGTAGACAGAATGGGCGGACTAGATAGGTCATCTAGTTCAAATCTGATATTAAATCTAAGTTTCTATGCTTATCACTAAATAAGTTCCTATGAAAGGCTGTCTGAATTTGAAAGATTTTTTTGCGATCTTTACAGAATACTTAAATTTGATTTTTAAAACGAAGCCTTACATTGCACACGGTCAGCCCAACAGGAAGTTTTGAGTTAAATAGCATGAAAAACTGTCTATAAATTGTATTAGTCATTAAGCTCTACAGTAAATCATTGTTGAGATATTCAGAATTATTTGTCCAGCTCATGTATGGTAAAGTGCAGCTTCTTATGTGACTCTGAGTGCTTGATGAGGGTAGGAAAGGTGATCTAACTCCATGATAACATTTTGGGGTTAATGCGTTTCCCACGACATAGACAGACACGCACACTCTGATATTTATTAGCACATGACAGCAATTAATTAGTCTTCCTGTACTATTAATTTTCATATTATTATAGATCAAGCAATCCTGAATAATACAGGAATGGTTCAGTGTAAATTTTTTTACTAAGGATCTTTCCTTTCCTTTTAAATTTATTACACAAATAACAGCTAAAAATGTGCAGTCTTAGGTCTGTTTACAAACACACTCCTGACTGTTCTATGACTAACATCTCCTGACAAATATTTATAGTTTCTCCCTAAACTTCAGGAATGAAGCAGGACGTGTTAACCCACAGCTGCCATTTTTAGCTGATTCCAGCAGTACTTTCCCTGCACAGATACATTTGTGAAGGGTTAACTCTCTTTCTGCTTATGCTCTCTGCACAGAGCTGCTGCTGTGGGTATGTCTGTGGGCTTGTCAGAGTCTCATGTAAACAAACATTTCATTATAAATTTCTCTAAGAAAAAAAAACGTATTTCAAAAAGTATTTCAACATGATATTATGAGAACTTTACAGTGATGTGCTCCAAGCTGTACTGAGTTATCTGGCCCTTTAATTGCCCCGGGGTCCTACACTTGTTACTGCTGGCTCCTAATACATTGTAGAAGTACAGAAGGCTGTCTGGCTGCTCAGCATTATATGTGATGACAAATACAGATATAAGCACACTAATACAAGTCACACAGACAATACACAACCTATTGCATGTAGTTCTAAGCCTTACAGTACTACCTTATACAGCAGATACCTTACACATGTTTGATAAGTGCCATGTTTTATCTTAAAATCCCCCATGTGTAACCAGAGCACAGTGCTGTATAAACTCCTTGTAAACACGGTCATTAATATAAAGCATGATTACAAGGCCTGTGTTCTGACTGCAGCTAATCCCCCATGTCAGGTCATCTCCAAGGTCCAAACCCATTCTGATTCCTATATCCCACTCTCCCACCTCTGACATTCCCAGCTTTACTCACATGTCCTATCTCTCTCCTCCGGCTCCTACTACACGCTGCATCCGCTTCCGGTTTCAAGTCCTTCATGTGCGACAAAAACAAAACTCAAAAGAGAGAAAGAAATACCAGCAAAAAAGCCTTCATATTTTACGTGCGAAGCTAGGTTTATCTATAAAAATAAGTGTAACTGATATGCTTATTAGTTGTTTTTTTGTTTCAGTCTGTGTCCCATTTAAAAATAGTTTACTGCCCTTCCAGGACCTGAAAATTGTCATGGCTGCGCTGACAGCTTGAGGTTGCCATGGTAACTGTGTTATTTCCTGGTTGCAGCCTTTGGAGCTGTAATCAGACGGTGCTCTAACCGTTTGTTTAGTGTATTATCTATGAATACAACAATTTCCATACTGCCCGTTGTTATATTGTAATAATTATTGTTTTTCTTATTTTACATGAAAGCATCGGTTAGTAATCATAATATATGTCTATGTGTGAGCACTCACTGCAGTACAAAGTGCCAATACAGCACCTAGTGCCCCAGTACATGTCACTTATTACATGCATCTGAAATCATAGACAAGTCCACCTAGTATTATCTCTCAGACTAGGGAGATACATTTCTAGAATTAGTTACTTCACAAACACAACCACAATAGTTTCAATTAAAGCAAAATTCACACACAACACTAAACATATTGTATTGGAGAATTTAATAAATTTTCACTTAAAGTGCAGTGAGTGTTATTTATCCCCATTATTCTGACTGCCGCCTCCATTTACTAAGATTTGCAATGGCTGTGCTTTAATGAAGGCTGCAATGGCTATTTTCCACAATAAATACATATATATATATATATATATATATATATATATATATATATATATATATATATATATATATATATATATATATATTAGTTCTTTGGTCATTCAGCATTGTCCGATTCAACATTTCCCTATGGACCACACCACACTAGGCACATCTTGTCTCTGTTGTGCTCATCCATACAGTAGTTTTCATGGCAAAGATAGCAAAGTGGTTTGCTAATTCCTTCACCAGTGGACAATGACTTGTCTGACCTCTCTTTGATGACCTGCCCATCTTGATTGACCCTACATGATAAAGCTTGGATCTTTCCTGTTATGTGCCTTACATCCCTTACCCTAACCTTTACCCTACCCTAACGTTATGATATTGGCAGCACAATTTCCATCTAGCGGATGCTCCCTGACACTGCTCTGTGCTGGTACAGACATAAAAGGAAAGGACTTAAAGCTCATAGCTTCATTGAAGTACATAAGCCCCTTCACTACGACGAGGTAGCAATCCAGAAGGGGGTATATATATATATATATATATATATATATATATATATGTGTGTGTGTATAGTACGCATCCTTCGATCTCAAGGCATCATGGGTTTGGGCCTGAATTGGACTGATCCGAGCAACATCTTCTGATCTGGTAGTGACAGTCTTTTCATCATTGTGAGTAGCAGAAGGTCTGCATGGGCTAGATTGGTCTCTCGTTGGAAGAAAAAGATCACAACTCACATCAGCCTGCTGCGATCCTTTCCTCTCCCTCCCTGACAGTGCCCAGTAGCTCCCCCTCACTCCCTGTCCCTTTGACTGCCTGGATAATACCAGGGTCTCATATAAGGTCCAGCAATATGCAAGATAAGGTCCATCAATATGAACATTCTGATTGGTTAAATTAAAATTGCAACACTAAAGGAGCATGGTGAAAAACGATTCTAATTCACTGAAATGTGATAAACAAATATTTCAGCCAATCAGAATGCTCAAAAAATTGGTATTTAAGCCGCAAAAGCTTACCAAAAGCCATTTGCGGCAGCGGAGCTCCTCATAGGAGGAGCTCTGTTAGACGTACTTTTTTTTTCACAGAGTCGTTTCTTTTTTTTTCATGGGCCCTTTCCTGGTCCAGAAGAAGAGGATGTGGATTGCTACAGTCAACATGGATAGCCCGATTAGTCCAGAGCAGAAGAATAAGGAACACGGCATTGGTGGTCATCAGTGGAAGATTATTAGGGTAGGTAAGTGTTTGCTGCTTTACGGAAAGCTATGGCAAGCTTGGACAAGCTTGTAAAAAATAAAGATATTAAACTATCAACAAAGGTCCGCATAGTTCGAACTATGGTATTCCCAGTAGTAACATACGGATGTGAGAGCTGGACCATAAAGAAATCTGAGCGCCGTAGAATTGATGCCTTTGAATTGTGGTGTTGGAGAAGACTGCTTAGAGTCCCTTGGACTGCAAGAAGATCCAATAAATCAATACTTCAGGAAATCAAGACAAATTGTTCACTATAAGGTATGATAATGAGGTTGAAGCTCAAATATTTTGGCCATATTATGAGACGGCAAGATTTCCTAGAAAAGACTCTGATGCTGGGAAAGATTGAAGGCACAAGAAGAAGGGAACAACTGAGGCGGAGCTGGATAGGTGAGGTCACTGAAGCAATGAACATGAACTTGATAAAGCTCAGAGGGACAGTGACTGAGAGATGCACCTGGCGTGCTGTGGTCCATAGAGTCACGGAGAGTCGGACGCGACTAAACGTCTAAACAACAACAAAGTGTTATTAATATTTAATGTTTTTTTAATGTTTTCTATTTTTTGTAAATCCTTTACTTAGGGTTTTTTTTTTTGTACTTAGATTTTTTTAGAGTAATTAGTGTTTTGTATAATGTAGGGTTAATGTTATTTTTATAGTGAAGGTGTATTTCATATTACATAGGGTGCCAAGAGCAACCATGACGGCCCCCATAGCACATTAGAAGCTAATTTTCTTTTACCATGGGGGTCTATAAAGACGCCCATAGTATAGGAATTATTTAGATTAGGGGTTCCTTTTCTATTTGGAAGCCGCACAAATCCAAAATAGTGAAGTTGAGCTCTGCGTCACAGCACCATCTGGAGGTGTAAAAAAATGACTGCAGGCAAAAAACTATTCCATCCTCCGATCTGGCTCATAACCTGCGCCGACAGAAGAGGCCTTGAGCTATGAGAGGAGGGCCCGAGGCCCTGGGGGGCCGAGTGCCCACGCCGAACATCGAGATGGCCTCGCTGTTGACTCAGCACCGTTCGAGTTGCGCCACGTCAGAGGATGGAATAGTTCTTTGCCTGCAGTACATTTTGTACACCACAGGTGGTGCTGTGGCGCAGAACTCAACTTCACTGTTCTGAATCTGTGCGGATCCAAATAGACTAGATCCGATTAGGGTTTCATGTTTAATACCATGGGGTTAATTTCTAGATGCCCTGTCGGACCTCCAAATACAAGGGTTAATTTGTTGAGCTATTAAGGTCCTTTAAGGACCTCCATGGTATTGTAAAACGTAGGATACATGGGAGTCCTTACAGGATGGGGGTTAATTTTTAATACCATGGAGGTCCTTCCATAGGGGTTGCTATGCATGCCACGTGGACCCCCGTGGTAGGGGCAAATATTTAGTACAGTGTTAATTTGTAAGTACCATGTGAGTACAGACCCCCATCTTTATACTTAATAGTGGGGATTGGCTGTGAGCAGGGAGTCAATCCCTGTGGGTTCCCTTCACGTGAGGAGGGAATACCTTGGTTACCTTCAGCATGGAAGGTAGAATCCCTGGGGGTTCCCTCATTTACAGTACTGGGCATCCTGGGCATCGCCAGGCTCATAGTGGGTAAAGGTTTTGGGTGGGGGCTGTGTGCTGTTAAGTGCACTATTAACCCATTAATTATGTTGGATATAAGAAACTGATCCTTATATACAAGTCAGTTGAGGGGTTATGGTGTTTTCAGAGTCAGATCTGCCTTTGATTAATTTTCAGATACATATTTCTACCTTTACGGGTGGGTCTGAAAAAAAGGGCTTGCGCACGGTAAGTACATTTTGATCGCTTGGAGGGAAATTTAAATGTGACAGGGCGCTGTAACTTCATACAATTGAGCATTTTTGCTCAATTTAATTGGGACCTTACTAAGTTGCAGTGCTACGTACACCGTAACTTAAAAAAAAAAAAGATCTCATTAGCCAATAAAAATACTTCCCCTGCACGCTAATGGAGTTGGAAAGCACTGACTTACACGAAGAAGAGAGAGGGGTGAAATAAAAAAAAATAATCAAATATATCAAAATATTTAGTAAAGTTAAAGAGGGAAATATATACAAATGTAAAAGGATGTGACATAAAACATCTATGGTTTTCTTGTGCTTTTTTAATCAAAATCTCTGCAGTGCAAGAAATGAAAAGACTGAAACTTTGCACTACAGAGCCCATAGTTGCCTTATACCGACAATTTACAGATAACATACATTATACATATTTTCTGTCTCATTCTTTGAATTAAATAAAAATGGCAACTGGAATTTGCGCTCACAACATATCAGAAGTAATACACTAGCACTGAGCTTTTTTGCCACATAATTAAAGGTCTATATATTAATCAATACATGATCAATTCTAAAAATATAACATTTTCCTATCTGATTATTACGGTAAGTTCAGTGGCCCCATAATATGCTTATGTATGAACCTAAAATGCCTGGAAAAGTGGCTAAAACCAAGACAAATGAAATGCATGTTTTTTATGTTTATCAGAACAAAATGTATTTGTCTTTCTCATTTTCTTTCAAAATTCTGTTGTGGCTTGTTAATGGAAGAACTATTGAACATCCTGCATGATTTGAAAGATCAAGGTCAAAAAGTAAAATGGCATTGTGAATTTGTACCTTGGATGCTATTTCAAATAATCAATCAATATATTTTCCTGCTAAAAAATTTTTTTTAAGGGGATTTTGATACAATAACAAAATTGTACATTAGTATACTGTATATATATATATATATATATATATATATATATATATATATATATATATATATATATATATATATATATGTATATATATATATATATAAAAATATACAGGTATAATATACTTATTATATTGTAATATATATTATTACATCCACACCTGACCATTCTTTTTGGGGTATCTTTTTTAAAAGAAAACTAACAGATGGTTATATTAAAATAGTTAAACATAGGAACAAGAGGAAATACATATGCCTGACAAATATGTTTTCATTACAATACTCCCTAGCAATCTCACCTACAATCATGTAACTATATTTTGAATGCAGATAATGATGTCTTTTAATTTTGGTTTAATATTTATCTGTAGCAGTATACAATTGCTTATTGCAGTCTTAACTTAGTGAATAGAAAGTTAATGATTACTTGTATTAGAAATTGAATAGGTAGATATTTAAGTCATCTCACTTAAAGGACTACTTTAGCGACCTTATAAAGGGATCTCTAAAGAATAGCTAGGTAGGGTGTGATAAAAATCCCTTTGATAAACATTTACTGTGCATTTAAACAATTCATTATTATTTCTCTATCAAGCCCCCAGGGTTCAGATCTCTCAAGCCATCATACTTCATTCAGATGGTGGAACGGTCTGAAGGTTATACAGGTTGGAGGGTCATTGAAGATGAGTAAGTCAAAGTTTAAATGCACAGTAAAAGTAAAATAAAGTTGTCATGGCCAGGGACTGACTGGACTGTTTTGTACTATGGTCTGGGCTGGCAAGACGTTACCGTTTATTATTATGGTTATGTATTTCTTAGTGCTTATGGTTAAAATATGATGACACTGTTATACTGTATGTATCTTGGTTTCATTTTATACGAATTGTTGTAAAAAACATATTAGCTATTCTGCAGGCTATTGCATCAGCCAACGCCCAAGACTGTAGTCTCATAGATAATCCTTGTACATACATTTCAAGATTACAGCAAATGGTTGTAGTTAATATAAGCACCATGATAAGTTTAAGAGCCTGACCTCATCAGATGTACAGGGTTTCCCAATTAACAGGGGTAGCCTATTGTTAATGGTTCCCTCATTTATGTACCTAAGAATGGGGCTTACTGTGATTGGCCAGCCTGTGTGCTAGAAAATTGTATAAAATGTGACAATTAATAAAGGTGTGTCAGTTGTATCAGGACTTACATAAACAAGGTGTAAGTGTAATTATGTGCATTAATCCTAATTCTAAGGGATTATATGGTGTTACTGATATTCTGGTCTGCTGAAGCAAGCTCCTGGGCATGGTTCCTGTGTATGGTCCATCTTCTGCTATCAGAGGTGTAAAAGGACAGCACGATTCTGCTGGATAGGTTTTTAACCAGGTTCTTATCAATTCCAATTGAAGTAGAAGATCATGACAAAAGTTTTTTTTTCTCATCAAGTGGTCCTTTAGCCTTAAATTATAAAATGAACTTGAAATGTGGCAAATTCATTGTCATTCTGTCAAGGAACATAAAAGTTAAATCTTTTATTTCATTAATGGATTAGGAGGGTTAAATTCTATATCCTTTTTAAAGGGGAAACATATTTTTATATATGTTCATCTTTAAACTGTTTTTCCTTAGCCACCTTATTCTGTATTTAGTGCTAAAAAAGTTGAAAAAAGTGTAAATGAATACAATTTATTTGTTAAGTAGTCATAGAATTGATTTTGTTTTATAGGGTAAAATCATAATACAGTGTTTCCCAAATGGTGCTTTGTGAAACCCTATTATCCCATTTTGTATTACCAATGGATTCATAAGACAATTATTCCATAAGCTTACACTACTATGAAATATTAAAAGTGTTCTAGAAAGAGGGTTCTGTTCAGTGATTTTAAGGCCTTGGGGCCTGGTTTGAATGCCTGAGAAAGGATATAGACATTGGAGAACCATTTTAGGGCACATGGGTGGGACTTTTGGAGTTCTATGGGAGCCTTATTGGTGTCCTGGGGTTCAATATTACTGGAACTCAATGTCTAAAATAGTTTGGGAAACACTGATATAGGAGACTCCTATAAATGACAGTTATATTCCTGGCTTAGAACAATATGGCATCTTTATAAAATAAATCCACTATCTAGTTACTCTACAAAACACAATACATTCTAGGACCAAGGCTCTAGGCTTTTAATCCTCTGAGTACCTTTGGCGCTCATTGCGAGCCTCTCCCCAAATGAACTTTTGGTCGTCTGAGCACCTTTGGTGCTCATTGCGAGCCTCTCCCCTGTTTTATTTTTATTTTTATATAAATATATTTTTTCATAATAGTTAATTAATTAATTAAATAATACATTAATATACTTTTCCTATTTGTAATTAATATATCCAGCAATCAATATGCTGAAGATCTAACAATCACTATTGTTTTTCCTGCAGCATACAATGTACATTTTGACTGTTGTTGACCTATGGAGAAAGTGTCAGCATTGTGTTAAGTGTGCAGTGTAAATAGGCTGCGTGTGCAAGGCTAAACCATTTGTTTAGTTGTGTAAAGCGGCATTTTAGAATGGTAATGTTATTTGTTTTAAGTTAGTGTTGTAAAATGGTGGCGATTGTCTATGTGTTAGGCAGCTCTCGAGCATTGTCCGTCCTTCCTAATAATGTATTTTGTACCTTGTACGTTCCTGGGTAAAAGTTGTATGTGCCTGGCGGTGTTTTGCGTGCTTAGGGGTTGTGTAGCCTCTTTTTTTTTGGGGGGGGGGAGGCCATTTTCTCTCTTGCTTAGGCGATTTTTCGAGTGGTGAAACTCTGCAAATTCGACTTAAATTCACGTGCAACCTTACTCCCATACATCCTGGCTGACTCCCAGTGCTGTGTGTGATGTTTTTTGTATGTTTTTTTTTTTGTGTGTGTGTTTTTGTGTATTTGAATATGCGCGGTTCGGCCATTAACTTCGTATTTTTTGCGGGTAGTATTTTTTTTCTGTAAGTGGCGGTTTCCTTTTCAAAGTGTTAGGGGCCGTAATTTTTGCAGGTGATTTTTTCAAAGTGCTACGGGTCTCTCACTGTGAATTGTGTATTTGAGTTTTCTGTTGATCTGTAGTCCCGCAGGTCGTAGTTTTGATGCTTAAGTCGTGCGGGTCGTAGGGATCAGTGCCTATGGCGCTCATCTCCACCAGCGCATTTAGCGCCTTCGGCGCTCCCTACCTAAGTCATTCGGGGTCGTAAGGAGTGTTCTGTAGGTTTGATGCTTAAGTCGTGCAGGGTCATAGGGATGAGCGCCTACGGCGCTTATCTCTACCAGCGCAGTGAGCGCCTGCGGCGCTCCCTGCCAAAGTCGTGCGGGTCGTAGGGATGAGCGCCTATGGCAGCCCTTGCTTCATGAGCCCGCAGTTTTAATGTTGTGTTGCCAACATTTTTTGGCAAGCCCGCGCTGCTGAGAACTATAGTCTATTCCCAACAACCAATGAGAAATAATTAATCTGTTGTTTATAAAAATTACATCAAATATAGCCAGTGTGAGATTGTTTTCTCCTCCTCTGTCCTGGTATGTTAGAGGAAACAGAGGAGCAGTGAGCTTTATGGGTGTCTGAACTGTGTTTTGTTCACATTGGCTGACAAATATGTTTTCATTACAATACTCCCTAGCAATCTCACCTACAATCATGTAACTATATTTTGAATGCAGATAATGATGTCTTTTAATTTTGGTTTAATATTTATCTGTAGCAGTATACAATTGCTTATTGCAGTCTTAACTTAGTGAATAGAAAGTTAATGATTACTTGTATTAGAAATTGAATAGGTAGATATTTAAGTCATCTCACTTAAAGGACTACTTTAGCGACCTTATAAAGGGATCTCTAAAGAATAGCTAGGTAGGGTGTGATAAAAATCCCTTTGATAAACATTTACTGTGCATTTAAACAATTCATTATTATTTCTCTATCAAGCCCCCAGGGTTCAGATCTCTCAAGCCATCATACTTCATTCAGATGGTGGAACGGTCTGAAGGTTATACAGGTTGGAGGGTCATTGAAGATGAGTAAGTCAAAGTTTAAATGCACAGTAAAAGTAAAATAAAGTTGTCATGGCCAGGGACTGACTGGACTGTTTTGTACTATGGTCTGGGCTGGCAAGACGTTACCGTTTATTATTATGGTTATGTATTTCTTAGTGCTTATGGTTAAAATATGATGACACTGTTATACTGTATGTATCTTGGTTTCATTTTATACGAATTGTTGTAAAAAAACATATTAGCTATTCTGCAGGCTATTGCATCAGCCAACGCCCAAGACTGTAGTCTCATAGATAATCCTTGTACATACATTTCAAGATTACAGCAAATGGTTGTAGTTAATATAAGCACCATGATAAGTTTAAGAGCCTGACCTCATCAGATGTACAGGGTTTCCCAATTAACAGGGGTAGCCTATTGTTAATGGTTCCCTCATTTATGTACCTAAGAATGGGGCTTACTGTGATTGGCCAGCCTGTGTGCTAGAAAATTGTATAAAATGTGACAATTAATAAAGGTGTGTCAGTTGTATCAGGACTTACATAAACAAGGTGTAAGTGTAATTATGTGCATTAATCCTAATTCTAAGGGATTATATGGTGTTACTGATATTCTGGTCTGCTGAAGCAAGCTCCTGGGCATGGTTCCTGTGTATGGTCCATCTTCTGCTATCAGAGGTGTAAAAGGACAGCACGATTCTGCTGGATAGGTTTTAACCAGGTTCTTATCAATTCCAATTGAAGTAGAAGATCATGACAAAAGTTTTTTTTTTCTCATCAAGTGGTCCTTTAGCCTTAAATTATAAAATGAACTTGAAATGTGGCAAATTCATTGTCATTCTGTCAAGGAACATAAAAGTTAAATCTTTTATTTCATTAATGGATTAGGAGGGTTAAATTCTATATCCTTTTTAAAGGGGAAACATATTTTTATATATGTTCATCTTTAAACTGTTTTTCCTTAGCCACCTTATTCTGTATTTAGTGCTAAAAAAGTTGAAAAAAAGTGTAAATGAATACAATATATTTGTTAAGTAGTCATAGAATTGATTTTGTTTTATAGGGTAAAATCATAATACAGTGTTTCCCAAATGGTGCTTTGTGAAACCCTATTATCCCATTTTGTATTACCAATGGATTCATAAGACAATTATTCCATAAGCTTACACTACTATGAAATATTAAAAGTGTTCTAGAAAGAGGGTTCTGTTCAGTGATTTTAAGGCCTTGGGGCCTGGTTTGAATGCCTGAGAAAGGATATAGACATTGGAGAACCATTTTAGGGCACATGGGTGGGACTTTTGGAGTTCTATGGGAGCCTTATTGGTGTCCTGGGGTTCAATATTACTGGAACTCAATGTCTAAAATAGTTTGGGAAACACTGATATAGGAGACTCCTATAAATGACAGTTATATTCCTGGCTTAGAACAATATGGCATCTTTATAAAATAAATCCACTATCTAGTTACTCTACAAAACACAATACATTCTAGGACCAAGGCTCTAGGCTTTTAATCCTCTGAGTACCTTTGGCGCTCATTGCGAGCCTCTCCCCAAATGAACTTTTGGTCGTCTGAGCACCTTTGGTGCTCATTGCGAGCCTCTCCCCTGTTTTATTTTTATTTTTATATAAATATATTTTTTCATAATAGTTAATTAATTAATTAAATAATACATTAATATACTTTTCCTATTTGTAATTAATATATCCAGCAATCAATATGCTGAAGATCTAACAATCACTATTGTTTTTCCTGCAGCATACAATGTACATTTTGACTGTTGTTGACCTATGGAGAAAGTGTCAGCATTGTGTTAAGTGTGCAGTGTAAATAGGCTGCGTGTGCAAGGCTAAACCATTTGTTTAGTTGTGTAAAGCGGCATTTTAGAATGGTAATGTTATTTGTTTTAAGTTAGTGTTGTAAAATGGTGGCGATTGTCTATGTGTTAGGCAGCTCTCGAGCATTGTCCGTCCTTCCTAATAATGTATTTTGTACCTTGTACGTTCCTGGGTAAAAGTTGTATGTGCCTGGCGGTGTTTTGCGTGCTTAGGGGTTGTGTAGCCTCTTTTTTTTTGGGGGGGGGGGGAGGCCATTTTCTCTCTTGCTTAGGCGATTTTTCGAGTGGTGAAACTCTGCAAATTCGACTTAAATTCACGTGCAACCTTACTCCCATACATCCTGGCTGACTCCCAGTGCTGTGTGTGATGTTTTTTGTATGTTTTTTTTTTTTGTGTGTGTGTTTTTGTGTATTTGAATATGCGCGGTTCGGCCATTAACTTCGTATTTTTTGCGGGTAGTATTTTTTTCTGTAAGTGGCGGTTTCCTTTTCAAAGTGTTAGGGGCCGTAATTTTTGCAGGTGATTTTTTCAAAGTGCTACGGGTCTCTCACTGTGAATTGTGTATTTGAGTTTTCTGTTGATCTGTAGTCCCGCAGGTCGTAGTTTTGATGCTTAAGTCGTGCGGGTCGTAGGGATCAGTGCCTATGGCGCTCATCTCCACCAGCGCATTTAGCGCCTTCGGCGCTCCCTACCTAAGTCATTCGGGGTCGTAAGGAGTGTTCTGTAGGTTTGATGCTTAAGTCGTGCAGGGTCATAGGGATGAGCGCCTACGGCGCTTATCTCTACCAGCGCAGTGAGCGCCTGCGGCGCTCCCTGCCAAAGTCGTGCGGGTCGTAGGGATGAGCGCCTATGGCAGCCCTTGCTTCATGAGCCCGCAGTTTTAATGTTGTGTTGCCAACATTTTTTGGCAAGCCCGCGCTGCTGAGAACTATAGTCTATTCCCAACAACCAATGAGAAATAATTAATCTGTTGTTTAGAAAAATTACATCAAATATAGCCAGTGTGAGATTGTTTTCTCCTCCTCTGTCCTGGTATGTTAGAGGAAACAGAGGAGCAGTGAGCTTTATGGGTGTCTGAACTGTGTTTTGTTCACATTGGCTTACATTTCTATCATATAAAAAACACAATTAAAAGCATCTCATTGAGTCGTTTTTTTAAACTCACTGGCAAGATATAGGCGGATCAAACACATTCTTTTATATCTGCCTGTCTGTTGTTTTAGTGTTAATTCCTTTAAATTAATAGAATTTATTTAGCAAGGGGAAAAAAGTTTTGTAATGTATACGCATGGTCTTTTAAATGAGTCATATAAGGCTTTGGACTTCAGTGGATCTTTAATAAAAGATAATTAAGAAAATTATAGTTAAGATATTTGAGGGCTTTTTTTCTGTTTCTTAAATGATCACTACACAATGAAAGAAACATATTTGTTTGAAAACTTTGAGTCTGATTAAGAGAGTAATTATGGAAGGAAAAAGTCAGACAACTAGCTTATAATTAGAAAAAAATAATTGTGATGCCTCTGCTGGGCCCTAGTGGAATCCATGATACATTGTCAGAAGTTGTGTATATTAGAGGGGCATTTACTTTTCCAGAGAGAAATATATGCATTTCGTCACTTTTAAGCGTATCCATTTATCTTGTCAAAGGCTCCCTCTTTTCATCTTCCCCATCCTTCTATTCATTGGTAGCCAAAATACACCCCCTCCTGATTCAGCCCTGAGAAAGTGATGCAATAAACACAAAATGGATTTCTATACTCATGAACAGAATCTTTAACAATTAAAATTTACCCAAAAAATGTTTTATGATGATGGCTTACTCATGTGCTATTATTGTTACCTTGGCACATACTTGACAAACAAGTGTAACACCTTCCTTGCTCTGTCAGGGAGCCAGGGTAAGTACTATATGCGTTTGAAGCATCTTTGCTAATATGTGTATTTCTGCTTTACGAGTTTGTTTATTGTAATAAACACACATCATAGTGAGACATTTCTGACAGCAATGAAGCTATGAAAAACATATTAAATATATTAATTGAAGTTAGGCAACATTTAAGTTTTTATTAGTATACATGTAAAAAATACAATAGCATCTAAACACTGTAATGACAGAGAATAAATAAACATTTTTCTAATATTAATTCTCCTATAAATATTGGGTGAAATTATGGGAATTCCAATTTCATCTGACAGGGAAATTTATTTTGCAGTTGTTTAATATGACATAAGTCAGTTTGAGCTTGGTTGATATAGTTTGAGCAAACAGCCTTGGATGAAATAGACAATGGACAATTATTAGAACAGTGCCCATGGTGAACTACTAAAAATTGGGCCATGTATAATCGTGTTGCAGACAGCATCTTGATGTATATATAGTAGCCCATGTTCATGCTTTCTAATCAATCACAAATTATACAAGAAATCACTATTAGTGCACACCTACTGTATCATTTTCAAATCTCCTAAGAGACAAACATTAAAACTTCACTTTTATTAAATAAATAAATTAAAATATATTACAATATTATCAGACGCAGGAATTGACTAATATTGCCTGGTTACAGGGAGTTGAAAAAAAAGGTGCTTATATATAAGGTGCTAGTAGTCATATATATATAAGAAAGGAACCAGAGCAAATGCTGATTCTATAATGATGCAAATACTGTACATAAAGTGCTATCCATAAAGTGCTATTAGTACACAAATAATAATAGTGCTTCCTAAACAGAATCAGACCTCTAGCTGATTCAAAGTGCAAAGTGCTATGGCAAAGTGCAAAGTAGCCTCGTTTTCGTTTTTTTCGGCGGCCATTTTTTCTCTTGCTTAGGGGATTTTCGTTTGTGTATTTAAATTGTGGTGTAACTTCCCCTTGCAGATATCCTGGTCTACCCCTCCCCCCCCCCCCTTCCCCCCTGCTGTGGATAAGGTTTTTTTTTGTTTGTTGTGTGTATTAATTGTGTTTTTAATGTTTTCATGTGCGCAGGGTTTGGGCGCTAAGGTCGTATTTTTGCGAGTTCGTAAATTTTGCGGTGTAAGTCCCGCCTGTGGCTCATTTCAGGCGACGTGGGAGCCTCCTTGCCATATATTTATTTAATAAAAGGGAAGTTTTAATGTTTGTCTCTTAGGAGATTTGAAAATGATAGGTGTGCACTAATAGGGATTTCGTGTATAATTTGTGATTAGTCAAGTCCTTTTTTTCCCTAGTAGCACCCTTTAGAGTAATACTTGTCTTAACCTGAGCCACCTCTTCTTTGTCTTAGTAGATTCTAATCAATCACACAAACTTATAATGCTGTGTCCAGTCCTGGAGACCATATCACTATGATGGTTTTACACTGAAACTAGCAATGAAATACAAGTTAAAAGATCTATCCCAAAAATAAGCCCTAGCACGATTTTTCAGGATACACGTAATATTAGCCTTCCCCCAAAAATAAGCCCCAGTTCCGATCGTCAGCCAGACATTCGTTAAATGATAATATAAATTGTTAAGACTAAATGAGTGCAAAAGAGCTGTTCTGTTGAGTACAAGAAATGAATAGTGGAGGACTCCATGGGCAAGAATCTTACAGCTTTCTGCTAAGAGAAGAAGTTGGATCTCCGTATAGTCTGCAAATGGTGAGCAGTGTATGATAACCTCAGGCAACAGGCTGCAAACCCGGGTTTGGAGAGTTATGACGATGTTCCAGAAGAAGATGACATGATTGTATTTGAATAAATGTAGATTTTTGTAAATGGATAAATGTTGTACAATAAAAAATAAGACATCCCCTGAAAATAAGCCCTATTGCATTTTTTGGAGCTGAAATTATTATAAGACACGGTATCACAGCAGGCTAATAAACAGAACAGCTTATAGCCAATCTGGTCAACCTAAATTGATCAAATTTCTCACTCTATGCTGCATAATGTAATGTGAATTAGGAAATGGGTGAAAAGTTATCCTGTTACTTTCCTCCTAATTACCCCTGGTAATAGTAGGACGGAGTTTATACTTTTGGCAACACTACAGTGATTTTGAGCCTGTAACTCACAAATCGATTGCAGGTAGCTAAAAGAAGCCAATTAAATATCAGTAACTTTTACAATTTTTTTTACACATTTCTTTATAAAACTGTAATCTCTCATGAGGGCATTGAGGTCCTTGTCTTGTACTGTACATATGTGCTGATCATGTACAAATGTGCTCTCTTGTCTTATTTACACATTTTCACTGCATGTACAAATTATATTCATGTTGTATTTGTACTCCTAGCCGTATGCAATCTGCTAGCACTGTACAAATAAAATAAAACCATTTCTTCTCTGCTCCACTAGTTAATGTGCTCTGTTGAGTATGTTATGAATGTGTATAGACATATTAATAATGGCTATAGCATTGCCTAATAATATCATTCTAGAATTTCAGCTCAGTGCTCAAACACTGTGGTTAGTATTCCCTAAATATCTCAATAAATGTTTTATATTATGGACAGGAGTGTGTTTCTAAATAGATCCACAAAGCTCAGGCCTAGGGAAGTACATTTCCATGGGCAGCAGGCGGTGTGAAGATGCAGTGCAGTGCATTGTAATATCTTTGTATATGCACAGAAATGTCTATATGAAGTGGTATTTCTGTCTGTAAGTGTACTTGACAATTTCTGACATACTATATATATAAACACATATAAACTTATGATTTGAGATATAAAAGGGTGGGAGGAGAAGCAGCAAGTGGGGCATGGGGGTCATGGGGGTTTTATACTGTATATTTTCCCTGTAGCATACATGTTAATACAGCTGTAGAAATACTTTTAGGTACCTAACTCTTACAGCTTTTGAATACTGGCCAAAGCTATTTCTGCGCGTGTTTATTTACTTATGAGAGCTTCACATATAACATTTTTTCATTATAATCTTTTTTGTAGAACACCATCTGGCAGGAATGATATTAAGAGAGCGAGGGAGAGAAAAAAAGACGATTTCCTTATTTAATATACTGGGCAGTAAATCCTCTTCTTACTGCTGGAAAAAGAGAACAATCATTGGCATCAACATTTCACCATATGATCACAGGAACCAAGCTTTGTATCATTATAAGGATCCTACTCTTTTGTTTTTGAATAGTTGGGTAAGTTTGGCAAAAAAAAAACAGCAGAGTAAAAAGATATTTTAAGTCTAATATTTATGGATCACTGAACAACTTGTTAAGCACTTCAGTTGCAGTATCTATCTTTATTTTTATTAGATATTTGCCTTGAAAGGGTATCTGGGAAAAAACTTAAACTGTGTTGCCTATAAAAATAGAATAAATACTGTTTGGATGTACAGCCAATTCTAAACATTTTTTTTTAGAGATATATGGTTCAAGATACACAAGTCCAAAGTAATTAATGGTAAAAAGGGGGTATTAAAGGGCTACAACACAATTACAAAATAAACTTTTGATTTTTCCTATAAAAGGTTTTATGTCCATGGACTGAAGGAAAAAATGACAAAAATAAGGTGCTCAAGGTGTAGACAAGATTCTGGGGTACAAAAGAGGTGCTACTAAGGATAAGAATATATAAGGCAAAAAAAAGAAAAAGTAAGTATGCTTTTAAATTGTTGTAGTGCACACTCTCTGCCAAGTTTTGCAATATAGAGAAAACTCAAAAAATAAAACTTAACGTTTATTAATGCAGTATAAAATGCTTGAATATAAAAACCTAATTCTCTGACGTTATATAATAACTCTGGGAAGTGGATGGAGGTGACCCTACTTGATAAATATCAATATTAAAAGTTCATATTAT
The DNA here is from genome assembly GCA_027410445.1 of Discoglossus pictus. Taxonomy (NCBI): domain Eukaryota; kingdom Metazoa; phylum Chordata; class Amphibia; order Anura; family Alytidae; genus Discoglossus; species Discoglossus pictus. The sequence goes on along the minus strand of CM050166.1, from coordinate 306,081,701 downwards.
AGATCCTCTGTCTAGTATCTCCTTTTAAATGAGTGAAATAAATAACTCAATATAAAGTGACCAGGTGAACATAGTAAATAGTAATTGATTTCTCACAAATATCATTCTGTAATCAGAATAAAGTGCTAGGTGCTAACATATAATAATATACTAGCGACTTGCCCGTCAAAAAATGACGGCAATGAGATGTGCATGTTTGGAAAGTTGTTTAGGTTATTAATATACGTTTCTGACACTTCTAAGATTTTAGTTATGATGAAATAAGTAGTATTGTGATATTAACCATGTTTAGTTTTGTAAAATGTTCTCTTGGTGAACAGTAACTCTATATAGCATTTTTTTGTATCTGAAGAATTGTTAACTTCAATATAGATTGAATCTAGAGGAAGGCAAACAGTAAAAAACCTCCTTGAAACGTACCCCAAACTTGAAAAAACATTTTTCCAACTTGGAACATTATAAACAGTAACATAGTGAATTAAGATTTTAACATAATTTTGTATTAAAAAGTATTAACATTTGAATGTAAAAACAGTTGAAACTTTAAACTAATCAGTATTGTAAACTTGAGGTAATGATTTTTTAACATGCAATTTGTATCTGAAGGAATTGTTAACTTCAATATACATTGAATCCAGAGGAAGGCAAACAGTGAAAACCCTTGTTTGAAACGTACCCAATTTTAACATAATTTTGTATTAAAAGTATTAACATTTTGAATGTAAAAACAGTTGAACTTTAAACTAATCAGTATTGTAAAACTTGAGGTAATGATTTTTTAACTATGCAATCTGTATCTGAAGAATTGTTAACTTCAATATACATTGAATCCAGAGGAGGCAAACAGTGAAAACCCTTGTTGAAACGTACCCAATTTTAACATAATTTTGTATTAAAAGTATTAACATTTGAAATGTAAAAACAGTTGAACTTTAAATTAATCAGTATTGTAAACTTGAGGTAATGTTTTTTTAACATGCAATTTTATCTGAAGAATTGTTAACTTCAATATACATTGAATCCAGAGGAAGACAAACAGTAAAAACCCTCCTTGAAACTTACCCAATTTAACATGAACTTTGTAATATATTTAAATAAGACACTTGAAAGTATATTTTTTGAAACTTGAAACTTACTTATCTGTGTAACAAAAGGAACTTGAAAAAAATTTTTCGAACTTGGAACATTATAAACAGTAACATATGTGAATTAAGATTTTTAACATAATTTTGTATTAAATGTATTAACATTTGAATGCAAAAACAGTTGAACTTTAAATTAATGAGTATTGTAAACTTGAGGTAATGTTTTTTTAACTCAAGAATTGTTAACTTAAATATACATTGAATGCAGAGGAAGGCAAACATTAAAAACCCTACTTGAAATGTACCCAATTAAATAATTACTTTCTGACCCCATCAACTGGCGATAAGAATACTCCCCTGGATCAATGTTTAACATAACAGACAATATTTACATTGTGACTTTAAACGTTGTTGAGCTCTTTAAACATGAACTTTGTAATATGTTGAAGTAAAGAACTTGAAAGTATATTTTTTGAAACTTGAAGTTTCTTATCAGTCTAAGTAATGAACTTGAAATATTGTTTTCAAACTTATAACATTAGAAACAAGTAAACAGTTAATTAAAATTTTAACATAATTTGTAAAAATAATGCAAGGCAAGTGTTTTGTGAGGCTAATCGTCTATACACAGTACTTCCATTAATTATGACTGAATTGTTTATTGTTTTGTATTTTTCAATGCTTTTAAATTTGTTTTGCATGGGTTTTATTTCTTTAATGAAAAGTTATAGTACTTCATAGTATACAATGTTTTTAGTAAAAAATACGTCCATCTTTCTAAATAAATCACCTTGACTTTTATTCTTTTCAATGTAAACTTTAATAGCCTGTGGATTTTTGCACCGTGATAACGCAACGTACAATTGGCCATGTGCAAATACTGGTTCTTGTAAGAAAATACCCACAGATTTGAACGTTTGTCCTTGTGATTTATTAATGGTCATTGCAAATGCCATAATGATGGGAAATTGTCTTCTTTGAAGTATAAAAGGGAGACTACTTTCACTTGGTGCTAAATCTATTCTTGGTATGAAAACTCTCTCTCCCTTTATGGGTACCAGTTAAAATTTCAGCATCTATAAAATGGTCCTTTAATTGTTGAACAATAAATCTTGTCCCCATTGCATAGGCCTTTTTTGGGGTTCATATTTGGCAGATAACATGACAATTGCACCTTTCTTTAGCTGCAAAATATGTGGTGGCATTCCAGAAGGAGTTAGTGAGTTTATGAATTCAGTGGAAAAGTTAGCCTGACTTTCATTTTCATCAGCAAGTACAGAATCAGCACTGTGATAATTTATTTGTGGTGCATTATTTTTTTTTAAAGATTTTCATTATTGAGGATTATGCATCCTTATTTTTACACGTTTAATATAACTTGGTTGTCAGGCTACCTTCAATTATAGCCAATATAATATCTTGGTGACAAATCATACGAGGTGGGATCTCTACAGTGTCCTCAGGGTAAATGTGTTATTTTTTCTGTTCTGCCTTCTCCAATTTTAATAAGCCAATCATTGAAATCAGTTTGGCCTTCTGATCTCATGTTTTGTTGCAGTTGAAGATGGGTAAATGTTTTAATAGTGTGCTTGACTTTATACAGGTTTCGATAATGTCAGTTCGATTTCCAGTACAACGTCAGGTAATGTTTGTCTAAATCGCCACATAACAACATTACCTTTCCACCAAATGGAAAAGTATTATCCATGACTTCACGAAGCAAACGGTCAATACATTGGAGGGCATAGCATGACATCATTGTGGCCTCATCTATTATAATTAATTTACTTTTTTTCAATTTCTTTGCTTGTAATGATGTCATGCGAATATCTGACACAGAAGTTCTAAAATAGGCACTGGCAGTTTAAAGCCACCTATGTACAGTTCTTCCACCTTCTAAACAAAAGCTGCAGCAATTCCAGTAGTGGCAAACGGCAGTGCTATTTTGACCTTGCGCCCTCGTACAAAAACTCATTATAAATTATATAGATAAGTTTTTCCTGATCCGCCAGGTCCATCAAGATAGAAATATAGCTCTGTCACCATGTCATCATCTATTTGCATTTTTAATGGCATTAAATGCTTGCAATTGTAACGTATTTAAGGTTGCAAGTCTTTCTTCTGTTCTTTCTACTTGTAATTGAATGTCATAGTCTTCAAAGTTTATGTCATCTATAAAGACCTGGATCAGGCAAATTTAAAACTTGCACAACTTAATCCATGAGTTAAAATTACTTCTTGGATTTCCATTAACGCTTTTAAGTGTGCAATGAGTTCACTTGTATCGTCGCATATAAAGTCTTCAGCCATATTACTTTTAAATGTGTCCCACAAAGCTAATGCATTTGGAGCATTTGAGAAGATACAAATAAATGCAAATTGTTCTCTCATCTGCCGTGGCATTTTGACATTGTGCTGCTTCTTTTCTATGTCTTGCAGCTAAATGGAAGGATTCATATACTATGTCATTAACAGTTCTTAAGTGTTCAAAACGTTGTGCTCAGGAACATTTAAAAGAAATATCCGTAAGCAAAAACATTCAACATCTCTTGCACTGACTGTGTAAATTCTTGGGATTATTTTTATTTCCTCTGCTTTTTCTAGGTCTCCATAATCCATTCACAAAAAACATAGTGATATGGAATTTCAATATATAAAAATTGTGTTGCTTGTGAATCTGTGGAATTTAACTAAAACCATGAAGTTAGTGTAGTGTGACGAAGTTCACTTTGGGCCAATGCATAACTTTCATTTCCAGCATGGAAATACACTAAAGTCTTTGTGGCAAATGTACTGCTAATCTATATACTGCATGTGATCTATCATGCATTTCAAATTTTAAAAGCCGCCACATAGCTTCTGCGCACTGACATAGCGAGCATCTACATGAGATGCAAGTTCATCATGTACTAACTCACTACTTTCAGGGTTGTCTGCACTTTTGACGACTACAGTAGCTGCATCATAGCCTTTGTAAATATATTTGTAGACATATTTAATTGATTTGATGGAAGTGCAGGCTTCTACATTTATGTGGGCGTTATACTTTATGAGTAAATGTGGATTGTAGGGTACTACATATCTATTGTCAACTTTTTTGCCACGAATAATGGCATTATCTCCTTCTCTTCTTTTATAAAGTGGATAGCCATCACAATTGGCATATGTTTTGTCTCTATAATCTTTTGGAAAATCTTTGGAACATTTATTATTTTCCATACATGCTGATTGTGGATTAAGCTCACCACAGGGTCCATGAATCATGCGATGAGTAACAATCTCATATAGTCTACCATATAGTTCTGGATCTGGTAGTTCAGCAACAATGACTGCATCCACTTTGTCAGAAGTATCTAATTTATCTTTTTCTTGAAGTATTATGAGAAGATGTGCATGTGGAAGGCCTCTTTTTTGAAATTCAATGGTATATACATAAGCAAGACATTTGCCAAATAAGTCACTTATAGTGATGTCACGTATTAATTCATTTAATTTAATCTTAAAAACTCTGGCTACTAAATCTGGTCTATCGGAAGGACTTTGGCCAAGAAGTAAATTTTGTGTAATTTCTGGCCATTGGGGATTACATGTAAATGTAAGAAATAAATCGGGTTTGCCAAATTTGGTGACAATAGCCATTGCATCATTGTATCTTTCTCTCATATTTCAAGGAGATCATTGAAAGGAAGATGGTAAAATGATGGCTTTGCCAGCTGTCATGTCTCTGCTTGTAGCCACCTCAGCAACATAGTCCATTAGTCCAGAATATTGTTCTACACGTAGTTTATCTTTGTTGATATTTTATTAAAGTTTAAATTATTGGCCCTCAACTTGCAAATAGGAATCAATAATCCATTGTTGTGTTAGTTTTCCACCACATAAAATTGGATTAAATGTATTTTGAATGGCAATTTGAGCTACTTTAAATTCAAGCATAGAAACATTATTTTGGATTCTGGCTTTAGCATTTGGGTAACTGGGGAAGTGTTAATTTTAGGTTGCCAACCTGCTTCTCCGTGTGGGAAAAAGATGGGATATGTCATTGGATCTAAATTTGGACTTAAGATATTCATATTAATAAATGGTTGCTCCTCATTTCTGGGATATATTCTAATGCCTCTTTGAAATGGTGGTTCTCCTTCATCATTTTGAACACCATTGCAACCTCATTTGATGTTGGCAAGTTATAACGACGTTATCAGTATGTCTGGTCTCTTTTAAGCACACATATTGACCTTTGGCGTTTGGTAATTGATGTCTTTGTGCATGAAGTTGTTGTTCATTTTCTACTTCTGCCAATTTTTTATAAGCTTTACTGGAGGGGGTTATTGTCCCATAATGTTATTTAGCTCTATAAAAACATTGGGGTAAGCATTTTTTATTTTCTTCCAGCTGCATACGTTGGTCAACAGCTTCCATTGTATCTAGGACATTATAGTTGAGCAAATTTTCTTTGCTCTCTCCTTCCTCTGGATGTAAATGTGAAGTGTGATGATAAATTTGGCCTTGGACTTTAAAACAGTAAGGACCATGTCCTGGGTACATAAGCAGCCTAATCTTGCCCCCCATAGATGCAAAGGATTTGGCGCTATTGTAAGATCTTATGTTTGTCTTAAAATTTTTGTAGTTTGGAAAAGTAGGTTCAGTCATAATGTTTTGTAAATAGATTGGAAATTCTTTTCTTTCTGGAAGTTTGAACTTGCCTTTTTGACAGCAACTAATAAATTGGCCATCTCTGGGTCTCTCCTGTTTCAAATAATAAGCCTCACAAAACTGACATTGAGTATTCATGTCCCCACAACTATGAACCTCTACTGCTAAAGACTTGAGTAAAGGACAATTTGCAAAGCATATAGCAGTTTGACTTTCAAATTCATCAGGTGAAATGTCATGTGATGTTTCAACAACAGGTTCTAAATGCTTTGTTTTTTTTCGTGGCTTTTCTTGGTATATATTTTGTTGGTTTAGGTAAAATGTCATGTAATGTTTCCGGAACAGGTTCTAAATGCTTTGTTTTTTTGGTGGCTTTTTTTGGTATCTCTTTTATTTTTTCCGGTAAAATGTCATCTGATGTTTCAGGAACAGGCTCTAAATGCTTTGTTTGGTTAGTAGCTTTTTTTGGTGTATCTTTAATTTTAGAAGGTGATAGTCTTTTGCTTGCAATTCTTTTGCGTTCTTTTTCTCGTCGAATTTCCTTCTGCTCCGGTGTCTGCTGGCCTGTCTGCTCTCTGTCGTCGTTCTCTAGCTTGCCGTCTTATCTTTTCTTGTTTACTCTCGTTATCAGCCATGTTAATCTGTAAAAAAAAAAAAAAATGTATCATTAGTTTATTTTGAGATGTTAAGTTTTTTTTTTATTTTTTTTATCTTATCAACAGTTTGTTTCTATGTGATTCTAGTTGATTTGTAGCTGGTACTTTCTTCGTATTGTTTAAATAAGTGTTTTTTATTTTTGCTTTTACTTTCTGTCGTAGGTTGTATTTTTTGCCTTACATGCATAGCACACTCAAGGTAATTACACTATAGTTTCTTGTAGATATAGTAGGTGTATTTTTTTTGGTTTGCTAATTATTATTTGTTTGTACTTTTTGGCTTATAGGGATAGTAGAGGGCAGAAATTAGTCTTTGTAATTTATCGTACAGGGGATTGTTCTAATAGTATTTTTATATTTTCTTTAAGGCTTATATGCTGGGGCTCTGAAAATGTTTCTATAGTTTTTTTTTTGGGTGTTAGTACTATTTGTAGTACTATTGTATTTTATGTGATGTGGTTAGGTTTTATACTTAATATTGTACATTAGGACTGGAAATTTAGAATGACAAATTTTATGAGTCTGTGTTTTGAGCCTTTTGTGTACTATGCTATTTTTTTGTTCTGGCTACATTGAAGTTTGGATTTACTGTTAAACATTATTGTCCATAAAAGACAAAATAAGAGGTAGATGAGAAATGTGTCAGTTTATATTTTGGTAAAAGTTATAGTTAGTGATGTTATTCTTTTTTTTTTTTTTTTGACATGGATGCAGAGCAAACATGTTTATTTAGTTTTCTCTTTTTTTACTTGTTATACTGTACCTTGGTTGAAGTGTGATTTCAAGCAGAATCTTTGTTGGTCCTCTGTTGAAAGTCTTCGTCCGAATGGTCTTCACGCATTGTCTGTTGTAAAAAAAAAATTAGAATGTTTTTAGCATTATCCTATTTTGTGGTCACCACTTTTGGCATACTAATTTAGGCTTCTTTGTAAGGCTCTATAGCTTCTTAAACAGTAAAGAAGAATATTAATTTACTTTGCTATGTGTTTGTGTGATTTTTGGTACAATCCTATTTTTGTGTCTATCATATGTTGCATACTTTATTTACTTAATTAATCTTTTTTATGAAGGTTAAATGTTTTTCTACCAGTGAAAAATGAATGTTTGTACTATTTTGGATCTTGATGGCAATGTTTTTAGCATTATCCCTATTTTGTGTCCACCACTTTTGGTATGCTTATTCAGGCTTCTTTGTAAGGCTTATAGGTTCCTTAAACATTAAAGAAGAATATTAATTTACTTTGCTATGTGTTTGTGTGATTTTTGGTTACAATCCTATTTTGTGCCTACCACATGTTGCATACTTTATTTGCTTAATTAGTCTTTTTTATGAAGGTTAAATGTTTTTCTACAGTGACATTTTTTTTTTCTATTTTGGATCTTATGGCAATGTTTTTAGCATTATCCTATTTTGTGTTCACTACTTTTTGGTTTGCTGCATTTATTTATATTGGCAGCCATTAAACATATATAGTTCCTTTATTTTTTCTACTTGTTATACTTTACCTTGATTGAAGTGTCGAATGACAGGGGGGTCCCCTCCTGCCAATCTTAATCCGCCGGTCTTCTTGTAGTGTCTGTTTGAAAAAGAAAAGTGAAATGGTTAATTGTATATTTCTTCTTTTTGTTTTAGGAAAGGATGGTCTTTTTCAGCATGTAATGTATTATTCTATCTTACCTCTTCTTCTTTCTTTGTGTTCTTTAAAAGGGATTCTGGTTCACAATGCCACGGTGCAAATTCTGAGTGACGCTGTTGATGCAGAGTCCTGTTTGAATAGTAAAAAAAAGGAGAAAGATTGAGCTTTAGGTTATAGATTGAATTGCCAATAAATTAATGTCATTTAAATATACTTCTTTAATTAGTTTCAATTAACATTAGTTTGTTTTAGGGTCTACACATATAAATGTGCGTGTCAGATGTCATTTATACATGATTTTATACATTTATGTGCGTGTCCAAATATATACATGAATCATATTTTAATAGTTAGTTGTTTTTTTTTTTTTATGTCATTTAAATATACTTGTTTAATTAGTTTGGGTTAAAGACTAGTTTGTTGTAGGGGGCTATACACATAAATGTGCGTGTCACATGTCACTATACATGAATCACATTTTCATAGTTAAACGTTGTTTTTTTTTTTGTCCTGTCTTGATAATAAAATGTAATATATTATAGCTTACCTCTCAGTTGTAATTTGCACAATGTAAAGTAGGAATTAGGAAAACAATTTTCTTCTCAAGTAACAGCAGCAATTAACTATCCAGTCACTCTGTTCATCACCTGAGTAGAAATGTAGAATTTTCTGGAAAGTAGGCAGTATTTATAAACTTTTCAAGTGCCTCAGACTGTTAGAACGCAATACGCATGCGCTATTTGCGTTCTATCTTACAATTTGCGTTCCATCCGCCATTTTATGCGTAGTTTTCAAAATGGTGGTTAATATCAGTGTGGTACGTGCCGCATAGTATGTGGTTTCAGTTTTGCGAGTCACTGTTAGTATAGTTACGTCTGAAGCCTCGTTTTTGGTTTTGTTCGGCGGCCATTTTTTCTCTCGCTAAGGTGATTTTTGGCAGTTTAAACTCGTTTTTTTTGGACTTAAATGGATGTGTAAATTAACTTTTTGAGGTGCCGAATGCCCCCCCCTTGCTGTAAGTAAGCTTTTTATGTGTTCGTTGTGTTTATTTCTTGTGTTTCTGATGTTTTCCATGCGCGACGTTTTCGGCCCGGTTTTGAGTATCGGGATTGGGTCGTTTCGCGCCCGTATTTTTTTGTGAAGCGGCCGTATTTTTTTTGCAAGGCCCGCAGTTGGTTTTTACATGTACGACACAGTTGATTTTTTTTCTACGTCGTGCGTGTTTGTGTGTTAACAACACAGCCGACGTTGGACCTTCCACCACCGCAAATGCGGCCCCTCGCTTCGCGTAAGCCTTCAAACGACTTATCCAATAGAGTCTAGATATTTTTGGCCCTCATTTTCCATGCAGAGATGACGTAGCCTTTGGCCACACCCCAGCTACCAGGGGAGAGGTCCTGGCCACAAAGATTTGTTATGGCCCCACACGCCATGCAACAAGATGGTGTTGACATGCTCCTAGTTGACGTCTCCCGACTGGGCAGACAGATGCAGACAGCAAGAGCACCGGTTACCAGCCCAGTTAGAAAAGACCAAAATGAGCCTTGAGGACTCTCGATGAGCCTGACGGTCCAGGTGGTGGACATCTCAGGATGACAGTCTGGTCCCCGGGACCCTCACTTGCAGACATAGATGGGGCAAGTGACATTTCTTTCTTACCTCCTCAGGAGAGTCAGGGCATCGATAAGATCCCGTACCTCTTCAAAGTCAAATTCCGGTGGCACTCTCTGATTTGGGGGGGTCCTAGACCCCCCAGCACCAATAGGTCAGCCAGAAGCAGTCCGGGTGTCTGAGTTGTCCTTGAGAGCTCACCGCAGGGGTGCTCAATTGGACAATTTGGGAGCGCATTTATCGCAAGACATGCAGGAGCGCATATGGCGTAGGGAATTCGTAAAAATATTCTCCCTCCTTCCTCTGTCCGCGGTTTGTGGACTCATTAGATAGTTATACCCAAGGCGAGAGTGTCGACGGGTGGTAGCGGGCTATCTGGCATATCCCGTATGTTTGATAACTGATTACAGGCATTCTCCATCATGGTCTGTGTGATAGGGGAAAATTCCCTGAGCAGTGTTCGTCCCTTTTTGTATACTTGGAGGAGATTAGGAGGTGCCCTATCGTACCTATGGCAGTATGGCTTGGTGGAAGTACAACAAAGAACTTACGGCTGTGGATGGCATCTAGACCTAAGATGGCATTAAATGAGAGGGCCATCGCATTTTGGCCTAAAATGTCATGATGACCTTTCGTGGGGGCGCAAGCGGGAGTAGATCTCCCACGCTCCTGCTCAATATGGGGGCAGGAGGATCTGCTATGCCTTTAATGACGGCATCAGCAGATTGGTCCCCGAACTGCCGTTTCAAACATGCCCTGCTCCAACTGTGGTGGCGAGCATATTGCCACCAGGTGCAGTAAACCTAGAGACAGGGGAAATACCATATCGAGCTGGCTGCAAAGGAGCAAGGTTCCAGTAATACTGGACGCAATGCTCCCCTGGCTAGAACGCTACAGGTAAGGAGAAGGGGAAGGCCTCAGCGACGCAGCTGCTGAGGCTGGGCTTCAGGGATGCTTTGTTAACCTGTGTGAAAATCGGGTAATACCTGCAGTCTCCCCTTGAACTTTATATCATTATTGGATCATCCGGAGGCGTTAAAATTAGCCAAGGATGTACAATTGGGAAGGATGGCAGCCCCCTTTTCAGCTCTGCCAGTCCCCCAACCTAAGAATTTATCCTCTAGGTGTGGTGCCCAAAAAGGAGCTAGGGCCTCGGTCAATGGCAGGATTGATAAGCAGTTATATTCCATGTCATATGTCTCGTTTGATGCTGCTACTGACATTGTTAGGTGGTGTTGATGTGTCATGCAACTTGATATTACAAAAAAATTACACTGTATAGATTAATATAGTTTTTTTAAAATATTATAGTGTATAGATTAAGTCAAGATCAAGTTATCGACAAGCATATACTGTGTGCAGATATAGCTTTTATGGTATAGCAGTAACTATCAAGGAAAAAAAACAATTATAAGTGTTTTATACTTGTAAGCGTTGATATTTAGTTAGATCACAATACAATCTACAGTATATTGACATGTATTACAATCTATCATTGGGAGATTGGATGACAGTAAGTCCTTAACACACTTTATATTTGATCAAGACCCAATACAGCAATCAATAAGCAATGTATACAAACTTATCAATATGGTTTAACAGTTTATGTTATTTCAATCTATGCTTGGTTAGTTCTATATAGGAGGATATAAACAAGGTATATAATATTATAAAGGTTGTTTAACAGTTCGTGTGTCTATATATTTGTTTAGTGCAATACAGAAATGATATGCAAAGTATATAAACAATCAGCTGCCTATTTGTTATATATATATGATATTAATAATTTGCAATATAACCTATTACTCTATGAATGCAGTAAAATATGGAATGACACTTTATATGGCAGGTCGGAATATATATATAGATAAATTTTGAAGCAATATGTCATCAGAATTGGTTATATTGTATGTGAGGTTGCAAGCTAAATAACCGTTGTATTTAGGTATTGGCAAGCTATTTATTTGGTTGTTGGTCTTCTATCAGAAATGATTACATTTAATTTAATTTATAAAATTGGTCAATTCAATAAATTAATAAGTTGTGTAAGACAGTTTTGTTTATTGTGTGATGCAAGATTATATATGTCGAGTACTGCTAAGTGTGGTTTCTTTGTGTAGATCTTTTAATAATTGATCTTGTAACAGAGTTAAACTGTTACATTATTGAATAAGGTCACTCAGTCCTGTTTGAGGCATATGGGCACAGAGTAAAATATATTGATAAACATCTCCAGCCCAGAATGAAGCTGCTAATTAGTCTGGGCTTGTGACCACTCCCAAAAGGGTAACAGACAAATTGTTATATACAGGGATACATTTAAATCTGCTACAAATTAGTTAACACCGTTTTATACATTACCTATGTGTAGAATTTCAGGATTACCCCTGTCATTTGAGATCCCTTTTCACTGAAGTAATCCCTCTTTGTGTGATTGGATTGTTAGAAGGATTAGTGGATAAAGAATGGCAACTTGATATAGTCAATAGTAATATATTTTAAGGAAGATGTGAATGGGGGCAATAAGTTTATGCCAAGGATGACGGTCAAGTTTGTCCGCAGACAGGACCAACAGATAAGATAGAACAACTAGCCACTTGGTAGTGCTCTGGTCATATTAATATGTTATGACCCTCCGGTTCTAATTATGGTGCCAAAATTATTTCTGGTCAATAGACTGCACGATTGTGCGCTAATACTTGCCACCTGTGTGATAATGCACAATGGAGAATTGAAATGAAAACGTATGTCCTAGCACACTATCTTAAAAGTAGCATTCTGAAGGTCTTTCTTAGCCATGAGAAAATATTTGAAATTAGGCATAGCCAAGTCTTAGTTTGATTTGTGTAATAAACTCAGGCATTTAAAACACCACAAAGAAAAATTATTTAACCCCTTCACATGTTAAAGAGGGCATACTGTAAGTGTTTGCATATGTTTACAATGGTAAATAGTAAGTGGACAATGGACAACCAATATAATGTAAAATAATCAATGGGGTGTGGCATTCTTTTTACCCTCAAAATGCATGACAGATGGCAAAGGTAGACATTGAGTCAGCCTTCCCGCCTTCTTCCAGTTCCAACCCCTGCAGTCACACCTGTCGGGTTGTCGTTTCGAGGTATGGGTATTACGTGGACCTCTGTTTACCCATGGGGTGTTCCATTTCGTGTGCATAACTTTGAAACGTTTCATACTTTTTTGCAATGGGTGACCTTCCAGGAGTCAGGCTTTTCTAGCATAGTGCACTACTTAAATTATTTCTTATTCGTAGGACCGGTGGCTCATGGCACCTGCCGGGTTTCTTTTGGACAAGTTCCAAGGAGTGCCGTGGAGCAAGCGGATCAGTGTTCCGCTGGCGCAGGAAAAAACAGAAGGTCCGGCGTCGTTGTTGACCTTTTGGGGCATTCAGATTGATTCCGTCCAGATGGAATGTAGCCTATCATTCGGAAAAGGAAGACCGACCTACTGGCGGAACTCTTTCTCTTTTCCAGTAAGATCGCTTCAGGTGACTGGCGCCGGAAGTGGGAGCGGATGGGTCACATCGTTCCTGTGGAGCTTTGGGAGCTTGGAGCACCAGAGATAATGACACTGATAAGGAGGTGGAATGCGTACAGAAAGGTTTGATTGCAGTGGAATGACTTTGTGGCAATAGCCAGTGGTGCGTTCTCGGTATGAGAAGAGGACAGGAATATTGATGTGGAATTTGCTAAGGTGCAAAAGTGAGGGGGGCTAATAAGCTGCGGTTGGTTTTCAGGTAGTGGCCCTAGCTTTTATGTTTAAGCTGGCAGGGCAAAAGGACCTGACAAAGGTTTTTGTGGTGAAGCGAGTCATTGGTGGCAGGTTTTAAGGCAAGGTGACCTGGACAGGAGGCGCCCCCATCACATATTGTTACTTCGCCTTGGGGCCAATACTGGGCCATGTTTGCTGATCCCTCTACGAGGCCCTGCTTTTCCCGACTGCCTTTTCCCTACCTTTCTTTGAAACATTTAGAATCAGGGAATTGGTTGAGGCTACCCGGGGGTATTCAGGTAGTGGATATCAGCTTCAGTGGTGGGAGTGTAATGATATGGTTGCGGCAATCAAAAAACTGATCAGAAGGGCAGGGGAAAGGAAATTACCCTGCATAGGGCTCTGAATGCTGTCCCGTTGAGTGTATAAGCCTGTATTTTTGGCAACTTTTATGCGCAGGGTGGGGTGCCTGTCACTGCGCCACAGGACTTTGAGGACAACAATTTAAAGACGGTATTAAGCAGGCCATTGCTTTGTTGGGGGGGTTCGGCAGCCCCTTGAAGGGTCCCGTTTTTGCTTCGTGGTGGGTAGGGGAGGTGCCCTGGCCCCTGGGTTAACAAGGGGGGCTTGCCCCCTTACCTTATGGGCGTGGTTATGGCAGCGTGTAGGTGTTGGCCATGGGTGCACACCCAAGGGCATGAGGTTACTTTCCGCTGGCCTGGGCCCCTCCCCAGTTCTGTAGTATTATATGTTATAACCTTTCAATAAAGCTATGGCCTGTTGTTTATCCCATATCTGAGTCCAGTCTGGTTATTTGGTAGTAAGTTATTACCCATTATGTTAAGCCATATGGATCCAGCTAGGGTAATTGTTTTTAATAGCTTTTAAAGGGTGTTCTTTTTGCATCTAGCGATCATTAGTAAAATAAAAAAAGATAAGAAGCCCTTTGAAAACAAGCAAAAACAAATATGATTTTGTGGACATAAGCTCACACATCAATCAGCTGAATACTATTGTTAGCGTTTTAAAATATATATTTTTGTCAGTTTCCAATGTCTTATTTTCAGTTTTTACAATACTTAGAGATTATTGCAATATTTGATCGTTATATCCAAACATGGGCATTGTGGTTAAAACTTACTAGAAGAAATAATCACCATATGTGCACTGCTAGCAAAAAGAGGCAATACAGAAGAAGCAATGTTGTACATAATTCAATACAACATTGGGTTCCTTCAAATTATTGTCCAAAATGGCCACCTGTTTATAATACCAAATAAACAATATCAAAATTCTTAAAAATAGGAAAACAAGCATGTTTTTTTCTTTAAAACATAAGGAAAGTAATTATATTTGGAGAGTAGCACAGGCATTAATTATTAATTTTCCAGAAACTGCACATTATTGCATTAGAGCATCTTTTCATTTTACAAGACATTATAATGTGCAGTACTTTCCCAGCTAATGTGATTGACTGGGCTTAAGCACTGAGCAGTCATTATATGCTATTAAATTGAATTATTCTAAATCTCATGATCTCATTATTTATTCCCTTTTATAACAGATTGTGCTTTAAGCCTGCTTTAGCAGATCCTTGATTAAATTATTGAGCTTGCTGAAATCATACAACTTTCTGCTCATCTATTCTTCCACATCCTCTTCTTTATATAAGGCCATTGTTTAGAGGAGATTAGAGCTCTCTGACTAAACGGATCTTATTTCCCTTTGCCATCAACTGTTTGTTCTTCTTATTCTGATTGTGTGTGAAAATATTTATATGTGCTTTTGCTGCTAACAGAGCGCTGATATGAGAAGTCATGTTACTAGCTTCTCTCCTGTCTACCATAATAATCTCAACAAGTGGAAATTATGGTATATTGTGTATTTATCCAGTAAATCACACCATGCTCTAGCCTACAGCTGCCCCAATGGGATACAGACACTAATCTGTCTTGAATAGCTAGTATAAATAATACGCTGTTATTAAAGGACCAGTGTCCTATATTTCAAACATTTTATGTTGAAGAAATACATTTGAAAATGTGCCAAATGTAACAAAATAACATAATACTGCCTTTAATTTATTACCTTCTTATGCGTCTGTTAAATCTACCATTTTGGTTGCTACTGATCAATTTCTTGAGATGGGAGACTTTGAATGCAGAGGCAATTATCAGCCAAATTAAATTGCAATTCGGCCAATTGAAAAGGGCTCTATCTAAGCACATAGCATTTTTTTTTTTTACAGAAGTTTTTAGTTAGTAAAGACCTTGCTTTTGTTTAGAAGTTCAGTAACTAAAAACTTTTGGAAAAAAAAATGGTATGTGCTTAGATAGAGCCCTATTTAATTGGCCGAATCACAATTTAATAAGGCTGTATATGTTGACAATGGGAATGTGGCTAAATTCCCAGTGCTTTCAACAGGAAAGTTAATAAATTTACCTGGAATAAACCCTCCGGAAGAAGTAGAAGGCAAATCAGCTCAGAAAGGAAAATGCATCTCTGAAGTGAAAAATAATTAAGTATAAACAATAAAATGTAAAAACTGTGTTTAATTTTTTTGCCTTTAAAAAGCATTTTGGCCAATTACGTTTTATTTTTCGAGACCATATAGTAGACCTTTGATTAACCTTTTATGTATCTCATTGCAATTTAATTAGGGCATATGTCAATATAAGGTAGTAGCATAGCAATGAAAGTATTTATTTTTTTTCGCATGCGACTAACCAGGCTGCAGCTGCTGGTGGGAAAGTCTTTAAAAAGTTAACTATTATTTAAGGCATTATTGTACATTTACAGATTGGAAACATATCAACTTTCATTGTTCTCAATTGCCATTTAAGTATCTCCTGGTGGATCAATATATTCTGCAATGTTCACTCTGCAATTAAACTTTTGTTATAATTTAGACAGTGGTAGGTAAGATCTCAAATTAAAGAGAGTCAGAAGCTAGTTGTGTATAGGTTCAAAACTTGGTACTGTTTGTCTTTAAGGAGCTGGGCCAGCGGCAGAGCTATTGAGTTGTGGGCTCCAGGACAAAATAATACAAGGTCAAATCAATAAAAAGCCCAAAAATATGTAAGTTGTCAGATTACCATACTTTAAAAAAAAATATTTGTTCCTCTCCCCTAAAAGTCCCCCAATATTCCAGGCTACTGCTGGTAGCAGAGGGTCCCTACCCTGTTGTGGGCCCTGGTGCATGGCACCTGTTGCATCAGCTCCACCACTAGGTTGAACAGTCATGTATCTGAACATGCAACTGGGACCAGTATCAGGATTCTAAATATCAGTTTTTGTAGGGATGCAATGGCAATTTTTACAGGAAACATACCTTCAGAAGTCTGCTTTGTAGCCTCTGTGAGGTTTAGCGAATCTAGTAGTTAGTCTTATCCATGTTCTTATACATGTATACAACTTTGTCACAGCTAAGAGAAACGGAGTGTCAGATAAAATGAAAATGGACTTGGTAAATTAGAACTACAGTCTATACAGTTATACAGTTATCACTAATATAGTTTATGTAGTGTGTAACACTGTTTCAGCACACGCGCACCCATGGAAACTATATTAACAGCAATGCTTAGCACGTGGCATGGGAGAGGGTGGGAGAGAGACAGGGGAGGGAAATGGTGGGTGAGAGACACAAGGGGGGGAAGAGACACAGGTTCTCCCTGCTTCCCCACACCTGAGTTTCATTCTGATTGTTCCACTTGGGCTTAAGCAGGGAGAGAATTAAATCATGGACTGTTGGTGGCTCTTGTAGGACCCAGTTGCCCACCACTGATCTAAGGAAATCAAACTCCTATGGCTTTATCCATCAAACTCAGAGGCAGACACAGCCAGATGGGATGTCTTGTGTTTTTTCTTCAAAAGTTACATAGATGATAAAATTGCTTTTTTGCATGGACAAAAGTAGAGTTGTATATGGGATAATTCAAGCCGCTATGTGAGTCAAAACATATGAACATGCATCTATCATTGCGAAAGTGTTTTCTAGTATGATATGCATGTAGTGTGTTGTCCAAAGGAGAGTGTCCATAGGATTTTGATGCATTGTTGGCTTGTCCTCAATTAAGCTTCCTGTTTATTGATTCTGATTTACTTTGCTCATGTTGGACTTTTGGCCTGATGCTGTTCTCAGATGTAAGCATTGACATATTATTTGACTCATAATTCATAAACCTTTGCTGTCTGCCTCTGATCACTCACTCACTATTCAATAGAGTTCTGCTTTTGGCCATTCTAATTTGGGGGTTTTGATTTTGTTTCTGCGAAAGAGAATTCTGGAGTAACATAAAAAATCCACCAATCACTGATTCTACAGGAGCTACTTCACCTATAACTGATCTGGCATGTCAATAGGAGGTACTTACCTAAAGTCACAGACCTCAGTGATGGATTATTACCAATGCATGCAATCTTAACCAAGGTCTAGTGTACAAGCCCACACATAGGCTTGCACACTGACATCTCACCAGCATACGTCAATGCTGATGCTCTAGATACCAGGTTCTCTGCCGAGCAAGGGGACACCACCTTAAGGCACAACTTGAATAGCCCAGTAGCTCAATAAACCTGAATAAACTCTCACAATGGAGTGTGAATAACTGTGATGAATATTTGTGAACCATCATAGCCTGTTACAGCCCATTTCGACCCATCACAAAAAAAAAAAACCTGTAGTACATTAATAAAACAGAAATTGTTTAAAATTATGTATTCATCATATACTGTAAGACAATACAGATTATGGTTATACACTAAACTTTGATATATTAATAGATACATTATTAACACTTATCATGCAAATAGATGTAATGGATTCTCTGGTAAATATATTAGCAACAATATGTAGTTAAATTAATATGTGAATATTGTACTTCCTAAGGCTACTGAGAGATGTGATCTATTATTATTTGTAATAGGATCATACAAAGGGTGTATGTAGGTAACAGACTTTCCTGAGACCTTTTCCCCTAGGAAGTGACATAGTTAAGCCTCCTAAAAAAAACTAATTAAGCCCAGCTGCGTTCAGCTTTAAAAGGACTGCTGAGCACTCAGCAGGTTGGGTTCAATCTGGACTGAGAGCCAGGAGAGACAACACCTTTGCACCCTGAAGCAAACCCACAGACTGTTGGAGCAGTAAAACATACAGACCTGTATATTTGAGCACTTTGTTTTATATTAGTTTTTACATTGAGGAAACTGCTACTACTGTTTAGTCAGCCCTTCAAGGAAGCTAGGTTTTTGTTTTGTGTTATTTTTGTTTGTACCAGATGATCAAGTTTGCAGTAAAACAGTCATGTACCTGAACATGCTTTAAAGCTATAACTGCATCCTGAGCTACTGCATTGCAGTGCCGGTCAACAGGACACTGACCCTGGAAGTGGCAGCTAGTTTGGTGTCAGTAGTGGGATATACATTGTCTGCACCTAAGAAGACAGCACACAGGAGAAAATTGAGGAACTAGTGAAAGCTCTACTACAGACCCCTACGCGTCAGCAGGAGACTACACAAGAGTTCCTGAGGCAACAGGCTCAGACGATACAAGCTCTGGCGGAACAACAAGCTAGAGCAACTCAGGTCTTGGCAGAACAACAGGCCCAAGCCATGGAAGAATGGAAGCTGCAGCGGAAGACAAAGCAAATATTGTTGGCCCAGCTACAGAACATGACACCTCACCAACCTGCTGTGTTGCCAAAGACCTGTAGAAGCAGCAAGCTGAATCAGAAAAGGAGTCTTGAAGGCAATGTGGAAACTTATCTACTGACCTTCGAAAGAACTGCCATCAGAGAAGCTTGGCGCCAAAGGCACTAAGCCAGCATTGTCGCACCATATGTGTGTGGGAAGCCCAAAAAGCATACCTCGACCTGGACGGTGAACAAGCCCTGAATTATGCAACTTTGAAAGCAGGGATCCTGGCCAGGTCCAGAGTTACCCGCAGCGTCAGAGCACAAAGATTCCATTTGTGGAGGTTTGGGGAGAATAAGCTGCCACGCCCACAGATGTTTGTGTTGCTTCACTTAGTCCAAAGGTGGCTACACCCTGAAAGCAATGGACCAGGGAGGATTATAGAGATGCTGATCATGGACCTCTACTTGAGAAGTTTACCACCAGGCTTAAGAAAATAGGTGGGCAAAACAAGCCAGAGACCCCAGATGAGTTAATTTCACTGACAGAAAGATATCTGGCCATGAAGGAATTAACCTGTTCCTTAAAAGAGATGGCCTCCGGTGTTCAAAGGATGCCTAACAACCACAAGGTTCAAACCCCTAACTGGATGAGAATCAGACCAAGACCCATGAAGCATGAAGTTGGAAGACTACAAGGGAACCCAGAAAGTTTGGTTCCTTAAGAAAATAAGCAAAAAGGGAAACAGTAAGCAAGATAAAATGCTTTTACTTCTGAGAATTAGGACACATAGCAGCCTATTGCCCAAATAAGGAGGAACCCATGCAGTGCAACCTGGGGTAACCTACGTACCACTGCAGTACGATCAACCTGGTAGGAGTGGCCGGAACACTACATCAGTTTAACGAAACCATAAAAGTTAATGGACTGCTGAGCACTCAGCATGTTGGGTTCAGTCTGGACTGAGGGCCAGGAGAGACAACACCTCTGCTCTCTAAAGCAAACCCACAGACTGTTGGAGCCAAAAAACATGCAAGCCTATATATTTGAGAATTTTGTTTTGTATTAGTTTTTGGCAGTGAGGAAACTACTACTGTTTAAGCAGCGCTTCAAGGAAGCTAGGTTTTTGTTTTTTGTTATTTTTGTTTGTACCAGATGACCAAGTTTGCAGTTAAAATCCTTAAAGCTATAACAGCATCCTGAGCTACTTCATTGCGGTGGCGATCAACAGGGTACTGACCGTAGAAGTGGCAGCTAATTTGTCACATATTGTACAGTGACACAAAACAATGTTGGCTTTTTGGTAATGTAAAATGAATGCTGCATATTGAGGCATATCAGGACATAAATTACAAATAAACACTGCATCCATTTAAAAATCCAGTAGTCATTTTCATGCACTTCTCTATTTTATTTACTGTAATTAAACACTTCTAGTATAAATTTGCTCATTACCCAATTGACATAATCTGTATTTTATTCTTTTTTTTTTTAGAGAGAAATATTGAATATGTTCTCTACTGCACAAATGGGTCACCTGCACTAAATATTCGTCAACACAAAAAAATTAATTTACAGTGGACCCTTGGTGCTCGTCTTCCTTTATCAAATGCATTTTGACCATAAAAAATACCTTGGCACTCAACGTTTACATTGGTACTAGTCACACTTGTATGAGTCAATTTACATTACTCCTCATGGAAACTTGGTACTTGTTCTTTTCGCCACTCGTCATGCCTTCTTTAACTAATTAACGACAAGTACCAAGGGTTCACTGCATTTGTTTTGTTGTTTTTACTTTTATGAAGGTGGTGTATTTGACACATTACATTTAACGGTGGGCTAGAAATACTAAAGGGTGAATGTTTGGAAAACCACTACTATGGTATTATCCTATGGGGTTTATACACCAGTATTTGATATCTTTCTAAGGTGTTTATATATATAAGGTGTGATATATTCAACATGTTAAAGCATTACTGTGGTCAATTTTATTTTGGTACTAGCGAATTGCCCGTCAAAAAATTACGGCAATGAAATTGTAAGGTAGCTAATGCTGTTTGGTGTATAATAATGAAATATGTAATACATAACTAAATGAATATACTGTACCTATTTTGAATCATTGTGATGAAGAGCTGGCAATCTGTGTTGATGTTGCTGCAGCATTAGTGGTGTGGAGCTGCTGTGTAAGCATGCTGAATGTGTGCACTGTGTGGTATGAATATCCGTAGGTCGTTTGTGGCGTTTTGCGAGTTTCTTGTGGTGTTTTGCGAGTTTCTTGTGGTGTTTTGCGAGTTTAGAGTGCTGTAGCCTCGTTTTTGTTTTGTTCGGCGGCCATTTTTTCTCTCGCTTAGATTTTTTTTTAGTCTCTAAACTCTTTTATTTCGAGTAAAATCGAGGTCTAAGTTGTATTTTTGAGGTGCTGGGTGCTCCCTCTTGGTGTAGGTAAGGTTTTTATGTATGTGCTGTGTGTATGTATTGTGTTTTACATTTTGTAATGTTCGCGAGTTGCGTCCGAGTGTTGCGAGGCCGTAATGTGTGTGAACGTGTGTCGTATGTTGTTTGCGAGTGTCGTAATGTATGTGCTTCGCGAGGTCCTCAGGTGCTGGCATGGAGCGCCTATGGCGCTCCATGCCAGCAACTGAGACCCTCGGCCCAGTGCCCTCGCTTCGCGAGGGCCGCGGGCTCGCTGTGCGAGCCCGCAGCGTTAGCAACAACTCGTACGCTCACAACTATATATGTGATGGTCATTTGAAAAAACCTTGTTAGTGTATAACATTTCTTTAGAATGCAAAACATTAAATAAACAAATAAAAACATTTACATTTTTAAATTCCTATTGGATCCATCTTCTTTCTTTGCCTGATTCTGTCTGCTGATTTACAAGGATTGTGTGCCTTTGTATAAACAAACAAAAAATATAGAGGTGCTCAATCAGAGAAGAAAATAACCTTAATAGGTTAGTCTTGTAGACATGATAACCCATTCTGAGAGCGACCTGGGGTTTTCTGTTTCTCCTGTAAAATTGCCTGGTATTTTGGGGTTGGACCACTCTAGTGAGAGGGACCAGACTGATATACTACAGGATATTTCTCCCTGTGAAAGGCACAAGTGAGCTTAAAGAGGATCCTCTCAGAGTGGGTTATCATGTCCACAGAACAAACCTATTAAGGTTAGATTGTTCTCTGATTGAGCACCTCTATTTTGTTTTTTTTTGTTTATGCAAATGACTCTCAGGGATTAGTCTCCCTTAGGGTGATAGGGGAATCCAGACGTTGACCCCTTTCTCACTGTGCCTTAGGGAGTTATCAGCTACACCTCACTAACAAGGCCCAAAGAAGGCCAAAACATACATCTGGGGTTTGCTGTTACTCTTGTTCAGGGTAGAACTGCCTGGTGTTTCGAGACTGGACCACTCCAGTGAGTGGGACCAGACTAATAAACTACAGGATATTTCTCCCTGTGAAAGGCACAAGTGAGCTTAAAGAGGATCCTCTCAGAGTGGGTTATCATGTCCACAGAACAAACCTATTAAGGTTAGATTGTTCTCTGATTGAGCACCTCTATTTTGTTTTTTTTGTTTATGCAAATGACTCTCAGGGATTAGTCTCCCTTAGGGTGATAGGGGAATCCAGACGTTGACCCCTTTCTCACTGTGCCTTAGGGAGTTATCAGCTACACCTCACTAACAAGGCCCAAAGAAGGCCAAAACATACATCTGGGGTTTGCTGTTACTCCTGTTCAGGGTAGAACTGTCTGGTATTTTGAGTGGGACCAGACTAATAAACTACAGGATATTTCTCCCTGTGAAAGGCACAAGTGAGCTTAAAGAGGATCCTCTCAGAGTGGGTTATCGTGTCCACAGAACCAACCTATTACGGTTAGTTTGTTCTCTGATTGAGCACCTCTAACTTTGTTTTCACTTGTGTGTCTTTGTGAATTAATCAGCTTTACACGAGTCCTGTTGATAACACTAGCCATATTCCCACTATGCCAATAGAAGCTTCCTGTGCATTTAAATGCTCCTCCCACCTCATGAAGTTAATCACTAGAAAATGAAATGTATAGTTCCTCAAAAATATTTACCTAAAGGACAACAGTGGAGTGTTATTACATATTATTGAATATGGCATCATGTTCCAGAATATGCTTTTGCTACTAAACTTTTTGCCTCTAAAAGTAAATGCATTTTTTTTTACATTCCTCTAGGACACAAGGATGTGCAGAGATCTGTCAAGAAATATAACAAGTCATGTTTTAAGTTTATTAAATGAATATCTGAGAATAGAGAGCAAACACTGCTTCTGCCTTTCTGGCAAAAAGGTCACTTTAAAATATTTTTTCTTCCAAATGTATTCCTTCATCATGCTAATCAAGTGTCTTACATTTTAATCAGATCTGTTTCCCAGATACAAGTAATCCGCATTAAGAGGAGTACTAAAAGAAATGTATGCAAATTGGACAAGTATCTTCATAGCGGCATTCTGGTTTTGGTCCAAGTATATGAATCATCTCAAGCTGTCAAGAGATCTTCTTTTTTCACAAGGCAATGAATTCTTGCACTGTGGCATATGATCCTGGGGTACAGCAGATGTCTCCTACAAGAACTCAATTACTTAAAAAAATATTCTAGTTCTCTAACTCATTGGAGATCCCATGTATAAGTGGTTCTCAAATACAAACAGAGGTCACACATATTATCTCATACATTTTAACAAGTATATGTTAAGCAGTATTTTTTTCTAACCTGCAGATGGAAGTGCCATGTTAACCATGGCCATGATGTGTTAAATAACCTCTGTACAATGAAAAAAATATGCTCGAAAACGTTGAATTCAAGAGAAAAAGCATGGAAAGTCATAGAGCATAGTAGAAAAATGCAAACTTGTATTGCCCCTGCTGGGTTTTGGAGGCATCCATGATACTTTGGTGGAAGTATATGTGTGAGAGGGGCATTTACATTGGTGGAGAGTTGTGGTTGCATCTGTTGTTGCAAATATCCTGCTCCTAGGTCTGTGAGGGGGGAAGGGTTGTGGTGTCAATTTCAATATGTTCCAATTACCCAACAAAGACTATTGACCTTTCCCTGTTACCTCCTCCAAAACTCCTCCTTCCACTGATAGATACAGAAACACACAATCATGATCAAGCTCTGAGGCAATGATGTAAGACAAAAAAGATTTATATACTTATAAACAGAGTCTTCGAAAATTCAGATTTTCTCTGATACATGTTCGTATGTCCATGACTTACACAGCTGCTAATATATGTAAGCTTCAGGGGCTTTTTTCAGTAATGTTACACTGGTATTCAATGGTCGCCATCCGTAACATTACTGATCCCACCCGCAACTTGTATACCCATGACTAAAAAGCTAAAATTAACCCCTGAAGTGCCATGGGGGACCCACATGGCACTCTAAGTATACAATACACTACACTAGCTTTAATAAAAAACACTATAAACCCAAATGAAATGCAAAAAATAAAACCATAAAATAGATGTCCATCATATTTTACCCAATCAGAATGGGTTCTGAGTTGTCACACTGCTCAAATTGATTTTAAATCTTGTTTTACTAATCAGACTGCTCAGATTGATGCACCTAATGATGGACAGGTATTATCAGGCTTATTAAATTGCAATTCGGCCAATTGAATAGGGCTCTATATAAGCACACAGCCTAATTTTTTTTACAGAAGTTTTTAGTTAGTGAACATCTATCCAAATGCAAGGTGTTCACTAACTAAAAACTTCTGTTAAAAAAAATATGCTATGTGCTTATATAGAGCCCTATTCAATTGGCCGAATCGAAATTTATTAAGGCTGTAAGTATTTTGGAGAAATATTACCACATTCTGCTGGCTGGGATAAGGGATAATTGCCCAAAAGGCTGTAGTTACGTTCAGGCATAGCCAAAATATCAGGGATCTTTTAACCCATAGTTTTTACCTGCTTAAACATCTGGAACATTTTGTTGTGGGAGATATAAAGCCTAAAAATATATTTGTTCATCTATGCCAGGGGTCGTCAACCTTTCAATACTTACTGCCCACTTTTGTTTCTTTGTTGATGGTAAAATTTCTTTACCGCCCACCAGTGCTGCAGTAGCTCAATTTAGAAGATTTGATGAAACCCATCTTCAGATACTCTGGTAAATAGCCACAAGCGTATTTTTTTTTTTTTTTTTTTTTTAAACATGGGTTCACAATTTGTTGCACAATTTATCAACTCATTTCAAGCCCTGGGCATGTGCTTACTCTCACAAATCTATATACATAAAAAAAGGACAGAACGAAAATAGGCAACACTTAATTGGACACAAAACTCTACTCTGCACTTAAACATATTAGAATAGAGTCAATTATACAGCTGTCCATATGATGACTAAGTTAGAGAGATATCATTCCCACTTATAATTCCATTAGAGTATCAATAAATCACATATATGACCAATGAGGCCAGAGGTCCACAGCAAACAAGCTCTCTCCAACAAGCCAAGCATGGTGCTGTGGGTCTCCGGCGTGTGACGTCACTCATTAGTGATGCCACCTAGCGATTACCCCACTTAGTGGTGAAGCTAGTGCATAGGGAGCCCTGGTGCAAAAAAAAAATAATAAATCTGGGTCGCTGCTCCAGGAGTGGGAGGGCACAATTATTTTTTGCTCTTCCCGAACCACCTCCAACCTCAACGCAGTACATATATAAAATATATATTAAATATATAGAAAAAATAAATATATAAATATGTGGGTCTGAGGGAGGCCGCAGAGGTCTGTGAGGGGTCACAAATGGTCCGCGGGGGCCAAAAGAAGCCGTGGGGGGCACAAGGCCTGCAGAGCGCACAAGGGGGGGGCAGTGGGTCATAAGGGGTTGCAGGTGACCCACTGGAGGTCAGCAGAGGGCCATAAGGGGCTGTGGGGGCCACAGGGCCTGCAGGGGGCCCCGGGGGCCTGTGGGAGGCTACAGTGAGCCATAAGGGGCTGCAAGGGGACCCACGGAAGGGCAGCGGGGGCCATAAGATGCCATGGGGGCCACAGGGGCTAACTGGGGCCTGTGGGGGCTACAGTGAGCCTTAAGGGCTTCAGGGAATGCATGGGAGGTCTGCGGAAGCCATAAGGTGCTGCAAGGGACCCACAGGAGGTCCGGAGGGGCCATAGGGGCTGTTCGGGGTATCTCGGCCAACATGGGGCACAGCAGGGCCCCTGAAGTCTGTGAGGGGCCAGAGAGGGACCTTAAGGGGACACAGGGGCCACAGGGACCTGCGGGGTCCCCATGGGACCGACAGGGACCACAGGGGATCCACGGGGGCTACTGGGGACCTGCAAGGGCCACAGAACTACGGGGGAATGGGAGAGCAGCCTGGGCCACAGGATGGCAGCTGGGGCCACAGGGGGGCTGCAGGGGCCACAGGGGGCAGCAGGAGGTCCGCGGGGGCACCTCCGAGGTCAGGGGCCTTGGTGCCTTGCACCGTCTGCACCGGCAGTAGCTCCACCTATTACCCCACTGCTTACCATAAAAGCTTGAATGGCCCACTAGTCGGCAGTAGAGACCAAGTTGACAACCACCGATCTAAGCAATTTGTCAGTCCTGACAACGCCAAAGGCTTTTATAATTGTGGCTCCATGGGAGTTATCTATGTAATGGAATGTGTTTGTCATAAACTCTGTGTAAGAAAAACCTTGCGCCAGCTTAGGAGAATTTTGGAACATGTATATACAGTGAGGAAAAAAAAGACGAACACCCCAGTAGCAAAGCATATCGAGTATTTTCACCAAAATTATCACAAAAGTACTTGAAGGTGTCAAATTAAGTCTGCGCAAGGATGATTTAGATTGGCATTTACTTAAAAAGAAAGCAAATGGATATTTAATTTGAAAGCACAAAGTCCAAAGGTGTCTTACAATGAGATCTTTATTAATAGGTCAATATGGTATAGTTCATGTTCCTGAACGTATTTTTCTAGTATCAAGCCAGTTCTTGAACTTACGCTTCTAGTACTAAGCCAGGTATTAACAGCGTTATTAATTTGTGATCCGGCCAATTGAATAGGGCTCTATCTAAGCACATAGCATTTTTTTTTTTACAAAAGTTTTTAGTTAGTGAACTTCTATTTAAAAGTAAGGTCTTCACTAACTAAAAACTTCTTTAAAAAACATATGCTGTGCGCTCATATAGAGCCCTTTTAAATTTACCAAATCACAATTTAATAAGGCTGTTAATGTTTTCTTCACCCTGCTAGAAAAATGACTTCATGGGTTTAATTGTGAGCTATTACATTTTGAATTTAATAGCTTTATTGATTAAAAGCAACTTGTAATCTTACTGACGTGTGGAAATGAATGGAGAAGCAGGTGTATTATTGCAAGTAGGGGTTACTTGCAGGCATTGCAAATAGCATGCTAAGAGGGGTGAATATAATAGCTAGGAAAAGTTACTGAGCACTTTTTGCCTTCATAACTTTATGAAATGTGGAAATGAATAAGGCCCATTGTTTGTTTACTATGTACCTCTCAAACAAGTGCCTTTTTTCTTGAACTACAGTGGCCTTTTTTCTTATACACACTTGGACTAAACATTGGGTACTATACTAATAAATACTAATACTAATAAAATCAATTAGCTTTGATTTCTTCCCCAGGTTTTCTATACATTTTATAAAACTAAACATTTTTTTTTATTAAATGTTAAGTTTACAATTTGATAGTTCTGTGTGCCTTGAAATCCTTCTAAATTCGCAATACTTTGCTTTGTAATTAAAGGGCCATGTTGGTTAATTTTTCCTAAATATTTGTTTTTATTTTTTATTAACTAAACCTGTTAAATGGGGAAAACCATTTTAGAAAGTAAAATAAATAACTCAGTATTCCTTACTGCAGGCATCCGTTTTCTTTTGTCAGTTGGTTTTGTCTGTTACCCTTATGGGAGTGTGTGTCCTTGAAACTACTGAGCTTTCCATTACTGCTGATGAAAGCTAAGGAACTTTAGATGCCAACAGCCTTATTAAATTGCAATTCGGCCAATTGAAAGGGCTCTATTTAAGCACATAGCATCTTTTTTTTACAGAAGTTTTTAGGTAGTGAAGACCTTGCTTTTGGATAGAAATTCATTAACTAAAAACTTCTGTAAAAAAAATGCTCTGTGCTTAAAAAGAGCCCTTTTCAATTTGCTGAATCGCAATTTAATAAGGCTGCAAATTCCCAATGTGTAGATAGAACTTCCTGTGCAATCAAAGTCTGCTCTCACAGGAAGTGGATTACCTGAAATTAAAATGAAAATATAATTTTTCAAGTGTAGTTTTTCAACACAGTGGCCCTCTAAAAGTCTGTATTTTATAATGTGCCACAGTTTTTTCTTTTTTTCACTTAATACTCTCAAACAGGAAAAAAATGCTGAACATATTTGCCTGTGCTGGTGGCTTGCCCGTCAGCTAATGAGCAGCAATATATGTTTGGTTCATACTTGTATGCCAATTAAATCTACAGTTGTATATAGGGTTGTGCATTTCCTGTTAGATTCAATTAATTTTAAACAGGTTTTACTTACTTTTTACTTTGTTTTTTCATACAAAACACAACTTTGGTAATGCTTAAAGCATACTCTTTTATATGAATAAAAAAATAATTGAGTTCCATGTCAGTTTGAATACTTGCATTTACCAGAATTTGACATTGATTGTCAAAATCTTAGCTACAACAAGCATCTAATTCAAGTTCAATTCTAGTTATTTTCTCTTGGTGAATGTTAACTCAAATTATTTTTTAAGAATTAAAAAAAGAAAGATTACCCTAAACGTATGTGCAAGAATAAGATAAAAAACACAAAGAAACATTGAGGGTTACCACTGACAAAAATGTGGGTTGTAGATATGTATGTGTTTGTCTCCCTGGCGAAAGTTGGTATGTTACCAATTCAGGGAGGAGTATTTGTAATTTTGTAATGCAATCACATATTACAATTGTCAAACTGTGATTCATCGTCATGCTTGCGAGCCTTGTGTAGCGATGCGAGCTGTTGAAGCACAGAAGTCTTCCGAGCTCGGAGCACTTAGCCAGTGAGCGCCAAAGGCGCTCCACGGCTGTGAGCCTCACGTAGCGAGGCGAGCAGTTGAGGCATTGAAATTCGGAGCACTTAGGCGATGAGCGCCAAAGGCGCTCATTGCCTGCGAGGCGAGCAGTTAAGGCATTGAAAGACGCAGGACTTAGGGAGAAATGAGCGCTAAAGACGCTCCTGCGAGCCTTGCGAATCGAAGGCAAGCCGTTGAGGCATTGAAAGACGCGGGACTTAGGCAGTAATGCGAGGCAAACTGCCTCCAAGCAGTTAGGAAATGCGGGATTGCCTTAGGCTGCAAGCAGTTAAGGAATGCGGGACTTAGAAAAATTGCGAGACGTGGAACTTACAAAAAGAAATTACATGGTCGGAAAAATACGAAGTATACACCAAAAAAAAAAAATCTCACTCACAGCACAGGCGGGTGGGGGGGGGACAGCCAGGACGTCTGGGAGTGAGGTTGCACGCAAATTTAAGCGCAATTTGCTGAATTTTGACACTCGTAAATCGGATAAGCGAAAAAAAAATGGTGGGCGAAAAAAATGAAAACGAGGCTACAAGACCACGATCCACGCGAAACACCGCCAGCCGCGTAACACTTTTACCCAGGAACAAATGAGTTAAAATATACACTATTAGAAAGGATGGAAAATGCTTGCGAGCCTCGTAACACATAGACAATCGCCGCCATTTTATAACACTAATTTGCAACTAATAACATAATGAATCTAAAATGGCGCTTTACCCGACTAAACAAATGGTTTGACCTCGCGCACGCAGCCTATTTATGCTGCACACTTGGTACATTGCTAAAACTTTCTCCTCAGGCCAGCAACAGTCAAACTGCTGCAGGAAAATCACAAGAGATTGTTAGCTCTTCAGGATATTGATTGCTGGATATATTCATTAGAAATAGGTAAAGTATATTAATTCATTAAGTAATTAATTAATTAATTATTATAAAAAAATATATATGTAAAAATACAAAAACGCTAAATAGCATATTTTACACTGCCGTTTGAAGGACACAAGGGGAGAGGCTCGCAATGAGCGCCGAAGGTGCTCAGAGGAGCAAAAGTACACAAGGGGAGAGGCTCGCAATGAGCGCCAAAGGTCCTCAGAGGAGCAAAAGCTTTACATTGTGTGGCAAACAGCATTGCCAACCTTCAAATTTTATTGCCGTCATTTTTGACAGGCAAATCGCTATTTATGACCGTTTAAAAACTTGGGATACATTTATGACAAAATTAATTAAGTATTGTCAATGAGTGTGATATTATAACTCACTTTTTCAGTATTTAGAAATAAGAGGTAAACGGCACTAGGTGGGTGGATGATAAAGAGCACGCTTGGTTTCTACTTCTTGATTTAGATGTTACCTTGGCTTGCACTGCCACCTTACACATTTTGGCTCCCATCTTGAATATGGTATGGCAATCCTGAATGCTGAAAGAGTGAGCTATTATACCAGAAATTGTCGTTAACTATAAGTTTATATCTGGATAGATTCATAATAACTATTTTGCTACTGGTATAGATGCTGAAAGTGTCCTTGTCTCAAATTAAGACCAACAGAGAAAATCATAGAAAAAAAAAAAACAATGTCCATACCACTAGAATACACATAAAAAGCCAACCGTTGAAACAATATGGTTTTTCCAAAGGAATCTCATTAACATTTCTCTAAAGCATTACATAAGTAATCCATAATGAATTCCCAAATAATATTTCCTCTAATTCATTTTTCAGATACTGGCACTTCTCTATTAGATATTTTTTCTGTTGCCACTTCATTACATCAGGACTGCATTAGATGGAAAGGTTATGATACTTGGCTGTCTGTGCATTGTTATATTCCCTGGGATATTATTTGAAACACTCATGTTCTTATTTAGATTTGCAATTGGAACATGTAACCTGTCATACTCAATTCCCAGGTCACTCTTGGCGATATTATCTTCTTAGTTGTTACAGAATATTATCCTTATAGTCATTCTCCCTAGAGATGATAGAGACGTTCTTGTTAAGGCTGGTCACATCTATTAGAGATGACACAATAACCCTTTTTCTTAAAATATCAGAAATTGAACGATGCTTCTTCTGAATTTTAAGGGGGCCACATAACAACATTACTCATAGATGCTGACTATCTCTGTAATGGAACAAATTCTTTTTAGGAAATAGCTTTTCTGCATAGCTTCAAAAATGCTTTCAATTGTTATTATTGATATGACATACTAGTAATGCACAATAACGGCTCATGAGAGCTTTGATGTGGGAAGGTACGGTTGGTGCAACCTGACCTTCAGCAATAGTAGCCTGATACTGTAAAATCATCAAAAAGCCATTTTTAGAATACCAGGCATTAGAAAACTCCAGAAATCAATGAACATCCAAGATGAAACGTTAATTGAAATATTAAAATAATATTTTTAGTTTAAATCATTTTTATTGAAACAAAAGAAGGTTGCGCCAAGTCTAAATATACGTTGCAAAATTGACACAATACAGAAGCAATTAGCATTTTGGAGTTTAAGCCTTCATTTTCCTTTCCTTATTTTTTTGTTTTATAAATATAATATTTTTAATAGAAATGTATTAGGTTTAACAGAAATTCTGCGCTGAGGACTATTAACATTCTGGTACAGCATATTTACCGTACTTATTCCAGAAGAGGCCCAAACACTAACATGAGAAATAGGAGAGAGAGGACATTACAGCTGTGATGGATGCAAGAGCAGAAGACTAGGGAGGTGACACTGTATTAAGGAACCTTGGGCAGAGAAGACAAAGAGGGGCTAGATGGCATCTCAAGATGTAACTCTGGAGGAATAGTTACCCTTTCGACCCAGTCTTCAGTTTGTTGGTATCAGTGCCAAGAGAAGATCGGTATTATAAACTTGAATACAATTGATATTTCAAGGAGATGTTGAGAGCATTGAGAGGATTGTTAATTGTGGAGTGAGCAGGTCTCCTGTCTGCTTTGCCTTGCAGACCTCATCAGGAAATAGGACATATGTTTAGCCAGATGACCTTATCAGTTGCTTTGACCAAAGAACCAAAGGGATTCAAGATAATTCATTAAACATTGGCTGTTGGAAATGTTCATTACCAGAGTTGGGCTGTGTAGGTGGCAGCTTTAATCTTTTAACAGAGTGCCCCAATTTATATTCTGCATTATTTGGATTTTATGTAGTTTGCCTTGTTATTGTGCAAAAAACATTTATGTGTTGACAAACAGGTAACACAAAACAACAAGGCAGGAGCAGCCAACTCTCCATAGATAGACACCTACAGTATCTATCTCTACAGATAGGTAAGAAAAAGAAGCACAAAAGTTGTTTATGTAATAAAAGTCAGTTTATTAAACATGTCTAATAACATGTAGAACACATTTGTAATATATTTGTAGATTTTCTAATAAAATATTGCATTGATATATGTATCTATCTGTATTTCCATTGCATGATACACTTTTGTGCTTTTAGACTTTAGATAAAGCACAGGAAAATGAAATAAGTTGCAAAGAACAGGGCTGTATTAACTAAATATTAAACATTTCTCACTAGTAAGGCAAGACTTCGCTAAAAACCCTCTTTAATAAGTTGGAGGAATTCCATGATCTCTTTGTTCCTTGTTCTTTAGGCCTATATTCAATAAACACCAAAAAAATTAATTATATCAAAAAACAGTATTGATTATTTTGCTTTAAACGCAATGTTTAGGCATGTGAAAATGAAATGATACATGATTCAAATACAAAGTTTTCACAGAATTATAAAATATACTAGCGAATTGCCTGTCCATAAATTATATGTAGGCCAGGCAATGCTGTTTGCCACACAATGCAAGGCTATGGGCCATCTGAGCACCTTCAGCGCTCATTGCGAGCCCTGCGCTGAGTGCCTTTGTCGCTCATTGCGAGCCCCTCCCACTGTGTACTTTATAGGCCTATATAGTTTAGGACCCTACTGCCTTGGGTTAAGTTTTAGTGCCTGCAATAAAATTGGAAGGCTGGTAATGCTGGTTGTCATACAATGTGAGGCTTTGGGCCTCGTTCCTGCCGTGGTTACTGTTTGCACCTTTGTGTATTTTCTAAGTTCTGCGTGCCTGGCTTTGCAGAGCCTCGTTTTCATCTTGTTTCAGATTTTTTATGCTTTTCATCCGCCATGTTTTTGTCGCTTAGCAAATTTTCGAGTGACAAAACACAGTAAATAAGGCTTAAAGTCACTTGCAATTTCACTCCCATGCTTCCTGGCTCCCCTCCCCCTAGTGCTGTGTGTGAGTGTTTTTATTTATTTTTTTATTATTTTTCTTTTTTGGGTTGTTTTTGGAGTTAAGCGATACGTGCTTCAACTCGCCTCGCTTTGCAAGACTCGCAGATAAGCACCTTTGGCGCTCATTTCGCATGTGTGACGGCACCACTGGCTGCAATGAGCTGTGGCATTAGTCACTGGGTTTCCATCAATTTAACTGCACAGATACATCTTTCATTAGCTGCTTTCTTAAAAAGTATACCAAGTTAATGAACAATACTTATGGTAAGTTTCCAAAAGTCAAATTTAGCTATTAACTGGATCAAAGCCAAGCTTCAAATAAACTAACAATCCCACTCAGCCATATGTTCCTCAGTTAATATCTTCTTTTCCTCAACTCAAAGATTTTCAAAAAAGTTGGGTTAAGCATATTTTTCTAAAGTCAATGCTTTTTAAAGCTATTTTCACAAACTGCATACATTTATTCACACCTAATATATTTAAATAGTATAACAAAAAAAAAATACTTAAATTTTAATATATCTTCTTACATCTTTTAACATGATATATATTTTGCATATTACTACAAAAATATTCCTTTTTAATTATTTTCTTTATTTATGCATTCCAATAGAACAAACACAGTGCAAGAATTTGCAAAAAGCACAATGAAATCTAGTTCGTCTTTATAGTACGCCTACTTTATGAAGCCAAGAGGTATTCTCTGGTCCTTATGACCTAATAAAAGTCTTTGTGGCCAGAAATGTGTGTGATATGCAGTATACATTGAGATTACACCTTCCCATTGACCAGAACATGTTGCCTTATCTTTGATTTCCCCCATTCTCAACATTTGGGACATGGTGGCTACTTGGAGAATTTGTGTCAGGCAGGGTTTTCTCTCAAGGTGAACAAAACACCTGCCATACAGAAACTCAGTAGATTACCTAGATGTATGTAGGCTGTTAGTACAAGGAATCCATTTGCTGATAAAATGTTGCGTTTCCTACTTTTTATTAGCCACTAGTGATGTCGCAAACCTAAAATTTTCGGTTCACGAACCGCGAACGCGAACCGCCACAAATGTTTGCGAACCGGCGAACATCGGCGAACCGCCATAGATTTCAATGGGAAGGCGAATTTTAAAACCCACAGGGACTCTTTCTGGCCACAATAGTGATGGGAAAGTTGTTTCAACGGGACTAACACCTGGACTGTGGCATGCCGGAGGGGGATCCATGGCAAAACTCCCATGAAAAATTACATAGTTGATGCAGAGTCTGGTTTTAAGCCATAAAGGGCATAAATTACCTAACATTCCTAAATTGTTTGGAATAACGTGCTTTAAAACATCAGGTATGATGTTGTATCGATCAGGTAGTGTAAGGGTTAGGCCCGCTTCACAGTGACAGACCAAACTCCCCGTTTAACGCACCGCAAACAACCACAAACAGTCCATTTGCACAACCGCAAACTCCCCATTTGCACAAGGTTGGATACCAAGCTAGCCATGTCCCGTTCCTTGTCCTTACTGATGTCATTGAAGGTCTCTTCCTCCACCCAGCCACGTACAACACCAAGGGTCCCCGAAAGGTGACAACAAGCCCCCTGGGACGCCTGCTGTGTTTGGTCTTCCACCTCCTCAAAGCCACCTTCCTTCTCTGACTCCTCTTCTTCAGACTCCTCTCACTGCATTGCCTCTCTCTGCATTATTATAAGGTGTGTTAAGTAGTACTACTCTTATCAGTTTAAAACCTGTTACAGCACATATCAGGGGGCGTGTATAAGGCCTGGATTTTTAGAACCAGGAGATGGAAAAAGATGCTTTGTTGGTCGTATCACTTCAATTTTGGGGCACGGCACGTGCAGTCAAAGGTGCCACCAGATAGGAGTGACGTGTTTGTAAGTACTACTCTTATCAGTTTAATACTTGTTACGTCAGCTATCAGGGGGTGTGTATAAGGCCTGGATTTTTAGAACCAGGAGATGGAAAAAGATGCTTTGTTGGTCGTATCACTTCAATTTTGGGGCACTTTGTGACATTAGCTTCTTACGCTCAAACATGTCCTTTACAGGCACCTGACTATGGGCAGATGAGCAGGAACTGCTCAAGGCGAGAGACGGAGTGGCGGATGGTTGAGAGGGGGCAAGGAGGACAGCAGTGGTTGATGTGGCTTATGATGCTGCTCCAGGAGGAGGATGGCGGCTGTGAGTTTGTGTGCTGCTTGTACTCATGTGTTGGTCTGGAGTCACCTCAACCTGTAGAGGATAAGGGAACCAGGCTACTCTAGACCTCATTCATCATTACAGGTTTTGACAGATCGGTACTATGCGTGCAAGCTACTGTGATATGAGTGGCACTGTGCACTTCCAGAAGTTGGTATAGTAGACGCTGTAGGTCTGACACACACGCTTGCAGACAACTAACTGCTATGCAATCTATTACAGTACAATTTTTTTTTTGTTTTAAATGTACACTACTGTTACACCACATATGAGTGGTGTGTTAAGTAGTACTACTCCTATCAGTTTAATCCCTGTTATGTGCCATTTTTTTGGGTTTGGTTGTTGAAGCCACAGTGCAGCACCAGAGGCCAGAAAAATTAGGCATGTACACATGCCTGAAAAATTAGGTATTGTTGATCTTGCAGCGAGCAGAGAAGAAGGTAGGCCTGATTCAACGCCCCATCCCTGCATATCCACACTCAGAGATTGAGGGGGCGACCCTTACTAGGCCACGGGCCGGAGATATAAAGGGGGGGCCATCCCAAATAAGCACACAAGCGATGACAAAGGTAGTGAAGGGGACATAGAGGCCCATGGACTGACGGTCGCCATCTTGGCAGGAAAAGGGCCCAGCAATTAAGCCAAACTGACCCAGCACAGGCAGCTACTTGAGTCAAACGCTGTACAATTACACCTTAATAAAGCTGAAACATGCAGCAGCAGGGATTCTAAACGGCCACACGGGGACAAGGAGGCTAACAGCCCCCACCGTCTCTGCACCACTCTTTTTAACAGATAAACCAATGGGCTAACCAGGAGGTTATTATTATTATTGGAGGGATTATTAGTGTCTTTACCCCCCAAGAGAGGACATAATATACGGTATCTTTAGACTAACTGATGGCCAAACCTCCTTTAGCCCCAATGCTATCCAAGAAACATTTCAAAACTTTATCTGACTGGGGGTCTATAGAGTGACATTAGTACTGACCTTTATATGACTGGGGGTCTATAGAGGGACATTAGTACTGACCTTTATCTGACTGGGTGTCTATAGTGGGACATTAGTAATGACCTTTATCTGACTGGGGGTCTATAGAGTGACATTAGTACTGACCTTTATATGACTGGGGGTCTATAGAGGGACATTAGTACTGACCTTTATATGACTGAGTGTCTATAGAGTGACATTAGTACTGACCTTTATATGACTGGGGGTCTATAGAGGGACATTAGTACTGACCTTTATCTGACTGGGTGTCTATAGAGGGACATTAGTAATGACCTTTATATGACTGGGGGTCTATAGGTGACATTAGTACTGACCTTTATCTGACTGGGTGTCTATAGAGGGACATTAGTAATGACCTTTATCTGACTGGGGGTCTATAGAGGGACATTAGTACTGACCTTTATCTGACTGGGAGTCTATAGAGGGACATTAGCACTGACGTTTATCTGTCTGGGGGTCTATAGCTGACATTAGTCCTGACCTCCTGCTGCAGTATTATTACTCCCAGTACTCCCAGGCTTGCTACTATTAGATATAATAACCTCAGTTTCGTTTCCTTATCTGTTGGTAACATCAAAATATGATTATTAAATATTTCATATTTGTTTGTTTTTTCTCCCAAAGTGAACCCCTTTGTGTGTGTCCCACAGATGTAGCGTTTCCACTCTGCGTATGTTGGATTTGCACCGCTCAAAAAGTATGAAAAGAGATCCCCCCCCCCTTGAAGCCCATTAATGACATCATCAGTAAATTGTATGTAACAGATTCCAGTGTTTAGGGTTTATGACCCAATACTGCGATCATATGATTTATGACAAAAATCCGTATTTGACGTATTATTCAGACGCGCTTGCATCTTTGTGTTACATTTCCTGATACTTTTATTATCTTGATCTTTATATATTTACTAGCGACTTGCCCGTCAAAAAATGGCGGCAATAAGATTGTAAGGCAGGTAATGGTGTTTGGACGAGACATTCATTTTGTTGGCGGTCGGAGATCCTTCGGCGCTCATTGCGAGGCTGTTGGTTGTATTTTTTTTCTGACAGGCGCTTTTGCTGTTATTCTTTGGTCGGCGGTGATGTGTTTTTTGCGCTTATTGCAAGGCTTTGTGTGCTATGAGCAGCGTTGGCGCTCGTTGTGAGGCGCGCAGTGAATGGCTTTTATGTTTAATGTGATAATGTTTTTTTTGTGTATATGTATTTTTGTATGCTAATGAAATAATTACTAAATGAATATAATTTACCTATTTGTAAGTAATATATGCAGGAAGCATTGTGCTGAAGAGCTGACAATCTGTTTTCATGTTCCTGCAGCATACAATGTAGGTTTTCAGTGCTGTGGAGCTGCTGTGTAAGTGTCAGCAATGTGCGCAGTGTGTAGTGTAAATAGGCTGCGTGCGCGAGGGGAAGCCGTTAGGGTAGCTGGGTACTTCTGCATTGTGTAAGTTAGTGTTGTAAAATGGCGGGGAATGTGTATGTGGTACGCGGGTGTGGATGATTTAGCGTCCTTGTTAATAGTGTATCTTTACCTCGTACGGCTTTTTAGGAAAATCCGTATGTGTTTCGCGTGTTTAGGGTCCTGTAGCCTCGTTTTCTTTTTTTCAACGGCCATTTTTTCTCTCACTTAGGTGATTTTCGGGTGTCTAAACTCATGAATTTGGACTTAAATGGAGGTGTAACTTCACTTGCAGAGGTCCTCGGTGCCCGCCTTGCTGTGGGTAAGCTTTTTATGTGTTTGTTGTGTGTATCTATTGTGTTTTTAATGTTTTTAAGTGCGCGCGGTTTGGGCGTTAAGGTCGTATTTTTGTGAGCTCGTAATGTTTTTTTTTCTAAGTCACGTATTTTTGGATGGTAAGTCCGTAAATTTGATGGTGTAAGTCCCGCCTGCGGCTCATTGCAGCCGACGTGGGAGCATTCGGCGCTCCTTGCCAGCAACTCTGGCCCTGGCTTCGCAAGCGTGCAGCGTTAGCAACAAGCCACCTGCTCACAACTATATATGTGATATCTGCAACGTCTTCCCCAGTTGGCACTTGTAAATCGGCTAAGCGACAAAAAAAATGGCGTCCGGAAAAAATGAAAACGAGGCTACACGACCCCAAACCGCGCAAAACATCGCCAGCCATGTACGACTTTTACCTAGGAACAGATGAGGTACAAAATAAACTATTAGAAATAATGGAAACTGCTGGCGAGCCGCGTAACACATACACAACCGCCATTTTACAACACTAACTTGCAACTAATAACATTACAAATCTAAAATGGCGCGTTATACGACTATACAAGCGGTTTCCCCTCGTGCACTGCGCACATTGCTGACACTTACACCTCAGGTCACCAACAGTCCAAATGTACACTGTAAGCTGCAGGAAAATCAAAACTGATTGTTAGCTCTTCAGGATATTGATCACTGGATATATTAATTACAAATAGGTAAAGTATTTTAGTAATTAATTAGTTCATTATTATTAAAAAAAATATCTATAAAAAAATACGCTTAATAGCATATTTTACACTGCCGTTACTTTACATACATTAACGCTTCGCACTTCCTAATACATTTGTTCATTCACAATAGTTATTATCGTGCATTCATTTAATAAGTATTAATTAGTAATGGAAAATAAAAATGTAGACTTTACACTACACTAAAATGTTTTACTTTTTACTCTGCAGTTATATATCTGGATTACTGCTCATTGGCTGCCAGCGATAGCACTCTCAAAGCAGTTACAAATCTAAATCACTTTGTTATGCTCTGAGACCTGAATCCATTTTTTAATTTACACTGCACAAAATTTTTTATATATTTAACACTGTACTTATATATCTGTCTTTGCGATGAGCGCCGAAGATTGATCGTTGCAAAGCACGAAACATGAAGGACACGAGGGAAGAGGCTCACAATGAGCGCCGAAGGTCCTCAGAGTACAAAAAGCATCACATTGTGTGGCAAACAGCATTGCCATGGCTTCAAACTTTATTGCCCAGTCATTTGTGCCAGGCAAGTCACTAGTGATATAATATAACATAATGCAATACAATATTATACAGTACACATGGGTGTTGGAACTGGGGGGGGGGGGGTAAGGGGTAACCCCCCCCCCCCCACGATTTCTTATCGTATGTATGTATGCGTATAGAAGCTAACAGGGGAGGGGAGAGGGGGAGGAAGACACAGTGGAGAGGGGGAGGAAGACACAGGGCAGAGGGCGGAAGAGAAACAGGGTAGGGGAGAGGTGAGGGGAAGAGACACATGGGAGGGGGGAGAGACACAGGAGAGAGTGGGGGGTAGAAACACAGGGGAGAGGGGGGAAGAGACTAATGGGAGGGAGTGGTGAGGAGACACCGGGGAGAGGAAAGGGGGGTAAAGACACAGAGGAGGGGGGAAGATACACAGGGGAAAGGAAAGGGGGTAGAGACACAGGGGAGAGGGGGTGAGACACAGGGGAGAAGGGGGAAGAGACACAGAGGAGGGGGGAGAGAAAACAGGGGAGAGGGAAGGGGGGAAAGACACATGGGAGGGGGGAAAGAAACACGGGAAGGGAGAGGGGGTAGAGACACAGGGGAGGGGGGAGTGACACAGGGAAGAGGGAAGGGGGAAAAGACACAGGAGAGGGGGGAAAGAAACACTGAAGAAGGGAGAGGGGGTAGAGACACAGGGAAGGGTGGGAGAGACACAGGGGCGAGGGGGGGAGAGAGACACATGGGAGGGAGTGGGGGGGGGAGACACAGGGGAGAGGGGGGGAGAGAGACACATGGGGAGAGTGGGGGGGAGACACAGGGGAGGTCTTGTGCTTTATTATTATTATTATTATTATTAGTATATAATGTGTATATGTACCGGCTGGGCATGCTCTTGTGCATTATTATTATTATTATTATTAGTATATAATGTGTATATGTACCGACTGGGCATGCTCTTGTGCATTATTATTATTATTATTATTACTATATAATGTGTAGATGTACCGGCTGGGCATGCTCTTCTACATTATTATTATTATTATTATTATTATTACTATATAATGTGTAGATGTACCGGCTGGGCATGCTCTTGTGTATTATTATTATTATTATTACTATATAATGTGTAGATGTACTGGCTGGGCATGCTCTTGTGCATTATTATTATTATTATTATTATTATTTTACTACTAATAATAATAATAATAATGCACAAGAGCATGCCCAGCCGGTACATCTACACATAATATAATAATAATAATAATAATAATAATGCACAAGAGCATGCCCAGCCGGTACATCTACACATAATATAATAATAATAATAATAATAATAATAATAATAATGCATGCCCAGCTGGTACATCTACACATTATACAGTAGTAATATTAATAATAATAATAAGGCACAAGAGTCCTTCAGCACTGCACTGGACACTGCATAAACTTGCCTAGCTATGGTTTTCCCTATTGATGCAGTATCACCTACACTCAGCCTCCTCTCAGTAAGACTGCAAGTTAGTTTTGATTCCAAAATGGCTGCTGTCCATGAGGTTAAAGGGTCTGGAATGGAGTGTATGCTGCTGATTGGCTGGAATGTGTCTGCTGACTGTGACATGCAGGGTCAAAGTTTGCTCAATGATAAAGTATTGGGGGCGGGTCGAATATCGCATATGTTCGCAGTTCGCCGCGAACGCGAACATGCTATGTTCGCCGGGAACAGTCCGCTGGCGAACTATTCGCGACATCTCTATTAGCCACATTAAATTCCAAACTCGTAGGTACAACATCATGACCCGCAACGGTTGCAGGCTGGAAATTTGGCTGATTTACAGAGCTAATAAATTTGGAACATGCTGCAAGCTATTGGCTTGAGAGGCAAACCCGTAAACCATTTGTCGCTACTTGGATGTGAGGCCGTGAATGTGATCAATTAGTCAAACCCAAGTTTAGATAGAGCCAATGGAAACATGCCCGTAGGGTTTTCTTGCTCCTACTCCGCAAGTCGTCGGCAGGCTGGTTTAAGAGGCCAATTTAATAGCTACCTTTTTACACGTTAGGGGAATTTATCGTGGCTATATGTGTTACAAAGTTACATAGTTACATAGAGCCCAAATCAATTGAGCACTTGTAACTTACAGTAGCCCGTAATGGAGACCGTAAGTAATTCTGCTATTCAATTGGCGTCTTTTTTCAGGCTACAAATGCGTTACGGCCTTGAAATCCTTGCGGTTGTTAAAACCGTAATTTACAGCCTATCGCAGCCTTTGATCTTTCACGTCCACAAGATTTCCGTGTGCTAAAAACACAAAACGCTATTCAATTGCTACTATTCCCCAAGCCCGCAAATGTTTTCACACCCATAAACGGCAATTGTAGGAGTAAATCATATGAGTACCAGATAGGACTCGCAAGGGGGTTTAACCCCTCTCCACAGCACTGTAAATGCAAGTAAAAAATCAATACTGCACCGTAAATGATGGGGAAAGTGATGAAAAACATTAGAATTAATTGCACAACAGTCACAAGCTCACAAATCAGCAATAACATTTTTATTTTTTTATGTTTCATTTTGGGGTGATGTGGATCTCAGGAATCAATGAGTTAATACATATCAGGCCACCCACATGGACTAGAACAGTATTGGCATTCATATTTATTATTTTGTATTTTGCGGTTTTGCAAGTCCGTTCGCATATCGGACCCCCAAATGCCAATTGATTGACATGTCCTTTTTTTACTGAGGTAATGATGACGGTCTAATTTTTTATTCACTGTTTCTAAATGGGTAGTTACGGCCTTGCTTAATTGATCATGTTCCGCCCTGAAATGCTACATACGAGTGCATGGTTTACGGTTTCGGCTTTCGGCCCCTAACTTGCGGGCTTGTTCAGTTGAATAGCACTGGAATTGTAGCAGATCAAGACCACAGCAAACCTGCAAACATATGGCCTATATACCGCAAGATGCAGGCTTCTAATTGAATCAGGCTCATAGTATTTGAGGTTGAAAAAAGACTTATAGTCCATCAAATTTAGCCTTTTAAGATCTCCTCTGATCTGCAATATGCAGATTAGTTGTTTATTGACCCAGAGGAAGGCAAACAGAAAAAAAAAAACATTGAAACATTGCCAAATGTGTCAAAAGGGGGGGAAAATTAATTCCTTCTTGACCCCAGAAACTGGTGATCGGATTCCTCCCTGGATGAATACTCCCTCTTTAATTAACCAGGATAACCATAAATGCCCTTTTCATTTAAAAAATATATCCAGTCCCTTTTTAAAGTTATCTATCGAAAATGCTGTCACCACCTCCTTTGGTAGAGAATTCCACAGATTTACCAAACTTACTGTGAAGAACCATTTTCTTTCAAGGGATGTCCTCTTGTCAGTTGAAAACCTCTTGGTACAAAAAGCTCCCTTGACAAATCTTTATACTGACCCCGGATGTATTTATATAAGGTAATCATATCTCCTCTTAGACGCCTTTTTTCTAGAGCAAATAAGTTTAATTTGGTTAGTCTTTCTTCATAACTTAGCCCCTCCATTCCCCTATTAGTCTTGTTGCCCTTCTCTGTACCTTTTACAACTCTAAATTGTCATTTTTATAAAGGGGTGCCCAAAATTGTACTCCATATTCCAAATGAGGGCGTACTAGGGATTTGTATAGTGACATAATTATATTTGCTTCCCTTGCTTCTATACCCTTCTTGATACATGCTAATATTTTATTTGCCTTTGCAGCTGCTGCCTGGCATTGAACACTGTTACCTAGGTGGTTGTCCACAAGCACTCCCAAATCCCTTTCAATATCTAATAACGCTAGAATTGCTCCATTAAGATTATAAATTGCATGGCTATTTTTTATTCCGAAATGCATATCTTCACATTTATTCGTATTAAATCTCATCTGCTATTTAGATGCCCATTCATCTAATTTATGTAAATCCATTTGGAGGGAATGTACATAATTATCTGATTTAATTACCTTGCACAACTTTGTGTCATCAGTAAAAATGAAGACACTACTTTCCAGTGCTACTTTAAAGTCATTAATAAATATGTTAAAAAGGAGAGGACCTAATATTGACCCCCAAGGAACCCCACTTACCACATTAGTCCAATCTGAGTATGTTCGATTTACCACAACTCTTTGTTTCCTGTCTTTTAGCCAGCTCTCAATCCATGAGCAGATATTTACTGCAATTCCTGTATCCCTTAGTTTGCACAATAGTCTCTCATGTGGCACTGTATCAAAAGCCTTTGCAAAATCCAAAAAGACTACATTAACTGAGTTGCCTTGATCCAGGTTCCTACTAACCTCCTCATAGAAACTAATTAAATTAGTTTGACATGACCTATGTTGACGCCTACTTATAATCCATGTTGACGCCTACTTATAATCCTGTTCAAATAGACATTTGGTTACATTTTGTGAGGCTCTCTCGTGACTACATTTTGGGGTGTAGTAAACAAACCCTTAAATAGTATTTTGTAGTAAATTATTGACACTAGTACTCTACTAGCTGTGTCGATGGCTATAAGTTTGCATGTGGGGCCCATTGATGCTAGCTTGGCTCATATAAAAAAAAGGCCCAGTAGAGAAAATCCTGTTAGTAA
The DNA here is from genome assembly GCA_027410445.1 of Discoglossus pictus. Taxonomy (NCBI): domain Eukaryota; kingdom Metazoa; phylum Chordata; class Amphibia; order Anura; family Alytidae; genus Discoglossus; species Discoglossus pictus. The sequence goes on along the minus strand of CM050166.1, from coordinate 306,037,561 downwards.
CAATAAATTGGCATCTTTCCTAGTACAGATTCCAATAATAGATTCTAAATCTTTATTCAACTCATAATAAATCTCTGCAGTTGTCACCACCACAGTTCTCTTTTTGCTCTGAGGAGAAAGACCCAGGTGTTTGAGGACTTATCTACTGTAGTTAAAATAATCTTTGTATACTAGCCACAAGTTGTAATTCAACATTTTTAATACACATCATTAATTCCAACGTCCCTAAAGCACATTTATGATTATTATTATTAATATTATTATTAATATTATAGTTTATTTATAACACACCAACATATTCCGTAGCGCTGTACATAAGTTAAGTTCAGACAAAGATAAATACAAAATAACAAATAGCAAAGCAAGGAGGGTCATGTCTTTGAGTTAGGAATCCAATGTCCATGGTGCATTCCAAAGGTACTTAGGATAGAAACTTGCAGACTTACAATCTAAGGTTTAGTGAGTGGTAAAAGAGGGTGAGAGAGGTGATAAGCGTGTTAATATGGAAGGTGATAAGCTTCTTTAAAGAGATGCGTTTTAAGTAAGGATTTAAATGTTTTGAGGCAAGAGGATAATCTGGTGGAGTGAGGCAAGGAGTTCCGGAGACTAGGGGCAGCATGAAAAAACTCCTGGAGGCGGGAGTGAGAGGAGGTGACAAGAGTTGTAGAAAGAAGAAGGTCATTAGCAGAACGAAGAGGGTGGGTGGGGGAGTATTTGGAGATGAGAGCAGAGATGTATGAGGAGTGTTATTGTTGAGGGCTTTGTAAGTTAGGGTCATGATTATAAATGTTATTCTTGAGGCTAAGGGAAGCCAGTGGAGTGATTGACAGAGAGGTGGTGCTGACACTGAACATTGTGTACGGAAGATGAGTCTAGCAGAGGCATTCATAATGGATTGAAGTGGAGATAGTCGGGTGGTGGGTAGGCCAACAAGAAGCGAGTTGCAATAGTCTAGTCGAGAGATGATGAGAGAGTGTATTTGGATTTCAGTTGTGTCTTGTGTAAGATAGTGACAAATTCTGGAGATGTATTTTAGATGGAGAAGATTTAGTTAGTGATTGTATGTGAGGGATGAAAGACAGAGCAGGGTCCAGTAGGACTCCCAGACAACAAGCTTGGTAGGCGGGGGTGATGATGTCGTTGTTGACAGTGAGAGAGATGTGAGTTGACGCTGTGAGAGAGGGAGGGAAGATTAGGAGTTCAGTTTTAGATGTGTTGAGTTTGAGATGGTGGGTGGACATCCAAGAGGATATACTAGAGAGGCAGTTGGAGACGTGTGTTAGAAGAGAGGGGGGTAGATCTGGTGCGGAGAGGTAGATTTGGGTGTCATCTGCATAGAAATGATAAAAGAGCCCAAAAGAGTTTATTAAGGGACCAAGTGAGGATGAGTAGATGGAGAAGAGGAGGGAGCCTAGGAATGATCCTTGGGGTACAACAACAGACAGGGGGTGAGGAGAAGAAGAGGTGTCGGAGAAGGACAAACTGAATCATTGATTTTGTAGGTATGATGAGAACCACGAGAGAGCAGTGTCTTGAATACCAAGGGAGAAGAGGATATGGAGTAGAAGTGGATGGTGGACAGTGTCAAAGGCAGCAGAGAGATCTACAAGAAGAAGAATTGAAAAGTCACATTTTGACTTGGCGGTAAGCAGGTCATTGGTGACTTTAGTGAGAGCTGTCTCAGTGGAGTGTTGGGGCCGAATGCCGGATTGGAAGGTGTCAAGGGAATTATGGGAAATAAAGCTGGTAAGGCGGTTATAGACGAGTCACTCCAGCAGTTAAAAAAAAAAAAAAAATATATATATATATATATATATATATATATATATAGTACTAGTATTTTTCTCTACAGTAAATCATTTCTTAGAAATACATAATTGTTTTTGTGACCAATGTGCAAACTGAGAGACAACATTGGGGGTCATTGTTTTGGCCACAATAGAGACAGACAAGAAGACTATCATTCTAATTAGCAAATCCAAGCAGCATAAAAATGCAGCACAGTAGAATAAACCATATATAAAACAATCACTAATACAACATATAGACAGTCTTTATGCTCTATAAGAATAACGGAAAAAAGACAACATGATTTTGGGGTGATAGAGTTCCTTTAAGTAACCACTCCTTATACAGTCATACTCTCCAAAGGGTTGTTTCTGTATTAATCCAGACTGTGGATTTCTGTAATCTAGGGGTGCCAACATTTCTTCTGGTGCCTGGTTGGCATTGGGTTACTCTTGAATAGCACAGTGTTCCTGCTCTCCCTGACATATGATGCTGCTGGTATTGATCACCTCTCTGTAATGTAGCCCGCAAAACTTACTGATATTCAATTGGCCTCCTCTAGCTACCAGGAATCTACTTGCGAGCTACAGGCTGAAAATTTCTGTGGGTTGTCAAAATCGTAACTCCGACCCCTTTGATCTTTCAAGCCCACAAATGTTACAATCACTAAAACTGTAAATCACTATTTAATTGCAACAATTCCTCAAAGACGCAATTGTCTTCAAACCCAAAAATGGCAAATGTAGCAAAAAATTCTACTAGTACCAGAGAGGACTCGCAAGTGGGTTAAATACCTGTTCATAAGACTAGAAAAGTAAATAAAAACACAATACTGGACTTTAAAATACGGGGAAAGCGATGAAAGGCATTCAAATTAATTGCACAAGAGTCTCAAGCTCCCAAATCTGCAATACAAAAACATTATGTTTACGTTTCATTTCTGTGTTTTATCAATTTAGGGGATCAAGGAGTTAATACATATCAGGCCACCCACATGGACTATAACAATTTCTTCACTCATTTATATTGATTTTTAAATCCCTGGATTGTGAGCCTGATCGCATATTGGACGTCTAAACACTAATTGATTGATGTTTAAACGCCATGTTTTACTGATGTCATGATGAGGGTCTCATTTACTATTGACTGTTTCTTACTTACGGGCTTGCTTAATTGATTATGATCATGCCCTGAAATGCTATGTACAGTTACATGGTTTACCGATTTTGGCTTTTGGCCATGTGGTTGTGAGCTTGTTCCATTAAATCTCTCTGTAACTGTTGCAAATTTTTAACCCGCATACTTACGGCCTGTATGAAGGCAAATGCGGGCTTGAAATTTAATAAGCACCTATGTGTCCGGGTGTACTGTATTCTACAGCTGTCTTTTGTAGATTAGGTAAACATAACATGTTTGTAAAGCATTGTCTCTCTTTCATGACATCAGGGGACTGATACAGAGCAGGCCAAGAAGAGCTTGTAGGTTTACTTGCAAACTACCTAATACTACTCAAGTGCAGAGGGTGGGAAGATATCAAATGCTTAAAGCTAATCTGAATCGACCTATAAGAAAACAAATCTCCCTCCCTCCTCCTATGTTTACTTCAGGATAATAAAAACTATCAGAACACATCTCTTCAAGATGCAAACCAGCAGGAAGTGTAAAAAAAATAAGCCACGGCATGTTATAGGGGCCCTGCTCTGACTCTGTAACCCCAAGTCATAACCTGCAGGAATAGTGAAATCACATAGGGTTTATATAATAACTTCACACTACTCATCAGATCAACTTCCATTTAAGTAAAATCAGCCCTTTATTAATATATAATCTTGTATTTTATCTCTACAGAAATCAAAATAAAAGCGTCCATACAAAGGAGGAGGTATATCATTTCAGTTAATTAGTGGTTAGGAATGTGCAATCTATTTTCCATGTCTAAAGAAATTTATCATATGGAATTTTTTGAATAAAACTGATGCAATTACCTACAGTTTTCATTTTGTATCTTGTACCAAAAGTAGAAAAATCCTAGTGAGTGTATATAAATGACATATTTTTACTAGACACTGGAAGTGCACCTCACTGATGAACAGATTAGAAAGACCCTATAAATATGTTTTTTTTTTTAAAGTATCCCCTCTGTAATACTGTAGATAAAGTTTTTCCCCCGTGTTCCTCTTGATCCCTCTATTTTCTACACTACTCGCCTCTTCTCTTTTCTCCTCTTCATCCTCTTCTATTTCCATTTCTCCTCTCTTTGTGTTTCCTCTCCTTAATAACTGTGTTCCTTATCTGTCCTCACTCTTGCTTCATTCTTCTTTGTCATTCTCTCTTCTACTTAAATTCTTTGCTTTTGCTCTCCTTTCTGTTCTCCTGATTTTAAATATCTTCTGTTCTTTATACTTTTGCTTCTTTTCACTTTTTTCTTGCCATGATTTCCCTCACTCTTCTCCCGTTATCCTCTGTACTTTTCACTTGACTCTTTCCTGTTATCCTTCTCTCTTCTCTGCTCTATTCTCCACTTTTCATCCACTCTTTTCTGTTCTACTCCTCTCCCTCTCTTCTCTGATTTTATCCTCATCTCTTCACTGCTCTCCTCCGTTCTTCTTTGTTCTCCTCATCCTACTCTCTTTTATTTTCTTCCTCTTCTCTTCAGTGTTTTCATTCTCTCATCATTTTTTTCTCCTTCCGCTCTCTCCTTTCTCACAGTATTCTTTCCAACTTATATTTTCCTAAACTGTCATTTACCTATATACTTTCTCTTCTACATTCCTTTTACTTATTCCCTATCCCTCTTCTTTCTCTAAATGTTTCATTTCCTTAATCCCTTCTCTCTTCTTTTCTTCATCTTTCTCTCTACCTTGTCTCTCTTATCCTTCATCTATCTATCTAGCTATCTATCTATCATAGCATCTTTGTTTATACCAGCTATCACATATGTATAAATATTTATTCTGTATCTCTATTACTGTAATTAGAATACCACAATACACATTTTGCTGACAAATAAATTACTGTAATTTCTCTAAGTTCTTTATTTACTGAATCATAGTAGCAGTTAATGATTTTGATTGTCCATAACAATAATTGCAGTGTTCTTCCAGACGTGACTGCAGGGGGTCTGTAAGAGACGTTCATGCTGACTCTCATAAACCAGCTCTCAAGTGGTATGAAGCAAAAATAAAGAAATACCAATCAGTGTCAGACAACTGTCTCAGCAGGGCCAAAGGATATTGATTAGTCTTATTTTAGTTTATTCAAAACAACTGCTACATTTTTAATATGAATTGACTCATAACAGAAACCATGCATTAATAATGACAAAAGTTCTGAGAAAAATTAGCAGAGAAATACTGAATGCCCAAGATAATTATTCCCCAACATTGTCAGATTATTAAGAAGAGCTGCTAAACATTGCACATCTTTATAAAATGTAGCTTCACTTGAAGGTTTATATTTCATAGGCAGCTCCTCTGTAATAATAATTCATATTTTTTTTTACACATAATGCTGTTAGCATGTGCAGGGTACATGAATTAAAAAAATATCATGGTTAAATAATATTGTATCACAATAATTTATTGGTGGCAGGGCAGGAATTACCAGATAAGACCATATTTCCATTTGAGGTGCCCTAACCAAAGATATGATAAGTAACCATGGCCATACACACATAGCATGTTAATATTAAGGATTTTATTTAATAGGTCACAAAACTTTACTTTAGTATTTTATGCAAACTACCGGCCCTGTTAAATTCCAAGCCCACAGTGGTTGTCGTGTAGCCCGTAAATCTGCGTGCTTGAAATTAGCTGGAGTTGCAGAGAGATTAAATTGAACATGGCTGCAACCAAAGGGCTGAAGCCTCTAGCCTGTAAATCCTTCCTGCCCCGCAAGCAGGTATGGGGCTGAAATAAAAGCGGTCAACAGTTACAATCCAATCCGGTAATTATGTAGTGAGACACAGGCCTCTCAGCCAACAAAAAGAAGGCTAGCTGAAGATGATTGACAGAGAGAGATTATAAAGTTGCGTTTCACCCGCCCATGAGTTGACTGTGTTGTAGATTCTCATGAAGTAGCACGCAGGTCCCGGAGTTGGTGGTTTGAGCATTGATACAGAGAGGGTAGGCAATTTTTCAGAGCAGGTTCTAACATTTTATTCTTTTATATTATTTGAATTACGATTTTACACTTAAACTTTGATTACAAATATTTACAGATTACACATAATATAAATACATATATATTGAGTAACACACATAGATACACATAGAGCTAGGTCACTCCATACAAACACCCCCATCCCATGCCCCACACCCCATCACCCACATTTTGTTTTCATCTTATATGCAAAAATACTTATTTTGATTCATCCTTATATTCTTTTTGGTATTATCATGGAGGGGAGAGGAGTTGAGAGGTGGGGAGGAGGAGAAGAAGAGAGGCGAGGAGGAGAGCGAGAAGGGAGAGGTGGCCCTGGGGAGTGGTGGAGGAGAGGAGCAGGAGATGAGGAGTGGTGGTGGAGAGGCGGTGAGGAGTGGTGGTGGAGGAGAGGAGGTGAGGAGTGGTGGGGGAGGAGAGGAGGTGAGGAGTGGTGAGGGAGAGGATGAGGAGAGGTGTGGTGGAGTGGAGGAGGAGAGTGGTGGGGTGGAGGGGGAGAGTTGCGGGGTGGATGGGGAGAGTTGCGGGGTGGAGGGGGAGAGTGGAGGAGAAGAGAGGTGGAGTGGAGGAGGAGACGGGGGTGCGGAGTGGAGGATAATGGGGGAGTGGAGGAGGAGGAGGGGAGTGTAAGAGAGGAGGAGAGTGGGGCCTGTTTAGGGACAGAGGGGGAGAGGCCTGATCCCAGCAGGGGTGGTAGCGTGGAGGAGGAACAGACCTCAGTGTCAGATGAGGGAGCGCAGGATACTCGTCCACAGTAAGGAGGGCAAGATACTAAAGGCACGCAATGGGCTATGAACTACCCGAAAGGGGAGAATGTGGTCCTCCTACATGTGCTTAAACCTGTATAGCTGATGGGTGTGATATCAGTGTTAATTAACAATATCATATTGAGAAGGTGATAGTGCACCTTGACAACTGACGCTGGTCACAACTAAGCATTTATTGTGAGATTACACATCATTATTAATGTTCATAACCAGTGAGATATCCTGAGAACTAGCTAATGGTTAGTAATGCTTGCAGATGGAAATCCGGTGAGTTGGTATATTGTTACAGTTTCAGTATTTAGCATTGTACTGTACATGCATGTTTTTTTTGTTTTGTTTTATCCTCCTCTGCCTTCTTTTTTTTACCATTTTTTTTTTAGATTTTTGTTTTGGGAACACATTGTATGTGTGGATTTGGATTGGATTACACAGTCCAGAGGTTTTCGCATCTGTTTCATTGAGCAGATATAGACAAGTTGTAAGTGCACATTAATGGTTTATTCAATTAAATTGAGAGATTTCTGATGATCCTTTTTTTCTTCAGATTCAGGTTGCAGTGGTGTAGTGACTACATGTGACCCTGGTAGGTGCTATGCGTCATGATTATTCTACACTATGACATTACCCCCTTTAGGTATCCCCTTTTTTCCCACAAGCCTCTTGCTCTCCCGAGATCCGCCCACACAACACCAATGATATTAATGCACAGTCTTGTACAATTCTGATTGTGCTATGTCTATGAAATAAAGCTTTGTTATACTGTTATCACTGTCTCAGTGTGTTTTCAATGGTTGGGGTTTTGAGACCTCCACATACATCACATCTGTGTCACAATCCTATATCAGTAAACTAATGAGCCCTAGTTACTATGCAATAGATTAATACATATAATATATATATATATATATATATTATATTTAAAAATATAGGGTTAATACACATAACAGGTCCAATTGTGATACTGTATCCACGTTCAACTGAAGGCCTGCTTCTTTTATTTCTAAAATAAATGCTAAGGAAAGTATACACATCAACCAAAATAAATATTCGATGCTTTTGCAAAATTCTACAGAGAGTTATATACAGCAAAACTTCAATATGGCTCAGGAAGCCATCACTCAAAAATAAAATAATTTCCCTCAGATTCACATTTCTCACCCATAGATAAAGACATTTTGGATACGCTTTATGAACAAATCAAAATCTATGAAATCAAAGAAGGAATAACATCTACTAAATCACAAATTATTGTTACAAACAATTCTTACACATTCGTCTACCCAACTCAAAATATTTTTTAGTGATATTATGCCAGGATAACCAATAAAAGTGGAATTATTATAAACTAAAATTATAGTTATACATAAAGAAGTAAAGGATCACACCCAATGTCAAAACTATAGACAAATTCTGCTAATAAATAGTGACCTTAAAATATACTCAAAGGTACTAGCCAACAGACTAGAACCGCTTCTTCCAAGTATGATTTATTCTGATCACAAAGGCTTCAAACCAGGAAGAGAAGCTCCAGATAATACCAGCAGAGCTTTTGAACTTATAGATATAGCATCTAGAGATAAAATTATTTTTATGCTTTTATCCCTGGATGCTAAAAAAGCTTTTGATAAAATGGATAGGGTCCATATGTGTATCATTTTGGCCTTTGTGATAACATAAAAGACTTTATGAACCACTATTCCATTCCTAAAGCTTACAACTATTTAACATTACAAGAGTGACTAGACAAGTATGACCCCTCTTCCCTCTCATCTTTGCACTATATATTGAACCGCTTGCTTTGGCAATAAGAACATGTCTTAGCATTGCAGGGGTAAAAGTTACTGACAAAGAATACAAATTGAGGGCCATATTAAATTCCAGCCCCGTAAGTCCAACGTGAAGTACGTAAGGGCTGCGGGCTATTAAATTAGATGGGGCTGTGAGCTACGGGTTTGAGACGCAAATCGTAGCTCTTTCATAGAACGTTGGATTTGGGGCCTTGCGGACGATCAATTAGAGTAGACCATAGTTACAGGAAAAAGAGATTGTTAGCGTTATGTCACTGAAAAAGGGGGGGGGAGATTTCAAAGTCCTACGGGCTTTAATTATAAGTTACGATTGGACCCACATTCCACAATATTTCAATATTAATAACGCAGAGTTACAGTATATGTCTTAACACATTGATTCCGGAGATCGATGTAACACGGAATATAAACATGAAATAAAGTATTTTTGGGGGGCGATTTGCGGGCTTGAGAATGTTGTGCTATTAATTCTAAGACCTAACATCACTTTCACTTTTAATAAGTGTATAGTAGTGTATTTTTACTTGCATTACAAGTGTTACGTATTACACTTTACCCAACTTGCGGGTCCTCTTGAGAACACGTTGGCCTTTGGGCTCCATTTGTGTGTTACGGGCTTGCTCGCGAGTGACTTTGTTGTAATTTAATAGCATGATTGGAAACGTAGCGGTTACGGGCTTCACAGATGAAAAGATTTACGGCCGCAAAGTTCGACGTAGCTCAAATTATAGGCTATTTTCGGCCCTCCTGCGTCTTAACCCGCAAGTCCTCTGCGGGCTGTGTTTCTGGGCTAATTTAATAGCAGTAGCACATAAAATTGGAGTTACGGGCTACTCTTTAAAACGTAGCCCCAATTTAACATGGCTCCAAGTCTCTTTGAGAATGACTATTAATCTCTTTGAGAACTAACCATTAACCAGTCCATTAATCTCCTAGATTTATTGGAATAATTTTGAAACAATCCGGATTTAAAGTGAATACAAATAAAAGTAACAGCAAAGAGTGTACACGTCCCCGAAGGTAGTGTATACACACACTGGGAGCGCTGGCAAATCTAGGTAAATGTAAATAGGTATATACCCAACATAATGAATTGAAGAAACTAGGGCCAAAGTAAGGCCTGGATAGTCAACTTCAAAATATATAAGTACTCCCACTTATATGTGATATACTTAATATGATAAAAGGGAGTAAATAAAAAAAGTCTTGTCTCAATGTCCCGTGGTAAAGAGTGTCCAGTCCTGTAGATTCTATGAGTGTCTACGCATCTGTTAGGACTCCTGTGTCGAAATCTTGTACTGTATTATTGTCCAGATACTGCAGGAGGTGTGCTGCCCTCTACACTAGCATTGTGGGGGGGGGGGGGGGGGGGGGGAGAAGCGCACCTCCTCCTAGTGCAAAATAACTAGTATAATCCTTTGTAAAAGTCAATACTGAGCTAAAGAAGGTAAAAAACTCACATTTGCTGACCTCAGCACATGAGGTATTAATGGCACATCAGGGGGACTCTCTCCTCAGATTATCATGGATATGTGGGTAATCCTTATATCTGTGGTGAGTCTATAATGGTCCGTTGTCAATCAGAAAGCTCCTAATCTTAGGAGTGGAAAAGATGGGATCCATCCAAATATCACATATGTGGGTGTGTTAGGTCTACAACCTCCACATGTAGCGTCCCAGTTAGGAAAGTATATTGCAGCTATACTACCAAAAAAGACTTGTACGTGTACTGGTAGGTAGATGTTGAAGATGGCTTTATTAAAAAGTAGTATATATATATATATATATATATATATATATATATATATATATATATATATATAGCTTTACATAGATATCAAAAACTAGTAGTACTGTAGCAGGTCAGACACAAATGTCTAAATGAGACCTGTCCAGAAAGACTGACAATTGCAGTAAAGTGGTAATAGTACAGACCAAAAAACAGATAGGTAATATAATACTATTAAAAAAAGTAAAAAACACACACACACACACACACATATATATATATATATATATATATATATATATACATGCCCAAAAAAAGCAAATATATGTGCAACCAAATGCGTTTTGTCCATTTTTGGACTTCTTAAGTGGTTAATAGGTTGGTGAAATAAAAGTAAAGCATTAAATATCTCACTCCCAAAGCAAACCTAGAAATTAATATTTATTTTCTTTTAAATGGGCACAACATTATATAAAATACTTGGGCATATATATTCCCAAACTAATCGAGCATTCTTAAAGGCCCATTTACCTCACTATAAGTGCTCATCATGGTTTGAAGAGCGCAAGATTGTATGTTAAAATAATCTATTGGTTTTCTTTTTATTACACTAATAGCAGCTAAAATGTGCCAGTCTTAGATCTGTATACAAACACACTGCTGACTGTTCCATGATTGACAACACATGTCGACACCAGCCAGTGCAAGCTCCGTGAAAGAAGATTTATGTTTTTTCTCTGCAATCAGGAATGTAATCGGCCATCAGTTTACCCACAAGTAACATATTTAGGTGTATCTAGCAGTCATTTCCCTGCACAGATGAATTTGGGAAGGGTTAACCCTCTTTGTGCTTCTGCTCTCTGCATGCAGCTCTTGCTGTCAGTTTGTCTGGGGAATTTTCCAAAATCTCATGTACACAGACACTTTATGATTTTTTCTGTGAAAAAAAGCACTGATTTCCAAAATTCAAAAAGTATCTCAACATGTTAGGAGTTCTTTAAAGTGGTGTGCTCCAAGTTGTGCTGAATTAATTGTCCCTTTACAGATCTATCTAATTACTTAAATAACTGGACTTTATGTAAAATATCTTGGCTAGGTAGAATATACAAAGTAAAGATAAATTCCCTACCCAAGTTGATGTATCTATTTTGTACAACAGCAATTAAAACAGATGACAATTTAAAGTTTCAAGGAGCGATCTTCCCTTTTATCTGATATCATCAAAAGTGACTGGAAGGGAGTGAATAAAGTGACAATGATAACTTCTAAGAAAAGAGTTGGGGTGGAAACCCCAGACCTACTAACATATTATAAAGCAATTAGGTTAGCACAATTGGCCAATGATTTGTCAAAGTAACACCCCTTTGTTGGGAAGAAACTCAAAAAATTATGTTTAAAGAACAAAACATAATTTTTTTCTCTTTTCCCCCCTTTTTTCCTTTTTTCCTCCTTTTCCCCCCTCCTTATTTCTTTTGTCCCTTTTTTCCTTTCCTTTATACCCTTTTAATTTACATATGGACATAATTCTAACAGCCAATATGATTAAGTCTATAAAATAGTATTATCATGTATAAGAAATGTTAAGCAGCACAGAGTCTTCAAATTCCCCCCTTCTCTCCTACTGTAGCATTGTATTAAAGGGATATTTAAGTTCCTGGATTATGAATGCATCTGATGGAGGAGAATCAGAAGTGTATGGAAAAAAAAAATGTTTGCATGAAAAAATACCAAAATAAACATTTAAACACTTACCTTGAAGTTAGCAAAATCTATTGCAATTTCTGACACTTTAAAATGAAGGATAATTTCTGACAGTTTAAAATGAAGGATACAACCCCCTCCAATTTGTTTGGGCCAATCCAGTTAGAGAAAGATTTGAGACATAGCACTATGTTAGTTGCTATGGCAACAGCCCACAGGAAGTAGGCATGAGTAATATACCCGCAGTGACAACACTGCTCTCCTATTGGCTGTGGTGCAAAGCAGCATGGTATATGTAGGAAAGGAGCCTGGGAAATGTAGTATATCACTGACATGTGATAGGAAGCTGCAAGGAGGAAACTGCAAGGAGATTGGCAAGCTAGCAAGAGCAGGTAAATAGTGGGTTAATATTGCTCCCCGGATGCTGCATGCTGATTGGGGGGGAACCAGGAAGTTGTGTAGACACTCCCTGGGGGTGTCAACATAATCATTAGAAGGATTTTTGGATATTAATAAAAATAAAATGTTTTATGATATGTGCTGCATACACATATGCTGCTTTTTACCTACAGAGTGCGCAAATGTATTAATCAAGCTCACTTAGATATCACTTTAAGTGAATTTTCCTTGCCTCTGAGCAGTCCCGGATCTAGATTTTTGGATTGCCTAGGGAGTGGAGGGAAGAAGCCCCTGCGAGTGCTTGAGCAAGGTGTGCACGTACCAGTTTTTCCCTTTTCTATGGGTGTATATCGATCTCTTACTCTGTGAGCAAATCACAGACATTTCCCCATAACAGCCATTTTTACAACACAACTACTAAATACACACGCCAAGCTATTACTTGTTTATTAAACGCATTTGATGGTGGGCCATATTATTTATAATTTTCTATGGGACAAACAAGCACATTACATAATCACTTGTATCACACATAAAAAATATTATTTATGAGAGTTAAAGGGCCACTGCACAATAAAAACAGAAATTTAAAAAAATTGAGTCTGACTAAGAGCATAAGTAATCAGGAAATAAGTCATACAGCTAGTTTTTAATTAGATAAAAAGTTTAAATTTAAATTCTAATGTCTACTGCTTTGCCAGTTTAAATGTAATCATATTCAGTCAGGACCATATTAGACCACGGCCTCTTAATATTATATCAGCATTCACTAAGCGCCCACTATAATTATAATATACATATATACATAATCAGCTAGGGTCCCCTACATTGAAATACATTTACACATATTCAACCACGGACCTGTGCAATCAAATAAATGTGTACATATTTACATATTTAGTTCCCCTCTAATACTATATATGTACACATATTCAGTCACGGTCTCCTATATTCATATTAATGTATAAATATTCAGAGAGAGTCACCTGGAATCATCATAGTAATACAGTATATAAATATTTAGTCAGTGTCTCATACAAACAAACCCATATTCAGCCAAAGTCTCCTATTGACATATACGGGACATAAGCCAGGGACCATTATAATATAAATATTCAACCTCAATTGTCAATTATTATATTAATGTATACATATACAGGTAGGTTCACCTACAATCATATGAATGTATACATATCCACCTATATTTATTGTAACGGAGTTGGAACATGAATCCAATATCTCCGCTGGTATACGGTAAAATATCCAAGAAGCACTACAGTCTCACCATCCCCAACCTCCCATATTGGACGACACTCAATTTGGGAGTCAAAGAAATACTGACTTTATTTTGTTATGTGCAGAAATATATATACACATCTCTTCCCACAGGCAATACACATCCCCCATAGTTGGCCACACAATACACATAGAGGGACAATAGGTGGGTCACACCTCCCTGAGACTACCTGGCAACTTTGATACAATCAGATATTGATTAGATCATCCTTCTTTGTTCTTATGTCTGAGAATGAAAACACTTTATACAATAGACTTCCTTATCTTATGAGGAGTCTCTGTAATAGGATTATCTATTATGCCAAGGTCTGCAATAGTCTGGGCTAATATTCTGCAGAGCATAAACCAACATACATGCAGTATAATAGTAGGATCATATTTTAACCATAACCATAAAACACGGTAAAACAGTGATGGGTTCCGTTACACACCTCCCCCGTGACCATAAGCCGGCATACACGGTCTGATCCCAACGGATCGGCCTGGGGATGTCCGGACAAAAGTATTTGTTGGTCAATTCTCTCGTTTGACAACCCATCAGCATGACTGCAATTCACCTTTACTCACATTTCACATATCCCCAGATAGCTGGGATCTGAGCGCACAAAACTACCGAATAGCGCTCAGATCCCATTCACACAGTTCAATTGCCATGTAGCTAAAGTCTTTCCCATAGTCTTTCATTATATGAATGGGCTCCATGGCATAGCTATCTGAGGTATCACCGCTCCTACAGGTCAAGTACCGAATGACCCCCCTGTATTTAAAGTGCCAGAATGAGTGACATACACTCTGGTATGGCCAAATACTGTTTTTAAAGGGCAATATGTCCCAGTGCCATAGTCGCAGGGCAGGAGGCTGGCAATAAGTCCTCTCCAGGACAAAGTGGTGAAGGGCACTTCGTCACACATCTCCCCTTTGGGGGGAAGTCTAACCAGGCACCTGGATATTTCGCTGTGGTGATGGGGCAACACGCTGAGGGGACTTGAGTGACAGAGGCCAGCGGCACTCTGCCCTGATGCCAGCTCTTCTGCTGGTATAACCTGCAGCACATTCTGCTCTGTACAAGGGACAAAGGGAGGGCAGAGGCCGACTGCACTCTGCCCCGCTGTCAGCTCTTCTGCTGGCGTACTTGGGACATATTCCGGCTCAGTAGCCAGGGAAAGGTGGGGGTCAGTGGGGGTTAACATTTCCTCTGTTAACCCTGGGGCCACATTAGGAGTTAGCTGGGGAGGGGAATTTGTACTTACCCCCTCCTCCGGTTGTCCCAGTGAGGGTAGTTGGGGATCATGACAGGCTGTCCAGCATCCCGGTAGGTCAGGCACAGAGACCATGGTCCCATCTGCGCCGTCTGGGAGATTGGTGTCTCCCCTTGTTAGGGTAAGCTGTCGCTGGGGGAAGAGGGCGACACCTTCAGCTCCCTGGGGTTCACACTGCCGCTGGGGGGGAAGGACGACACCTTCGGCCCCCTGGGGTACACACTGCCGCTGGGGAGGAAGGACGGCACCTTCTGCTCCCTGGGGTACACACCGCCACTGGGGGGGACAGACGGCACCTTCTGCTCCCTGGGATACACACTGCCGCTGGGGGGGAAGGATGACACCTTCTGCTCCCTGGGATACACACTGCCACTGGGGGGGGGAAGGATGATACCTTCGGCCCCCTGGGGTACACACTGCAGCTGGGGAGGAAGGACGACACCTTCAGCTCCCTGGGGTACACACTGCCGCTGGGGAGGGAGGACTGCACCTTCTGCTCCCTGGGATACACACTGCCGCTGGGGGGGAAGGATGACACCTTCTGCTCCCTGGGATACACACTGCCACTGGGGGGGGGGAAGGATGATACCTTCGGCCCCCTGGGGTACACACTGCAGCTGGGGAGGAAGGACGACACCTTCAGCTCCCTGGGGTACACACTGCAGCTGGGGAGGGAGGACTGCACCTTCTGCTAACTGGGATACACACTGCCGCTGGGGGGGGAAGGATGACACCTTCGGCCCACTGGGGTACACACTGCCGCTGGGGAGGAAGGCCGACACCTTCAGCTCCCTGGGGTACACACTGCCGCTGGGGAGGAAGGATGGCACCTTCTGCTCCCTGGGATACACACTGCCGCTGGGGGGGGAAGGATGACACCTTCGGCCCCCTGGGGTCCACACTGCCGCTGGGGAGGAAGGACGACCCCTTCTGCTCCCTGGGGAACACACTGCCGCTGGGGGGGAAGGACGACAACTTCGGCCCCCTGGGGTACACACTGCCGCTGGGGAGGAAGGACGGCACCTTCTGCTCCCTGGGGTACACACTGTCGCTGGGGAGGAAGGACAGCACCTTCTGCTCCCTGGGGTACACACTGCCGCTGGGGAGGAAGGACGGTACCTTCTGCTCCCTGGGATACACACTGCTGCTGGGGGGGAAGGACGACACCTACGGCCCCCTGGGGTACACACTGTCGCTGGGGAGGAAGGACGACACCTTCTGCTCCCTGGGGTACACCCTGTCATTGGGGAGGGGAATTAGTTGGAGTATTCCACGTGGAGCGGTTTCTGTTTCTGGGACAGTCTCTCTGCATGTGGCCCTGCTGGTTACACGTGTGGCACCTGATGTACCGTGGAGGGGTTTGGTAGTTCCCACCACCCAGACGCAGTGCTGGGGGGGGGTTAATGGTGGGAGGTGGGTTAGCAGCTCCCAAGATGGACCGCTCCCGTGCCCGCTGCTTTTCCATTATGTATTCGTGGACATCTGTCATTAACCATTCCAAGGTTCTTATGGGAAGCGTACCTGGGAAAAAGGCCAGTCTGCTTTGGAGTTCTCTTCCAAACTCAGTCTGTGTGCTGTCCGTAAGAGGTACTGTAGCCGCTGCCCGGTCTCCCTCCATGAGTTCCTTTCTGTCTGCATCCCTGTAGTCCGCGGCTGCCTCCTCCTCCTCATCATGGAACGCTGTCCGTAAACTAGCCGGTTCCATCCTGCTGTAGCCAGGGGCGTTGTACGGATACTAGCGTTGCCCTCAATTTGTAACTCCACGGAATGGTGTCTCCTGTAGCTGTCCTTCTGACTGTGGGAACAATTCCGCCACTTGCCACCAAATGTAACGGATTTGGAACACGAATCCAATATCTCCGCTGGTATATGGTAAAATATCCAAGAAGCACTACAGTCTCACCATCCCCAACCTCCCATATTGGACGACACTCAATTTGGGAGTCAAAGAAATACTGACTTTATTTTGTTATGTGCAGAAATATATATACACATCTCTTCCCACAGGCAATACACATCCCCCATGGTTGGCCACACAATACACATAGAGGGACAATAGGTGGGTCACACCTCCCTGAGGCTACCTGGCAACTTTGATACAATCAGACATTGTAATCAATGTCTGATTGTATCAAAGTTGCCAGGTCATCCTTCTTTGTTCTTATGTCTGAGAATGAAAACACTTTATACAATAGACTTCCTTATCTTATGAGGAGTCTCTGTAATAGGATTATCTATTATGCCAAGGCCTGCAATAGTCTGGGCTAATATTCTGCAGAGCATAAACCAACATACATACAGTATAATAGTAGGATCATATTTTAACCATACCCAAAAAACAGGGTAAAACAGTGATGGGTTCCGTTACATTTATAATCACATAATATTTAATCTGGATCATCTATAGGCATAATTCATCCAGGGTCTCCTATTATTATGTTCTAAATATATATTCAGCCACAACTCCCTAAAATCATATACTCACCCAGGGTCACCTATAATTAAACAAATGTACACACATTCAGCAAATGTCACTATAATTACCATAACAATATATAAATGTACAGTCAGGGTCTCCTAATATTGTAATATAAATATATAAATAAACATTAAATCAGTAATCCCTGTAATCTTACAATATAAATAGCCATTCACATAGAAACTTTATACTGTATAAACTACTTCTACTCCTCTGGTGCAGTTCCTTCTGCTTCACTACAGCAGGAAACGCATGGGCTGAGGAAGAGAATATTGTTCTCATTGTAGTTCCAGTCTGTGAACTAAAGCATTTCGTTTTTAAGCCCAAAAAGTATTTTAAGGGTATTTTAAGCCAAAAAAATGGGTGCCCCTCACAGGGAAGTAACCCTAGACACCGGCCTAGTTTGCCTAATGGGTAATCTGGCCATGCCTGTGAGGAAACCCATCACGAAATGTGCATGTTGATGGCCGCTGTCACTTGAATATGACGTCACTGTGATTATGATGCACTCACAAGGAACCTATATCCCATTGCTACATGTTCATATGTGCTGTTTGACATATACAGCCTTATTAAATTGCGATTCGGCCAATTGAATAGGGCTCTATATAAGCACATAGCATATTTTTTTACAGAAGTTTTTAGTTAGTGAAGACCTTGATTTTGGATAGAAGTTCATTAACTAAAAAAAATTGTAAAAAAATATGCTATATGCTTATATAGAGCCATTTTCAATTGGCCGAATCGCAATTTAATAAGGTTGATAGATAGGAGGATAGTGTAGTTTATATTGTGCTGCCTGGGGGTAAGAGGAGGATCCCCAGCACCACCATACCAGAATTAGTATAGTGATAATATCCTTTATGTACAGTATCTATGATGAGGGCTCAATTAGTGTCAATTTGAGTGTAGTGTTTATGTAATTTATTAGGGAGTTGGTGGTGGGCTCCAGTACTGCCACTTAAGTTTTTATAGGATGTTTAGTCAGGTTTTTCGGCATTTTTATATAGCTATACTACTCATGAAATTTTGAATGATTGCATTACCACCATATTGCAGACTGATCCAGCTAAATTATTAGTACTGATATAATATTCTGGTTTCATTAATTGATAGCAATTTATTTTTGAATATTGGAGTTCATTTATATTTATGTAATAAATGGTTGGATTTTATTGATGAATTTTGCACTTTCTTTTTTGCACTTTTTATAAACAAATGACCGATACTGCATTGATTGGATGTACTTAGATTTCTTGCACTGCACTTTATGGTATTGTTTGCAATGTACCGGTACTTATTTGTGGTATAAGGGATTCCATTGATGAATTTTGCACTATTTTGCACTTTATATAAATACATTTAGTATTATACTGATACTGTATTGATCCATTTATTTATTGCACTTATTTTGGATGTTTTGTACCACACTTTATTGTATTCTATGCAATATACTTATCCATACTACAATATCATCTTTCTATGAGACTATTAATCAACCAATGGCAATCTTTTCAACTGAATTGATTTATAATCCTTTGCATCTCTGAGCTAGATAGGAATCTAAGAGAAAATCAAACTATTTAAATAAACTTTGGCAAATAGTAGCATAAGTGATAATTTCAGAAATAGTTGATATTAGTAAATACAATTTGATTATATATGTATATGATACATTTGTGAGGATATCCCCTGTAACAGCTGATATGACAGGGTCATGATCTAGTAAGGGTGAAAGAAAAACGACTTCCTATAAGGAAATTAAAGAGACAAAGGATAAGAGAGATGTAAAACAACAATTAGAATTATCTTTAGAAGCAACTCCTGAAAAAATAAGACATCAAAAACGTGCTCAATCGTTTGTTCAGCAAACTTCAGCCACTATTATGCCAATGATTGAAAACCTTCAAAAGGGTTTGAATTTCATGAAAGAAGAAATAATAAATATTAATAAGAGAATGAGTATGGTACAACAAAGATTATCTGAGACAGAAGACAGAATAATTGAACAGGAGAAAAAGTTAAAATCTCTTTTTCTGCACAATGAATATTTACAGCAAAAAGTATATGTTTAATTGGTTTACCCATATCTTTAACATACTTGATATATTTTGCTTCAGTAAAACTTCCTAGGCTTTTGAGTATGAATCCAGATAAGACAACATTAATGGTGAAGCAAGACAGGAAACATCTATTTCTAATGGCTCATCTCATATCAGAACTGTTTCAAGGACAAGGTTCAATTATCACAATCCAATGGGAAACTTGAGAGTGTTTCATAGGAAGAGTGAAATTTAAGCCTGTTTAATGATTATTCATCTGAAGTGTTACTTAGACATAAAGCCTTCTCCAAGTTTCCTTATGGTGTAGTCAGCTTTACAAATAAGGCAGCTATTTTGCTGTTTTATATCCTGCCAATGTGTAGTTAGAAACCGAATAAGGAACTTTGATGTTTGGAAATCAATATGATTTAATTTACTTAATAGGAGGAGAAAACTAAAAGGATATCATCAGATTAATGATTTATATAGTATTGCTTTATCGATTGTATTTAATATTGTTTTTATTGTATTTCTACTCCACAGCCAGGAAAAGTCTCAAGAGTCACCTTGAAATGTGCATTTTTATTTGTGTAAGGGCAATCCTCTATTTTACATTTTTTATTATATTGTAAATGTAAAAGATAGGTCACTTGTAATGTGGTAGATGTCAACTTTCCAATAAAATATAAAGCAATTTTGAATTATTTAAAAAAAGACTGAACATAGCACTACTATGATACATGTTAAATAACGTAGTGATTGGGTTCATGAAGTGTTTTTCACTACATATGAAAAGAATAGATTTGTGTGCATCTTATTCAAAAAAGGGAAAAACAATGTGATTAATAATTAACAAATTGATAGTGGGGAACGATATATTATTCTTCATGTCCAGGCAGAAAATGTTAAATACACAGTGGGAATAATTATGCACCAAATCAGAGACAACATATGTTTTTTGATAGCAAATTTAATTGAGCAATTGGTTTGATTATAATACTATTATTATGCCTGGAGATTCCAATACAGCTCCAAAAGGAATTTTAAATACATTTAGGAACCCTCAGATCTCATTCCCCTCTCCGGATCACATTAGACGTGTTAAATGGGAAACAAAGTGTTTTATGATTATCACAAAAGTGTAATTGATTTGTGGAGAGCATGTCATCCAACTTAAAAGTTTACATTTTTTTTTCTAAAATGCATGCTTGTTTTTCACATATTATTTGATATTATCTGCACATTTAATAGACAAAGTTGATGTTTGTAGAATAGAAAATATATTGCTTTCTGATTACACACCTGTGTGGTTTAAAATCAATTTGACACAAAAAGAAAGCAATCATAGAAATAGTTATTTTCCTGTGTCACTTTTAAAGGATCCTGATTTCTTAAAATGCCTTCATGGTAGATGGGTTGAATTGAATAACTCACAACATAAGGATGTGGCACAATTATTTTAGTAAACATCTAATGTTGTCCCGAGAGCAGAAATAATGAACTATGTTGTCAGACAAAAACCGGAAAATTATAAGATATTTGTTTTTAATGAAACTGTCATGAGAACTTATATTAAGTTTAATAGCAAAACCTCTGTTCAGAAAAAAATAAAATACAATGATGCTAAAGAGTAATTAAATATATTTCTTTTAACACAGACCCAGAAATATGTTCATTATTCACAAAGTACATTTTTGGGGGATTTAAAAATTAGAAGCTTAATTAAATTGAGATTCAGTAAATTTAAAAGGGCTCTATTTAAGCACATAGCATATTTTTTTACAGAAGTTTTTTGTTAGTGAGGATGTTGCTTTTGAATAGAAGTTCACTAACTAAGAACTTCTTTAAAGAAAATATGCTATGTGCTTAAATAGAGCTTTTTTAAATTTACTGAATCACAATTTAATAAGGCTGTAGATATCTAAAATACTTTCTCACCTTGTAACTCTTGGAAAATGTTCAGATTTTATATCCACAATAAGTAGGAAAGGGGTAATGATTAATAAATCTAAAGAGATATTTGATGGTTTTGTTAAATTTTATATTGAATTTAATACTAAGGAAGAAATTGATCTAGACTTATCTAATACTAAGAAACAATTGGATAATTTAAATGTTCCAATAAATAAACAATTAGTAATTTCAATAACTAAGTAGTTTACTGTAGTTAAGGCTACAGGGCAAGAAGGGTTGAACTTTATATAGCATTAATAGATAATGTTAATCTCCCTTTTAAATTTATTTAATTGGTAATTGGTTGTATTGATAAAAAAAATGTATAAGGACTGAAGATCTGCTGAAAATGTAATTGTATTAACTTGAATATGAATCAATGTGTTTATTGGAAAACTCCTTCTGTTACAGAAATTAGGTATTTTAAATAAATAGGTGGTATTAGAGCAACTTGATAGGATCGGACAAGATTAAAGAAAAGTTAAGTATTTTAATTTGAAATATCTATCCAATAATATGAATTCTTCTGTATCCACTGTTATAATTGATTTTTAAGTTATTGTCCTTAACTGTTCTCTGATTGACTAAACAAAAAATCTTTTTGAGGCTGTTTTGGAATAGAATTTTTGAAATTTGTTATTTTATTTAATATTGGATGAATATATTACAACACATTTTTTATAAGCGCACAGTTTCCATTGTTTGAATATTTTTTTTTCTTTATGTATGAAGTTACATAGTTACATAATATTTAAGTTTAAAAAAAGACTTTCAGTCTATCAAGTTCAACCTTTTAAGATATCCTCTGATATGCAATATGCAGATTAAATATTAATTATTTAGTTGTTAATTATTAATCACTTATTTCATTTTTTTTTTTTTATTATTTTATTTTTAATCATTAATTAATCCAGAGGAAGGCAAATAGAAAAAAAAAACAAGCAAGAAGACTTAGCCAATTGTCTAAAAAGAAAAAAAAAAGAAAAAAAAATTAATTCCTTCCTGACCCCAGATACTGGCGATCAGATTTCTCCCTGGATCAATACTGTCTCTCTAATTATCCATGATTACCCTGAATTCCCTTCTTAATTAGAAATAAATCCAGTCCCCTTTTAAAGTTATCTATCAAATCCGCTGTCACCACCTCCTCTGGTAGAGAATTCTACAGATTAATCACCCTTACTGTGAAGAACCCTTTTCTTTCTTTAAGTTGGAATCTTTTTACTTCTAACCTCAAGGGGTGTCCTCTTGTCAGTTTAAAACCTCTTGGCACAAAAAGCTCCCTTGACAATTCTTTATACTGACCCTGGATGTATTTATATAATGTAATCATATCTCCTCTTAGAAGCCTTTTTTCTAGAGAAAATAAGTTTAATTTGGTTAGACTTTCTTCATAACTTAGCCCCTCCATCCCCCTAATTAGTTTTGTTGCCCTCCTCTGTACCTTTTCCAGCTCTAAAATGTTCTTTTTATGATGAGGTGCCCAAAATTGTACTCCATATTCCAAATAAGGGCGTACTAGAGATTTGTATAGTGGCAGAATTATATTTGCTTCCCTTGCTTCTATACCCTTCCTAATACATGCTAATATTTTATTTGCTTTTGCAGCTGCTGCTTGGCTTTGAGCACTGTTACCTAGGTGGTTGTCCACAAGTACTCCCAAATCCCTTTCAATATCTGATACTCCTATATTTGCTCCATTAAGATTATAAATTGCATGGCTATTTTTTCTTCCCAGATGCATAACTTTACATTTATTTGTATTAAATCTCATCTGCCATTTAGATGCCCATTCCTCAAGTTTATGTAAATCCCTTTGAAGGGAAAGCACATCATTATCTGATTTAATTACCTTGCAAAACTTTGTGTCATCAGCGAAAATGGAGACACTACTTTCCTGTCCCACCTCTAAGTCACTCATAAATGTGTTAAAAAGGAGAGGACCTAATACCGAACCCTGAGGAACCCCACTTACCACATTAGTCCAATCGGAGTATGTTCCATTTACAACAACCCTTTGCTTCCTGTCTTTTAGCCAGCTCTCAATCCATGAGCAGATATTTACTGCAATTCCTGTATCCCTTAGTTTGCACAATATTCTCCCATGTGGCACTGTATTAAAAGCCTTAGCAAAATCCAAATAGACTACATCCACTGAGTTGCCTTGATCCAAGTTCCTACTAACCTCCTCATAGAAATTAATTAGATTTGTTTGACATGACCTATCCCTCATAAATCCATGTTGACTCCTACTTATAATCCTGTTCAAATAGACATATTCTTGTATATTATCCCTTATTAACCCTTCTAAAAACTTTTCCACTACAGAAGTAAGGCTCACTGGTCTATTATACCCCGGATTTGCTCTTGCTTCCTTTTTAAATATAGGTATCACATCTGCTTTTCTCCAGTCATCTGGTAGAGACCCTGTGTTGAGTGAATCTTGAAAAATTAAATGTCATGGTTTGGCTATTTCAGAACTCAGTTCCCTCAGTACCCTTGGATGTATTCCATCAGGACCCGTGGCTTTATTAACATTAATTTTTTCCAACCTCTTTTGTATTTCTTCCTGCGTTAACCAGTTATTTAATGAAGGTAGTGTAGCCCCATTATGATGCAGTGTCCCAACCACTGGTACCTCCCTTGTGTATACAAAAGAAAATAACCTGTTTAGCTCATCTGCCTTTTCCTGGTCACTAATTTTCAGACGGCCTGTGTCACATTGCAATGTTCCTATAGCTTCCTTCCTTGCCTTCTTCCCATTAATATACTTAAAAAATATTTTAGGGTTAGTCTTACTCTCTTTTGCAATTCATTTCTGTTTTCTATTTCAGCCAGTCTTATAGCCCTTTTGCAAGCCTTGTTTATTTCCTTGTACTCCCGTAAAGATGTCTCTGTCCCCTCTTGTTTGTATAATTGAAATGCCTGTTTTTTACTCCGTATCTTGATCTTTAAATCATTGTTAAGCCACATGGGATGTGATTTACTCCTTTTACTTTTATTCCCACTTGGTATATGGTGATAAGTATGTATATTTAGTAAGGATTTAAATGTTATCCATTTATTTTTAGTATTTTTACCTGCCAGTTCTCTGTCCCAGTCTATACTTTGTATTGCTGCCCATTAAAATCTGCCCTTTTAAAATTATGAGTTTTTGTTGGCCCCTTAAAATGTAGTTTTTTAATTCAATGTCAAATTAGACTGTGTTGTGATCACTGTTTCCCAAAGGTTGCCCTATTTCAACATTTGATACTATATTGATATTATTATTATTGAACTAAATCCAAGATAGCCTCATGTCTAGTAAGCTCTTGTATAACATGGGCCAGATAATGATCCTTGAGTGTACTCAAGAAACTGCTGGACTCATTTATCCAGTTTATTTCAAAGTAATTAAAATCTCCCATTATTAGAACTTGCCCATGATTAGCTGCATTTCCAATCTGTAACAATAATTGTATTCCCTCACTATCAGCTATGTTTAGGGGTTTATAGCATACTCCTACCAATATTCTTTTGGAATTTGCTGACCCACTATTTAACTCTACCCACAAACATTCAACATTACCGCTAGTTCCACCATAAATATCTTCTCTGACTATAGGCTTACATTCAGGCTTAACATACAGACAAATCCCTCTTCCTCTTTTACCATTGTCCCTATCTTTCCTAAATAGGTTGTAATCATCCAGATTAACAGTCCAGTCAAGAGAATAATCCCACCATGTTTGAGTAATGCCTATTAAATCCCCTTTTTCATGAATTCTAACTCTCCTATTTTTCCTGGCAAACTTCTGGCATGCAAGCATACATCTTATGTATGTGTGAGTGTGTTATTATTTTTTTTTTATTATTTAGCTGTTTTTTCGGGTTTTTAGTTACGGTCTTGGCTCGCAGTTGTGACGGTCGGAAGTCCTGCATGCTTCAACGGTTCGCCTCGCTTCGCCAGTCTTGCAGTGCAATGAGCGCATTTGGCACTCATTGCAGGCTAAGTCCTGCGTGTTTCAATGGCTCGCCTCGCTTTTCGAGGCTTGCAGTGCAATGAGCGCCTTTGGCGCTCATTGCAGCCTAAGTCCCGCATGCCTCATCTGCTCGCTTTGCAAGGCTTGCAGTGCAAAAAGCGCCTTTGGCGCTCATTGCAGCCTAAGTTGTGCGTGCGTCAATGGCTCATCTCGCTTCACAAGGCTTGCAGTCAATGGCTCGCCCTGCATCGCGAGGGACACAAGTGCGTGACCAACATCGCAAACATTACGAACATCGCCAAGATCCACAACTATATATATGTGATGTTCCCACTGCCATTTCTGCAACATACGTTAGAAAACTTTCTAATTATGTGTGTTAAGACAAAGACTTTGTCAAAATGTTTTTGTGAGAGGTGTACTCACTTTGTGAGATACTGTATATACCTACATTTGATGTTACACTCCAAATATCTGAATAACAAATGCCTCAACAGCCCTAACTGCCATTAGTTTAGCACTAATTGTTAATGGCATATACTATCCCTGAATGATTACAATGAAAAAACACATGCTGATCTCTCAAGATGTTACTCCAAATAAACAGGGACACCACTATCAGAAACAACTCCAAACATTTTCTTTAAACAAACCAGAGTTTAGCTATTCAACTGCCCACCTCTCAGACCAATATTGCCCTTTAAAATATGTTGGAAATCCAGAACTACCAGCCGCATCAGTGAACAAATCTAACTCCATATTAGAAATTCTTTAAGGTTGAATCAACAAACCAGTAAAATCACACAAACATTTCACCTGCTGATGCAAATCAATCAATTTACCTCCAGGCAACCTATATTTAAATGTAACCAAATTCATAAGAATCAATAAAAACTCAAAGTTTTAGGTTCCTCTGACTTCTCATAGACCAATGGAATTCCACAGTCATCTGCCAATTTCTGAAATACCAAAAAAAAAGACACAAAATAGCCACTCATCACTAAATACCATTCGACCTTTAATAACAAATCAAGAGGTGTATCTATATTTTTTGATTGTAGTTTAAAAATTAAGGAAATCCTATACGAATGTGACCCTTGGGGTAGGTTTATATTGTGGATTGGAGAAATTAACTATCAAAATGTCTCTTTGCTTAACATATATGCCCCTAATGACAACCAACTCTCTTTCATAAAAAAGACTATGAGGAAACTTAAAAAATTAGGACAAAAGATTGAAATAATGGCAGGAGATTTTAATCCCACTATTAAACCAATGATAGATAAAAAATCTAATAAAACGAGTAAAAACTTAGATTTAGTGCTTAGAAATGCGGATAAACTTTCAAAATGTATAAATGATAATCAGATGTATGATATTTGGAGAACATTACACCCAAACAGAAAAGACTATTCATATTATTCTATGGTATATAAAACATACTCAAGAATAGATTTTTTTTTTATATATATAAATGAGGAAAGGTTGGCTAATGTTACAGAAGCCAATTTAGGTCAAATATCTATATCGGATCATGCGCCAGTAAGTATAAAAATAAAATTAGATAAAGAAGTAAAGGAAAGACCAATCTGGAAACTGGACGATGCTTTGTTGAGAGATAAAAATAAAGTGTCAGCATTGAGAGATGAAATAAAAAAATGTTATGATATACATTTTGGAACTGTTGAGCAAAATTGCACTCTGTGGATGTCATTTAAGGCCTATTTTAGAGGTCTTTTGATAAAATTAAATCATCAAGTCAAGAAAAAGAGAGGTCTGCCATTAAGGACTTTATTAATCCAGCTATACAATTTAGAAAAAGAGCATAAAGAAAATCCAAAAGATAATATTTATATAGAGATAAAAAATTTGAAAAAACAAATTAATATAATTAATCAACAAATTTTTGATAAGGCGATTTGGAAATTTCAGCTAAAATGTCACTATTATGACATTAAAACCGGTAAATTGTGAGCGCATAAAATAAAAAATAAACTCAGAAATTCAAGAATTGAATATTTAGTGGATGAGGGTAATCGCTTTTTCAAACCAAAAGACATAGCTGGGATTTTTGCCAAATGTTATGAAGGCTTATATAATTTGAAAAATGACACACTATTTAAGGAATCAAGTGTCCTTGAAATTCAAAAGTTTCTTAGTAAGATCAAACTTCCTAAAATTTTCAGATTTAAATTTACCAATCACTGAAAAAGAAGTAATGGAGCCTATAGGTAAACTAAAAACATATACTGCTCCTGGTCCAGATGGATATACAAATCTTTTTTTTTTAACTATTCGGTCCAGTACTTGCAAAACATCTAAAAATTTTGTTTAATGAGTTTAAAGATTCGGGTAAAATTCCAAAGGATATGATGAAAGCCCATATTATAATGATTCCCCCCAAAAATCAAGAATCATGTCTTTGTGGCAATTATAGGCCAATCTCCTTGATGAATGCAGATTTGAAACTGTATGCAAGGATATTGGCGTATAGATTGACACATATTTTAAATAAAATGATCTCAAAAAAGCAGACAGGGTTTATGGCCGCCAGGCAGGGACCAGACAACATTAGAAAGCTTATGGATTTGATGTGTGTAGCAAAATCTGGTAATACCCCCACCCTGTTCTTATCATTAGATGCTGAAAAAGCATTTGATAGAATAGGGTGAGGGTATATGAGACAGGTTTTATTAGAGATGGTTTTCGGATTGTTTGGATCCCATGCAATTGGAGCCCTTTACTCCAACCCTTCAGCCTCAGTAATTGGAGCAGGCTTTAGATCAAGAGTTCGCCATTGGTAATGGAACTCGACAGGCCTGCCCCCTCTCCCCCACCCTATTTATTCTATTACTGAAACCTTTAGCTTTAGCTATTAAAAACGATGAAGCAGTGAAGGGTATATGGGTGGGAGAGAGGGAACATAAATTTACCATGTTTGCAGATGATCTGGTGTTGTCATTGGAAGAGCCACTGATAACTTTGCCACACTTATTTGATTTAATAGAGCAATATAGTAAAGAATCTAATTATAAATGAAACACTTAGAAATCAGAGATCTTGAGCATTAACGTATTAAATTCACTTAAACCTAAACTGAAGAAAATGTTTCCCTTTGATTGGGAGGCAAGTTCGTTTAAACATCTGGGCATTATTTTTGAGAAAAACATAAAAAATATCATCAAAGTGAATTGTGAGATAACGCAGGAGAAAATAAAAAATATTATAACAAGTTGGAAAACATTAAAAATGTCCTTTTCAGGGAAAATTGCCAGTGTTAAGATGACAGTTTTGCCGATCATCAGTTATTTGATGAGATGTATCCCGATGGAACTTCCTAGACAATTTATAGCAAAATTACAAAATAGGATTGATACCTTTATTCATTAAAGAAAACATGTCAGAATAAAAAGGATTGAGATGTCTAGGAAATTTTCTAAAGGTGGAATTGCATATCCACTTCTTTATCTTTATAAAAAGGCTTCATTGTTTGCTCCAGCTCTTAAATGGTTAGAGGCTGGTGATAATTTGGCTTGGTTTTCAATAGAAAGAAATATGGTACTGAATAAGGATTTAAAAGCCTTCATTTTTATAAACAGTTTTGAGACTAAATTTATTAACAAAGAGGCATACGTTGCAAAGAAACTATTTTCATTTTGGAAACAAAATAATAACAAATATAAATTTCTTTCATTTTTAAGTATGGCTACCCCAATTGCAACTGTGACTACATTTTACAATATAGCGTGGAAGAATCACTGAATAAATTATGGCTTTCAACACCTGAGTAATTTATTAATTATAGGGGAGATGGCTTCTATTCAGCAATTAGAAAAAAAATATGGAGTTAAACCATTTAACTGGCTGACGTATGCACAATTAAGAGGCTTTTTAGAATCATTAAGAAAGGTACGTAAATTAAACACCAATTTGAATACATTTTAAGTATTTCTCCTTAGTGGTGAATTTTCTCATCTGACCTCTAAAATTTAAAATTTCTTACAAACTTAGATAGAGACAAAAATGACTAAAAACATGCACTTATGGTCAAATGAATTGAAGATCAATTTAAACCAAAAAGTATGGGATCAGTCTTTAAAAAATACTAATACAGTGATTAAAAATGCGGCAGAAAGGGAGATCTACTTTAAAGTAATAAATAGATGGCACATAGTGTCCCCTAATCATAACGCTCTGGGAAAAATGTTTTGATTCTATTTCGATCACCCTCAAGGAAGTCATCCCTCCGGCGGCCAGCACCGGTCTATTACACATATTTTTTAAGAACTATAAGAATGAAGAAATAGCTTATATGATACAATTGTTTACAATAATCAAAATTGCGATTGTCGCTAAATGGAGACAAGTTATCTTTTCAAGTTGGAATGAAATTTTAGATAGAATGGACCGAGGTCGGGAGCTCGAGAGATATCTCCAGGATAATGGAATTTTAAACAAAAACAGCAAAAAATTGTATATGTTTATATTTTGAAATAACAAAAATTATTATAAAAAAAAAAAAAAAGATTACAGTGAATAGGGCACATAAGGAAGATTAAATCTAACTAAAGCTTCTCAGTACCACAGCTGCACTGTTTCAACTGGCAAAACTTGGGTTAAGGGGCAATCATTACATTATAATGGATGGTCTGCTATCATGCTAAACAGTTTTAGCACTCTTGGACTGTAGGGAAGGAGGTCAGACTGTACCCAGCAACTTTTTTGACATCCTGATGACCTATTTGGTCACCTCACACTTCTGCACATATCACTAAGAAAGATCATTAAGAAAGATCATCTACCCCCTGCAAGTTCCAGCTTTACTACCTAATCCTAACAAACATAATTACCAAATTTAATTAATTATCAATACCATCAATAATAATACTAATGAAGTACAATTAGAAAAACATGCACTTAGTAGTTTTGTCTCATTCGCAAACAAGCAGCCAGTATTTTCATTAATTTTATAAAAATTAGAACTTCCATGCAATTCGAGCTGTGTAAATTGTGGTATATTCGAAAATAGGCAGCGGGAGCTTTACTTCCATACTTTACACAATTATGTTAATCTTTTCACTAGCAATATTATGGCAAAAACCTGTCTTGTCCACAAAAACCTGTAAAACCTGTCTTGTCCACAAGAGATTTTAGTGTAGAAGTATGTGTTCACTCACAATATTACACGAAACCAAGCATTACAATGATAATGAGTCATGATTATTATGAGTGAGAAAGAGCTGCAACTGCGGCAATAAACTATATATATATTATAAATATTTTTATTTTTTTATTTATTTATTTAAATTAAACATGTGACAAATTGTGACAATTGTAGTTATAGATTTAATATATATAATTGTGTTTATTTTGCGTATATATATATATATATATATATATATATATATATATATATATATATTATATGTATATAGATATTGCATTAATGCATTTGTCAACATGTCTTCCTGATATGCATCAACCACTTACTGGGTACTGGGTTGTGTGTTACCCTGGATGTTGTATAATGAAACAGACATATTAATAAAATATCATATTTTTTAATTACACATGTGTCAAATAATCAAGGGCGTAGATACCGCTAGTGCAAGCGGTGCATTGCACCTAGGCCCTTGCATCTAGAGGAGCCCAGTGCTGCCCTGCAGCTACATTAACTTAGGGTAGTGGAGGAGGGCCTGAAGAGGAAGTTGGGGAGAGCTTAGAGGTGGAAGGAAATTCCTTCCTGTCTCCCTTGGCAACACCTCCCTCTGGCCTTGAAGTGACGGTTGCTGGAACCCTGCCTGAACCTCCGTGCTGCAAACTGAGAGGGAGCAGCTGCACTTGTAGATGCTGCACCATCGGTATGTGTCAATTTATCTGTCAGTGTTGTGTGTGTATACATAGCCTACATGGTCTAAGCACTGACAGGCTGACCCCCCCTTTAATCTCTGCAGCAATGCTGGCAGCACTCGTACGCCTATTTCCCAAAAAAGCAGAGCATGATCCCCTCCCTTCGGAGACTGGGCCGCAGGGCAGTATTCCAATATGATAACGACCCCAAACACACCTCCAAGACGACCACTGCCTTGCTAAAGAAGCTGAAGGTAAAGGTGATGGACTGGCCAAGCATGTCTCCAGACCTAAACCCTATTGAGCATCTGTGGGGCATCCTCAGACGGTGGGGGAGTGCAAGGTCTCTAACATCCACCAGCTCCATGATGTCATCTGGTGAACCCCATGCCCATGAGGGTTAAGGCAGTGCTGGAAAATAATGTTGGCCACACAAAATATTGACACATTGGGCCCAATTTGAACATTTCCACTATGGGGTGTACTCACTTTTGTTGCCAACGGTTTAGGCATTAATGGCTGTGTGTTGAGTTATTTTAAGAGGATAGCAAATTTACACTGTTATACAGGCTGTACACTTACTACTTTACATTGTAGCAGAGTGTAATTTCTTCAGTGTTGTCACATGAAAAGATATAATAAAATATTTACAGAAATGTGAGGGGTGTACTCACTTTTGTGAGATACTGTGTGTGTGTATATATATATATATATATACAGGGAGTGCAGAATTATTAGGCAAGTTGTATTTTTGAGGATTAATTTTATTATTGAACAACAACCATGTTCTCAATGAACCCCAAAAACTCATTAATATCAAAGCTGAATATTTTTGGAAGTAGTTTTTAGTTTGTTTTTAGTTTTAGCTATTTTAGGGGGATATCTGTGAGTGCAGGTGACTATTACTGTGCATAATTATTAGGCAACTTAACAAAAAACAAATATATACCCATTTCAATTATTTATTTTTACCAGTGAAACCAATATAACATCTCAACATTCACAAATATACATTTCTGACATTCAAAAACAAAACAAAAACAAATCAGTGACCAATATAGCCACCTTTCTTTGCAAGGACACTCAAAAGCCTGCCATCCATGGATTCTGTCAGTGTTTTGATCTGTTCACCATCAACATTGCGTGCAGCAGCAACCACAGCCTCCCAGACACTGTTCAGAGAGGTGTACTGTTTTCCCTCCTTGTAAATCTCACATTTGATGATGGACCACAGGTTCTCAATGGGGTTCAGATCAGGTGAACAAGGAGGCCATGTCATTAGATTTTCTTCTTTTATACCCTTTCTTGCCAGCCACGCTGTGGAGTACTTGGACGCGTGTGATGGAGCATTGTCCTGCATGAAAATCATGTTTTTCTTGAAGGATGCAGACTTCTTCCTGTACCACTGCTTGAAGAAGGTGTCTTCCAGGAACTGGCAGTAGGACTGGGAGTTGAGCTTGACTCCATCCTCAACCCGAAAAGGCCCCACAAGCTCATCTTTGATGATACCAGCCCAAACCAGTACTCCACCTCCACCTTGCTGGCGTCTGAGTCGGACTGGAGCTCTCTGCCCTTTACCAATCCAGCCACGGGCCCATCCATCTGGCCCATCAAGACTCACTCTCATTTCATCAGTCCATAAAACCTTAGAAAAATCAGTCTTGAGATATTTTTTGGACCAGTCTTGACGTTTCAGCTTGTGTGTCTTGTTCAGTGGTGGTCGTCTTTCAGCCTTTCTTACCTTGGCCATGTCTCTGAGTATTGCACACCTTGTGCTTTTGGGCACTCCAGTGATGTTGCAGCTCTGAAATATGGCCAAAATGGTGGCAAGTGGCATCGTGGCAGCTGCACGCTTGACTTTTCTCAGTTCATGGGCAGTTATTCTGCGCATTGGTTTTTCCACACGCTTCTTGCGACCCTGTTGACTATTTTGAATGAAGCGTTTGATTGTTCGATGATCACGCTTCAGAAGCGTTGCAATTTTAAGAGTGCTGCATCCCTCTGCAAGATATCTCACTATTTTTGACTTTTCTGAGCCTGTCAAGTCCTTCTTTTGACCCATTTTGCCAAAGGAAAGGAAGTTGCCTAATAATTATGCACACCTGATATAGGGTGTTGATGTCATTAGACCACACCCCTTCTCATTACAGAGATGCACATCACCTAATATGCTTAATTGGTAGTAGGCTTTCGAGCCTATACAGCTTGGAGTAAGACAACATGCATAAAGAGGATGATGTGGTCAAAATACTCATTTGCCTAATAATTCTGCACTCCCTGTATATATATATATATATATGTGTGTGTGTGTATATCACAAATATAGTTGTAAGCATGCGGGTTGTTGCTACCGCTTCCGGGCTCGCGTAGCGAGGGCCGCAGTTGCTGGCAAGGAGCACCAAAGGTGCTCCTTGTGCTGGTGGAGATGAGTGCTGTAGGCGCTCATCCCTATGACCCCCTACGACTTTCCGACTGCAAATGCGGACCCTCACGAGGCCGACGAAAAAAAAAAAAAAACAAGGACGTAAAATTTAAAAATATACTTGCAAAACTGAACCAACACACAAGAACAGTTGATGCGGCAGGTAACACACATTATGCAGGACGTACCACACAGAAAATCGCCACCATTCCACATGCAACAAATAACTACTATCTGCAAAATGGCGGCTGGAACGGAAATTGACGGCAGGAACGCAAATAGCGCATGCGTATTGCATTCTAACGGTTTCTACTTCACCTCCAAGTCTATAAATACTGCACACTTTCCAGAAATTTCTACATTTCTCCTCAGGTGATGAACAGTGTGACTGGACATTTCACTGGTGGCGTTACTTCTGAAGCAAATTCCTTACCACTTTACAAGTTTACAATCTGCAAATTACTACAAAGAGGTAAGCTATAATACATTGAATTCATTAAGAAACCCATAAACCTCCAAAAAACTAAAAACTTTGCTTTCAAATATTGCCAACAACAACCGTATTCATGTATACTAACATTTCAAACACACAGATATGTGTATGTGCCCTACAATAATCTCAATTTAAAAACCCCCCAAATATAACAGATTTTATTCATATCTATTTTTTTTTTTAAAAATGAGCCTTTTACCAAAAAAATATAGACACATATATATTTTTCCTGCATTTCACTTTTCTTCACATTTCCAGCAACAAACTCTGCCTCAACAGTGTCACAGAATAATTTGCAGCGCGGACTGTGAAATCTGCACAATTTTACACACGACAAAGAAAGAACAACAGGTAATATACACAAATACTTTGGATTCACAAAAAGACCATGCTGTTGTTAAAAACAACTGACACTGCCTGAAGACTGTCGCAGGAACATTGGCAGCAGGGGACCCTTTGTCATTGATACACAACTAATACTTCATCCACGATATAGTTTAACAAGTAAATACAAAAAAAAACTATCCTAAATCTATAATCCCAAAAGTGGGGTACATAAACAGGATAGTATAACAAATATTGGTAACACATACAAAGTTTGAAGAGTAAATCCTTTTTTCTGTGCCCTAACCTATAAGCCTAAACCCACAACCTAAACCTCTAATGACAACAGTGGTGTACAGAAAACAGGATACTACAAGAAATATTGTTAACACATACAAAATTTAAGAATAAATCCTGTTTTGTGTGCCACACCCTGTAAGCTTAAACCAAGAACCTAAACCTCTAATGACAACAATGGTGTACAGAAAACAGGATACTACAACAAATATTGTTAACACTTACAAAATTACAAAATAAATCCTATTTTGTGTGCCCAAAACCAATAAGCCTAAACCATAACCTAAATCTATAATCTCAAAAGTGGCGTACAGAAAACAGAATAGTACAACAAATATTGGGAACACATACAAATTTTAAGAATAAATCCTGTTTTCTCTGCCATAACCTATAAGCCTAAACCCAGAACCAAAACCTCTAATGACAACAGTGCTGCACACAAAACAGGATAGTACAAAAGAAAAAAAATATTCACTTAAAAAAAAATTACAATAAGGAACAAAAATAATATTAGAATATTTTAATTTACAGATTAATATGGCATATACTGACAAGAAACAGGAAAAGATAAGACGGCAAACTAGAGAAGGTCAAAAAACATGGGCAAAAGGAGCAAAAGGAAATTCGACGACAAAAAGAACGCAAAAGACTTGCAAGCAAAAGACTATCAGCTGACAAACTAAAATCTACCCCTAAGAAGGCAACAAAAAAACAAAAGCATTTAGAAAGTGTTGCTGAACAATCAGATAACATTTCTAATGATGATTTAGAGAGTAATATTGATATATGTTCTCACAATTGTCCTTTACTTAAATCTTTAGCATTAGAGGTTCATAATTGTGGTCATATGAATATTGTCTGTCAGTTTTGTGGGGCTTATCATTTCAAACAGGAAAGACCCAGAGATAGCGAGTTCGTTAGTTGCTGTCAAAAAGGCAAGGTAAAACTTCCAGAAACACAAAAATTCCCAACATATTTACAAAGCATCATGACTGAGCCTACTGTCCCCAACTACCAAAATTTCAAAACAAACATAAGATCCTACAATAGTGCCATTGTTTTTATAGAGCTTGATAAAATTATGGCCAATAACCCCTACACTCAAGCTTATAAAAAATTGGCAGAAGTAGAAAAGGAACAACAAATTCATGCAGAAATACATCAATTGCCGATCTCAAAGGTCAATATGGTGCTTGAAAGACATTGCCATACTGATAAACGCCGTTATAACTTGCCAACATCAAATGAGGTTGCAATGGTCTTTCAAAATAACGAAGG
Source organism: Discoglossus pictus (assembly GCA_027410445.1). NCBI lineage: Eukaryota > Metazoa > Chordata > Amphibia > Anura > Alytidae > Discoglossus > Discoglossus pictus. Next base: position 306,001,553 of record CM050166.1, on the reverse strand, counting down.
TGAACCACCATTTCAGAGAGACATTAGAATATATCCCAGAAATGAGGAGCAACCTTTCATTAATATAAGTATCTTAAGTACCAATTTTGATCTAATGACATATCCCATATTGTTTCCACATGGGGAAGCAGGTTGGCAACCCAAATTAACCCTTCAGAGTTACCCAAATTTAAAAGTACGTGTCCGAAATAATATTTCAAGGCTTGAAATTAAAGTGGCTCAAATTGCTATTCAACAGGGATTCAATCCCCTTTTATGTGGCGGAAAACTGACACAACAGTGGATCATTGATTCATATTTGCAAGTTTAGGGCAAATAATTTAAACTTCATCAAATATCAGCAAGATAAACTACGTGTAGAACAGTATTGTGGATTGATGGATTATGTCGCTGAGGTTGCTACAACCAGAGGGCTGCCAGCTGGGAAAGCCATCATTTTACCATCTTCTTTCCAGGGATCTCCTCACAATATGCGAGAAAGATACAATGATGCCATGGCTATTGTAACTAAATTTGGAAAACCAGATTTATTTATTACATTTACATGTAATCCACAATGGCCAGAGATTACACACAATCTGCTAATTGGGCAAACTGCTTCCGATAGACCAGATTTAGTGGCAAGAGTCTTTAAAATCAAATTAAATGAATTAATACGTGACATAACCATAACTCAGTTATTTGGCAAATGTCTTGCTTATGTTTATACCATTGAATTTCAAAAAAGAGGCCTTCCACATGCACATATTCTTATAATCCTTCAAGAGAAAGATAAATTAGATACTGGTGACAAAGTGGATTCAGTAATTATTGCTGAACTACCAGATCCAGAAATACATGGTAGACTCATCGTATGATTCATGGACCGTGTGGAGATATTAATCCACAGTCACCATGTATGGAAAATAAGAAATGTACTAAATAATTTCCAAAAGATTGTAGAGACAAAACGTATGCTAATTGTGATGGCTATCCATTATATAGAAGAAGAGAAAGACAAACTGCCATTATTCAGGGCAAAAAGGTAGACAACAGATATGTGGTACCATACAATCCACATTTACTTATGAAGTATAATGCACACATTAATGTGGAAGCTTGCACTTCTGAAAAATCCATTAAATATGTCTACAAATATATTTACAAAGGCTATGATGCAGCTACTGTAGTGGTCAAAAGTGCTGAAAATAATGAACACAGTGAGTTAGTACATGATGAACTTGCATCTCATGTAGATGCTCGCTGTGTAAGTGCGCCAGAAGCAATGTGGCGTCTTCTAAAATTTTAAATGCACGTCGCTCACATGCATTATATTGATTAGCTGTACATTTGCCACAAAGACATTTAGTGTATTTCCATGTTGGAAATGAGCCAAATGCTTTGGCACAAAGTGAGTATCCCCAAACTACACTAACTGCATGGTTTCAATTAAATTCTACTGACTTAGAGGCAAGGGAATTGTTATATATTGACATTCCATACCATTATGTTTTTGTTAATGGATTATGTCGAAAATGAAAAAGTTGTGGAAATAAAATATTCCCAAGAATTTACACTGTAAGTCCAAGCGACCTTGAATGTTTCTGCTTACGATTACTACTTCTAAATGTTCCTGGTGCACAAAGTTTTGAACAGTTAAGTACTGTTAATTACATAGTTTATGAATCATTTCATTTAGCTACAACATAGAAACTTCCTAGCTGATGATACAGAATGGGAAAGATGTCTAGCAGAAGCAGCACTATGTCAAATGCCATGGCAGATGAGGGAACAATTTGCATTAATTTGTATCTTCTCAATTGCTCCAAATGCATTAGCTTTGTGGGACAACTTTAAAACAAATATGGCTGAAGACTTTTTGCCACCATACAATGAGCCTATTGCACAATTAAAAGCATTCATTGAAATCCAAGAGGTCTTTTTAACTCATGGATTAAGTTGTGCAAGTTTTAATCTGCCAGATCCAGGTCTCATAGACGACATAAACTTTGAAGACTATGACATTCAACTACAAAGAGAAAGAACAGAAGAAAGACTTGCAACTTTAAATACATTACAATTGCAAGCATTTAATGCAATCAAAAATGCCCTAGATGATGACATGTTCAAAGAGCGTTATTTTTATCTGGATGGACCTGGAGGATCAGGAAAAACATATCTATATAATTTATTGATGAGTTTTGTTCGAGCACAAGGTATTATAGCGCTGGCATTTGCAACCACTGGAATTGCCGCACTTTTGTTAGAAGGTGGAAGAACTGTGCATAGTGGATTTAAACTGCCAGTTCCTATTTTGGAAACATCAGTGTTGGATATGCAAATGACATCATTACAAGCAAAAAAAATAAAAAAAAGTAAATTGATTATAATAGATGAGGCTACAATGATGTCATGCCATGCCCTACAATGTATTTACTGTTTGCTTCGTGAAGTCATGGATAATAATTTGCCATTTGGAGGAAAGGTAATGTTGTTAGGTGGAGATTTAGACAAACATTACCTGTCGTTGTACATGGAAATCGAACCGACATTGTCGAAACATGTATAAAGGCAAGTACACTATGGAAACTATTTACCCATCTTCAATTACAACAAAATATGAGATCAGAAGGGGAAAATTATTTCAATGATTGGCTAATTAAAATTGGAGAAGGAAAAACAGAGCGAATACAAAATTTTCCCGATGACACTGTGCACATCCCAGCTCATATGATTTGCAAACAGGATCTTATATCAGCTATATTCCAAAGTACAATAAATAACGCAGACTATGCAGAGCTTGCCAACAAAGTAATACTAACATGCAAAAATAAGAATGCATTACTCCTAAATAATGAAATATTAAAAAAATAACTGCACGACAAAAAAATTACCACAGTGCTGATTCTGTACTTGGTGATGACAAAGAAAGTCAGACTAACTTTTCAACTGAATTCATTAACTCATTAACTCCGTCTGGAATGCCACCACATACAGGGGGCCTCATTCTATTAACGGCCGCAGCCGCTGCGGGGCCGCAAGGACCGGCCGCAAGCTATTCTGCTATTCTATTCCCTTACGGCCGTAGGCTCCGGCAGGCTTGCGGCCGGTGCCTTGCTATCTCTTGCGGCCGCTCGCGCCGGAGGAAAGCCTTTGATCTAAAACGGCCGCAAGAGATTTGCAATTCAATTGCTCCGGGAAACCTCTCTGCAAGGCTAAAAACGAGCCGCAGTTACTTGCAGGAAAAAGGTCTCGCTAGCACCAATTAAGCACATAAAATAGCTCAAATAAAGCCATCCTGCACTTTGAGAAGACTATAAAGGGATTTTAGGTGTTAGAAAAAATAGCACATAATTATCCTGTACTCAAACCCGTAAAATATTTCATTTTTAATATCCGTAAAATTTACATGTAAAAAGTCCAGAGTGCTTGGAGCACCTCAGACACGCCCACGCCCACGCCGCAGCCGGCAAATAAACAGTTAATTTGAACTCGGGTTTGGGCAGATGTGCAAGCTTGAGAGTGGGTTCCTTTTAATCCTCATGTCCCCCAATATGATCCCTAGCATTTACAGAGCTGTACAGTGCAGGCTTGAATTTATTTTTGACTTTTTATATTTCACAGATTACGGCCGGTTCCAAGATATGCGGCCGGCCGTAAAAGGAGATCCTTGCGGGGCCGTATAATAGAATCGCGAGTAAACTGAACCCCCGCAAGGAATCGCAGCCTTACGGCCGATTTACGGCCGATAATAGAATGAGGCCCAGGGAGTGCAGAATTATTAGGCAAGTTGTATTTTTGAGGATTAATTTTATTATTGAACAACAACCATGTTCTCAATGAACCCAAAAAACTCATTAATATCAAAGCTGAATATTTTTGGAAGTAGTTTTTAGTTTGTTTTTAGTTTTAGCTATTTTAGGGGGATATCTGTGTGTGCAGGTGACTATTACTGTGCATAATTATTAGGCAACTTAACAAAAAACAAATATATACCCATTTCAATTATTTATTTTTACCAGTGAAACCAATATAACATCTCAACATTCACAAATATACATTTCTGACATTCAAAAACAAAACAAAAACAAATCAGTGACCAATATAGCCACCTTTCTTTGCAAGGACACTCAAAAGCCTGCCATCCATGGATTCTGTAAGTGTTTTGATCTGTTCACCATCAACATTGCGTGCAGCAGCAACCACAGCCTCCCAGACACTGTTCAGAGAGGTGTACTGTTTTCCCTCCTTGTAAATCTCACATTTGATGATGGACCACAGGTTCTCAATGGGGTTCAGATCAGGTAAACAAGGAGGCCATGTCATTAGATTTTCTTCTTTTATACCTTTTCTTGCCAGCCACGCTGTGGAGTACTTGGACACGTGTGATGGAGCATTGTCCTGCATGAAAATCATGTTTTTCTTGAAGGATGCAGACTTCTTCCTGTACCACTGCTTGAAGAAGGTGTCTTCCAGGAACTGGCAGTAGGACTGGGAGTTGAGCTTGACTCCATCCTCAACCCGAAAAGGTCGGACTGGAGCTCTCTGCCGTTTACCAATCCAGCCACGGGCCCATCCATCTGGCCCATCAAGACTCACTCTCATTTCATCAGTCCATAAAACCTTAGAAAAATCAGTCTTGAGATATTTCTTGGCCCAGTCTTGACGTTTCAGCTTGTGTGTCTTGTTCAGTGGTGGTCGTCTTTCAGCCTTTCTTACCTTGGCCATGTCTCTGAGTATTGCACACCTTGTGCTTTTGGGCACTCCAGTGATGTTGCAGCTCTGAAATATGGCCAAACTGGTGGCAAGTGGCATCGTGGCAGCTGCACGCTTGACTTTTCTCAGTTCATGGGCAGTTATTTTGCGCCTTGGTTTTTCCACACGCTTCTTGCGACCCTGTTGACTATTTTGAATGAAGCGTTTGATTGTTCGATGATCACGCTTCAGAAGCGTTGCAATTTTAAGAGTGCTGCATCCCTCTGCAAGATATCTCACTATTTTTGACTTTTCTGAGCCTGTCAAGTCCTTCTTTTGACCCATTTTGCCAAAGGAAAGGAAGTTGCCTAATAATTATGCACACCTGATATAGGGTGTTGATGTCATTAGACCACACCCCTTCTCATTACAGAGATGCACATCACCTAATATGCTTAATTGGTAGTAGGCTTTCGAGCCTATACAGCTTGGAGTAAGACAACATGCATAAAGAGGATGATGTGGTCAAAATACTCATTTGCCTAATAATTCTGCACTCCCTGTATTTTGCAGCTAAAGAAAGGTGCAATTGTCATGTTACTGCGAAATAGGACCCAAAAAAAAGGCCTATGCAATGGGACCAGATTAATTGTACAAGAATTAAAGGACCATTTCATACATGCTGAAATTCTAACTGGCACCCATAAAGGAGAGAGAGTTTTCATACCAAGAATAGATTTGGCACCAAGTGAAAGTAGCCTCCTTTTGTACTTCAAAGGAGACAATTTGCCATCATTATGGCATTTGCCATGACCATTAATAAATCACTAGGACAAACTTTCAAATCTGTGGGTATCTTTTTAGAAGAACCAGTATTTGCACATGGCCAGCTGTATGTTGCCTTCTCAAGATGCAAGAATCCAGAGACTATTAAAGTTTAAATTGAATACAATGAAAGTCAAGGTGATTTATTAGATTATGGATGCATTTTTACCAAAAACATTGTCTACTATGATGTACTATAACTTTAATTCCACCAAATACAAGACATGGCACAGACCCATCCAAAAAAACATTCACCTCAACGACAATTTCACACCAAAAACACACAAAAAATAGATTACAGTGGTTTCATTTCGAGGAACAACTTTTAAGTCACTCAAGTTCTTTTTAGAGCACCACTATTTCAATAAGAAACTCTATAAAATGCCAAAAAACATAGAAAACAGTGGTTTTACTTCTAGGAAAAATTTAGATATCTCTGGGACTCTTTTATGAGGAGCGCTATTTCACATAGGAAACTCTATGTGCCATTTAAATAAAATAATGTAATTAATGTAATGTAAGAAATGTACAACAAACAAAAAAAAATATATAGAGAACAGTGGTTACATTTCAAGAATGACATTTTATGTCACTCAGACTCTTTTTAGAGCACCACTATTTCCATAAGAAACTCTATTAAATGGCAAAAAAACATAGCGAACAGTGGTTATACCCCAGCGCACTTTACAAACTTTAATGTCTGGCGTTCTCTTTTTAGAGAACCACTATTTCGCATAGAGTTTCCTATGTGCCATTTTCACCAATTACAACAATAACAACGAAATGTCAACCATCAAAAATCAACAACGACAAAATATCAGATTACAATTTTATGGAAGTAGCCTTTTAGCATGATTAGCCCCACAAAACACTTTGCTTGCATTTTACAACAATTACAGTTTAAATGTTACTTAATTATGTTACTGTTTAAAATGTTACTATTTTTTTTTTTCTTAAATGTGCAAAGTTGTTTAATTGCATATATTTCAAAGTTAATGTTAAGAGGAGGAGCTTTTGTTATACAATGTAAATGTATCATTCAATGCAAAATATTAATCCAGGGAGAAATCCGATAGCCAGTTAATGGGGTCAGGAAGGAATTATTTTTTCCCCCCCTTTGATACAATTGGCTAAGTTTCAAGGAGGGTTTTTACTGTTTGCCTTCCTCTGGATTCAATATATATTTAGTTTAACAGTTGTTAATCTACAAGTTGCTTGTTACAAAACATTATGTCATGTTTATAATTCTCATTAATACAATGTTGACCTGTTCCTACATTAAACTGTTACTACTCTTAAAAAAATGATCATTTAACAGTTGGTCACCTACAAGTTGCCTGTCAAAAAAATAAACATGTTTTATATAATAATTGTACTTCTTTATAGATAACAAAAAGGTTACAACTCTCAACTGCGCATATTAGATGTAAAACACAATTCAAAACATACATATTTAATTGCCGTAATTTTTTGATTGGCAAGTCGCTACTATATATATATATATATATATATATATATATATATATATATATATGGGTGTGTGTATATATATATATATATATATGTATGGGTGTGTGTGTATAATATATATATATATGTCTGTGTGTGAATATATATATATATATATATATATATATATATATGTGTGTGTGTGAATATATATATACTAGAATATTGCCCGTCAAAAAATGATGGCAATGAAATTGTAAGTGAGCTAAGGGTGTTTGGTGTATATAATGTGGCTGATGTAGCGTCGTTCATTTTCTATGTCGTGCTTGCTGTAGGTAAGCTTTGTATGTATTTGTTGTGTGTATTTGTAGGATTTTGGATGTTTTCATGTGCGCGTGTCGCGGACGTTTTTTGCGAGGTCGTAATGTGTCATAAGGTGTCTCGTATTTTGTTTGCGTTACGTAAAGTTTGTGAGGGCCGCTCCTTGCCAGCAACTGCGACCCTCGTAAATTTTGCGAGGGTCGCAGTTGCTGGAAAGGAGCGCCTTCGGTGCTCCTTGCCAGCAACTGCGACCCTCGCTTCGGCTCATATGCTCACAACTATATATGTGATATATATATATATATATGTGTGTGTGTGAATATATATATATATATAGGGGTGTGGGAATATATATATATATATATATATATATATATATATATATAAATATATATATATGGGTGTGTGTGTGTGTGAATATATATATATATATATGTGTGTGTTTGAATATATATATATATGTGTGTGAATATATATATATATATATATGTGTGTGTGTGTGTGTAAGTATATAAATATATATGCATATATATATATATATATATATATATATATAGGTGTGTGTGAATATATATATATATATATATATATATAGGGGTGTGTGAATATATATATATATATATATATATATATATATAAATATAAATATATGGGTGTGTGTGTGTGATAAATATATATATATAAATATATATATATATATATATATATATATATATATATATATATATGTGTGTGTGTGTGTGTGAGTATAAGCCGAGGGGCCCTTTTTAGCCTTAAAAAGGGCTGAAAAACTCGGCTCATACTCGAGTATGTACGGTATATATATATATATATGTGTGTGTGTGAATGTATATATATACATATATATATATAGATATTTATGTGTGTGTGTGAATATATATATATATATCTATATGTGTGTGTGTGAATATATAAATATATATATATATATATATATATATATATATGGGTGTGTGTGTATATATATATATATATATATATATATATATAGGGGTGTGCGAATATATATATATATATATATATATATATATATGTGTGTGTGAATATATATATATATATATATATATATGTGTGTGAATATATATATATATATATATATATATATATATATATATATATACAGTGGGCCCTCTATTCGCTTGCTCCACCACTGCAAATAATGTCGAAATGTCATAGTTTTTACTGTTTTGGTGCTATACTGCCTCATTAACTGCTGCTTCGGCACTCTGCAATAGTTTTAAAACCATTTGCGAGTGATCTTTGGTACCCGTAATATTTTCTCTGTTTTTTGCTGCTACGGTACTGCCCTATTTCGGGAGTGATCCGTAAAATCTTATTAGCATAGGCTTTTGGTGAAAAAGTCTATTGGAGTAACTCATAATATTTTGTCAGTGCAAGAATCAATGGAAAGGTTGCCGTAATTTTCAGCTCTGACTTGCCGCAGTCACGTGTAGCAGTTCTCTCGCAAATGTTTCAGGGATGGGTGATTAGCATAGCTAGGGAAAACATGGAGTAATCTGTATAGGGGATTAGCATGGAGGCCTAACACAATAAATTAGCTACCTTATGTGATTGTATTACTTTTCAATAACATTTATTTTATACACCCTTCCTATTTTTGATATATTGCTTAGATTTCATCTATATCTATACAACCTGTTCTCTAAAGTGGGAGAGAATGTCCCTATTTAACAATACAGAGTAGCGTATATTTAATTTCCAAACAACTAAGTAATCACTCTTTCTTGCATGTCGAAACAAATATCCTCTTTGCGGTATTCATACATTAATAATTACCTGTTAAGAAATACTTTTCCTAAGTACTGAAAAGTTACATGCTTGATGAATAATGAATGAAAAAGAGTTATATATTATTCTAATTGTCAGAAAATAAAATAAAAATCTTAATTTTATACTCCTGTTACCAACTAATCCATGTTTACCTGTTTCCCACAATGATTTAAACGTTTTTTTTTTTACACATAGCAAAACAACTAAAAACCATTGTGTAGTCCTGTTTTTTAAAGTCTTGGGTTTAGTATATACAAACCTTTGAATGAAACAGGTTGCCTACCAGTTATTTATTATATGTAAAAACATGTTTCTAAAGGTGTGGAAAATACTCTTTATAAATTAGATAGTAAATAAAAAGTACATCTGTGTTCACACTTAAATGTCTAAAGCAAGTTAAAAAACCTGGTTTCAGCTCAGAGTTTCTAGATAAACAGTTATTACACTGCATTCTGGGAAGCTGAGCTGGGATGTGCAAATGTGCCCACAAATGCCTCGCTCTTCAATCCGTAGCCATTATCAAACATGTCTTCCTTTAAGCTTATGCATGCTGTATTACACAGCTTAAATGCAAAGCCAAGGTTGGATTAAACACAGGCTGAGTATCCTATCCATGTACAGCTGTTTCAAGCTTACTGGCTATCATCAGCGTGGGGCGGGATCTCAGCCTGTGCTGTGGACTTTATGAGTAGGTAGTTCCCCACAACAATCATTTATAATATGAATTAGAATTATAATAAATTATATTTATTATAAATTATATGAATTAAAATAAAATTAGATAGCAAATTATTATCTCCAGTCTTTTTTTTTTTCAGTTGCATATTTAGTATACAGCAAAAAAAAAAACACAATACTTGTATTCCTTAAATATATATTCTATGTAATCACCTTGGAATTTGAGTTTTATTTTAAAATCCAGTATCAACTAATTTATTTAATATGTATACAATTCTTAAAAGTATATAAAATGTAATGTAAAAGGGGATGTATATGACATTGTTATAGAAGAAAATTGTATAAATCCATAGTTTAAATATTCTATATAATAAATAGATGTATTTAATTACATAGGAAAAATGCTATTTAATAGCCTTATTAAATTGCGATTCGGCCAGTTCTAAAGGGCTCTATATAAGCACAGAGCATATTTTTTTTACAGAAGTTTTTAGTTACTGAAGACCTTGCTTTTGGATAGAAGTTCACTAACTAAAAACTTCTGTAAAAAAAATATGCTCTGTGCTTATATAGAGCCCTTTAGAACTGGCCGAATCGCAATTTAATAAGGCTGTAAATAGATATGTTGCAACGTGTAATTAACAGGCATTTTTCCTTTAAAAGGACAAGGAACTTCTATTATTAACAAAATTTCTTTGGAATAGCTTACATTTAAAAAAAATTTAGAAAGGAAAAAATAAAACCTTAATTAATTACACATTTTAAATTGTCTTTTTATATCAGCTGCTCATCAGCTGTAAATTGCGATTCGGCCAATTGAATAGGGCTCTATTTAAGCACATAGCATATATTTTTTTTTACAGAAGTTTTTAGTTAGTGAACTTCTATCCAAAAGCAAGGTCTTCACTAACTAAAAACTTCTGTAAAAAATATGCCATGTGCTTATATAGAGCCCTTTTTCAATTGGCCAAATCGCAATTTAAAAAAACTGCTAGTGTATTACAGGGACACTACAGCAGTAAAGCAAGTCATTACCTTTAACATAATAGGTTGCATTTAGCATAATGAAAGACTTATTAACCCAATTATATTCCTCTGTGCTCACTTCTAAGGAATTTCCATGTTGACTTCCCTCTCCCCCTCCCTCGGTGTATGTCAATTTTGATAGAGGGCAGGCAATAAACTATGAAGCTCCCTACTGTAGTTTATATTCCCCACAGTGAAGTCAGCAGCCATGTATTAGTGATGTAATTAGTAATGATCTTGCACTAAGAGCTGCAATATGGAGATTCCCATTTTCCTGCTTGAACCCTCAATGAATAGTGGGAGGAGAGTGCAAGATCAACAAAAAAACATTTCCTATTTTACCACTCTAGCACCCCTGTAAAGTGCTGTGAAGGTCCATTTGTAAAAATAAAATGCATGTTGCAGTTTGTTTAGATATTTACACAGATAACATATATATTTATTTCTTTCTTGAGAGTCACAATTATGTATGTTAAAGGGACATGATCAATTATTTTTTAATCTGCATTTATACTCATGGGATTGTTTATTCACTACATACAAAAATGTCTATGCTGTGATTTTTTTTTTTTTAAAGAAACATTCAAAGATTTTAAACACTGATGCTTTTGTGTACTATGTTACAGAAAATGACATTTTCAAGTGAATGCTTGCAAAGTGTGAGAAGGGAAACTAGTCACAGGTATATAAATCAATATTCATACCGAAATAAGAAACTACGCTTGTTGACACTTGACATTTCCATCAATATGCTTTATGGAGTAAGCATAACATGAGATCTCAAAGCATTGAACTAATCAGGACAAATCTTACAGAAGCACAAACCAGACTAAAAGGAATGAAGCTGGGTCTCTACATAAGACATGGTGGTAAAAGAAAATCAATTTGAAGGTATACCCAGCATGAGGCCACTGAAAATTCTAAATGCAGCATCCCAGATGGAAAGAGTCAGATTCTCAACTATCAGTATTAATAATATATGATTTAATATACATGTATATGTATATTTTAATACTAAACAATCTAATATTAATAATGTAATTATTAACATTTTGCATTTGCAAACATGTAATAGGATTACTGCTACAAATTAAGCAAATAACATACTTTAAATATATAAATATCACATATATAGTTGTGAGCATACGGACTGTTGCTAACGCTGCGGGCTTGCACAGCGAGCCTGCGGCCCTCGCAAAGCGAGGGCCGCTGTTGCTGGCAAGGAGCGCCGAAGGCGATCCTTGCCAGCAACTAAGGTGGAGGCTCTACGGCCTCACATGCTGTTACAAACCCCCACACAAGCGGCACTACCACGGACTTACACTAAAAAAATATGAGATGCAAAATACCACCTTAACGGAAAAATACGACCTTAACGGCAGAACCGTGCGCACAAAAAAACATAAAAAACACAATAAATACCCTAAAAAAAAAACATAAAAAGCTTACCCACAGCAAAGGTGGGGGGGGGGGGGGGGGGGGCACCCAGGACCTCTGTAAGTGAAGTTACACCTCCATTTAAGTCCAAATTCCCGAGTTCAGACACATGAAAATCCTCTAAGCAAGAGAAAAAATGGCAGCCGGAAAAAAAAATTCAAACTTCCCGCGTTACGGGTCCTTAAAGGTCCTTAAAGGACCCGTAATAAAAAATAATAAAAAATACCCTATCACGCATGGGGCTCTATACAGAGCTCCATCAACCCCTAAAAAACCCTCATGGGGGTCAATAAAGACCTCCATAAGCCCATAAATAACCCTGGCACTCATGGGGATCAATATAGACCCCCATAAACCCTTTATTAACCCTGTCACTCATGGGGGTCAATATAGACCCTCATAAGCCCTTAATTAACCCTGTCACTCATGGGGGTCAATAAAGACCCCCATAAGCCCATAAATAACCCTGTCACTCATGGGGGTCAATATAGACCCCCATAAGCCCTTAATTAACCCTATCACTCATGGGGTCAATATAGACCCCCATAAGCCTTACTTAACACCTGTCACTAATGGGGGTCAATACCAACCCCCATAAGCCCTTCATTAACCCTGTCACTCATGGGGTCAATACAGACCCCCATACACACTTAATTAACTCCCTCACTCATGGGGGTCAATACAGACCACCATAAACCCCTCATTAACCCTGTCACTCATGGGGGTCAATACAGACCCCCATAATACATATCATTAACTCTGTCACTCATGGGGGTCAATACAGCCCCCCATAAACCCATAATTAACCCTCTCACTCATGGGGGTCAATAGAGACCCCCATAAACCCATAATTAACCCTGTCACTCATGGGGGTCAATAAAGACCCCCATAAGCCCATAAATAACCCTGGCACTCATGGGGGTCAATACAGACCACATAAACCCTTAATTAACCCTGTCACTCATGAGGGTCAATACAGCCCCCCATAACCGCTTAATTAACCCTGTCACTCATGGGGGTCAATACAGACCCCCATAAGCCCTTAATTAACCCTGTCACTCATGGGGTCAATACAGACCATCATAAGCCCTTCATTAACCCTGTCACTCATGGGGATCAATTCAGACCCCAAAAAATCCCTATTAACCCTGTCACTCATGGGGTTCAATACAGACCCCCATAATACATATCATTAACCCTGTCACAAATGGGGGTCAATACAGCCTCACATAAACCCATAATTAACCCTGTCACTCATGGGGGTCAATAGAGACCCCCATAAACCCATAATTAACCCTGGCACTCATGGGGTCAATACAGACCCCCATAAGCACTTAATTAACCCCCTCACTCATGAGGGTCAATACAGACCCCCATAAACCCCTAATTAACCTGTCACTCATGGGGATCAATACAGACCCCCATAATACATATCATTAACCCTGTCACTCATGGGGGTCAGTACAGACTCCCATAAACCCATAAATAACCCTGTCACTCATGGGGGTCAATAGAGACCCTCATAAGCCTCTATTTAACCCCATCAGTCCCATAAGGGTATATTATGACCATTATGGGCCTGTTACAACCCAACATTTACCACATAAGTGCCATGACGGTCCTCAAAGATAAGTATAAACCCTACACTGCACTATACCCCCTAATAAAATATTAAATATAAACTAAACACCCTCTACACTATCCTATTAATACCTACACTACCTATACTACCGACCTACCTAAACCCCCACCACTCTAATTACGGAAAAGAAAATAAAGTCAACAAAAAATCTACATCACATAAAATAAAAAACCTAAGTCACAAAAAATAAAAAAATGAACCTTACAGAAAATAAAAAAAATACATTACAACACCCCCCCCCCCCCACTACAGAAAAAAAAATGACACACCTGAAAAGGAAATACATATAATACATACAATACAATACATACAATACAATACAATACAAATAACATGAAATACAATACAATACACCCCTATCTAATATACAATATATCCTATCTATGTAATATACATACCTCAATCTATCTAATATACATCACCCAATCTATCTAATATACAATACATAGTATCTATCTAATATACATCCTATCTATCTAATATACATCCTATCTATCTAATATACACCCCCCAATCTATCTAAATAAATACCACAATCTAATATACAATACATGCTATGCTATCCATATAAAACACATACCCCTAGCTAACATACAATAAATGCTATCTATATATAAAATACTCTAATTCTAAGCTAAAATAAAATAATTAAGACCACTTACCTTTGCAGATGTCCCTTCAGATCAGCCACCTAGGGGAAAAAAATGGAAAAAAAATGAAAAAATGAGTGCAACACATTTACAGTAAATAAATAAACATTATAAACATTCTAAATATTCTACTCACCTTTCCAGCATGTCCCATCCTTCTTCTATTCTTCTTCTCCGGTGCGGCCCCTGTTAAAAAAAAAACATAACATTAGTACACATACATAAACATAAAACAAAGTAAAATAAACATAATCCACATTGTACTTACCTCCCCGCGATGTCTCCGGCCTCCTCCTCTTCTGCCCCGCCCTGGAACCGTTGGCTGTTGTCAATGTCAATCAGTATTACAGCCAATGGGAAGGCGCAGATGTCTTCAGCCAATCACTTGTGGAGGTGTATCCCATTGTGATTCGCTGATGGCAATAAAGCCTTCTGATTGTTTTAAATAAAGATTGACAGGTGCGTTATCCAATCAGAGTGGGATTTTGGTGTGTATCCCTTTCTCATTGGCTCACAATTGGCGTCTTCTCATTGGCTGATTTTGATAGACAGCGTTTTCAGCCAATCAGAAGCAGCCATTGCCAATTATATTCTGGAACACTACGTAGGAGGCTCATTAGCGTCGGGGAGGTTCGCAAGTGCGTGTTTTTTAACCATTTTTTTTTAGACCGCAGATTTTTCCAGGGCCCAGCCGGGGAAGAAGAAGAGGAGGCCGGGGACATCGTGGGGAGGTAAGTACAATGTATATTATGTTTATTTTACTTTGTTTTATGTTTATCTATGTGTATTAATGTAATGTGTTTTTTTAACAGGGGCCGCACCGGAGAAGGGGAAAATAAGATGGACGGAACATGCTGGAAAGGTGAGTAGAATATTTAGAATATGTACTATGTTTATTTATTTTATGTAAACATGTTGTAGTAATTTTTTTATGTTTTTTTCCCTAGGTGGCTGATCTGAAGGGACATCTCAAAGGTAAGTGGTCTTAATTATTTGATTTTAGCTTACAATTAGGGTTTCTAGATAGAGATATCATGTACTGTATATTACATTGTGTGATGTATTGTATATTAGATAGATTGGGGGATGTATATTACATAGACAGGATGTATTGTATATTAGATAGATTGAGGGATGTATATTACATAGACAGGATGTATTGTATGTATTATATGTCTTTCCTTTTCAGGTGTGTAATTTTTTATTTATTTGACACAATTAATAAGACTTAATGATTTTAGTTATCCAAGGTGAAATATTTTTTTTAATTTTAATGTTTTGTGGTAATATATTAATAATAATAAATGTCCCTATGGATTTCAAATGTATTCTCTGATAATGTTTTTGTCTTTTAATTAAGCTATCCATTCCACAGGATAGAGTCCATAAGGTTTTCCATTGTAGATAATGAGTAATATTTGTCTGCTATTTCTGCAGTTGTGAGTCATATTTTCACTTTATGAGCCTTTCACTGTTTTGTGAATCAAGCCACATGCATAAAATAAATATAAAATTGTCTACTCTTTTAATTGCATTGTTTTCCACATTTGTAATATTCCATTTCCAGTAAATAAAAGGAGGGATTCTACTAGTATGTTCTGTAATTCAGTGTCAGATTACATTGCTCTGGATAAATATAGTAGCATACATATATAAAAAGAATGCCATCATATATTTTGTTTATTGGCAAAAGTTCAATGAGAAATTAATTCCTGGTAGTATGTAAAAGTGATGTGCCACTAATATTAAATATTATTTAACAATTCCTAATATAGTATTCTGCATAAAGTTTGAATAAATGATCCTGTCTTCTTTGAGTAGATTCAATTATCTAACTGCAAAAAACACAATAATAATGCTGAATCATAAGGCAAGTGACAACCCACATCCAAATTCATTATGTGTTCTTTTAGCCCATATAAGGAATTTGCATCCTTCCAGGGCAGAGGTGGACAATTATACTTGTCATCTAGCTCTGTGGAAACCCAATCAATAGAAAATGTGATTTCCTGTCCTCATTATGAGGAATCTTACTTCCTAAATTAATCTCATGGCTTTTCTTAGTCATCTCTAATAAACAAGCAGCCTAACACTATTGATTTTGTAAGCAATGTGGATAATATGAGTTGATTCATTATTGGAGAATAAACCTGCCATATATTGCTCTAACATAGAAGTGACATACAGCATTATTACATTTCGGGCTACGTGTTAAAACGTAGCCCATAACATTGATATTAGGACTTACGGCTATTAAATTAGCCCCGGAAACCAACCGGCCGCTGAATTACAGATTAAGACGCCGGCCAGCGGAAAAATGCCTGCGGGACATGAAGGTGGAACTTCGCAGCTCGCAAATCCTTTGATCTGTCAAGCCTGTAACCGCTACAAATCCAATCATACTATTAAATTGCAACAAAGTCACCTGCAAGCTAATCCGTAACACGCAAATGGAGCCAAAGCCCAACGTGCTGGAGAGGACTCGCAAGGGGGGTAAAGACCAATACGTAGCCCTGTAAATGCAAATAAAAACTACTGTACTTTTATTAAAAGGGAAAGTGATGTTAGGTCTTAGAAATAATAGCACAACATTCTCAAGCTTGCAAATCGTCCCCAAAAAATACTTTATTTCATGTTTAATTTCTGTGTTATATCGATCCTGGCAATCAATGTGTTAATACATATACTGTAACTCGCATGTAATAAAATATCATATTTACTGCTTTATTAATATTGCATTATATCTGTAATGTGGGTCCAATCGCAACTTGTAATTGAAGCCCGTAGGACTTTGAAATCTATCCTCCCCTTTTTCAGTGACGTAACGCTAACAATTTATTTTTCCATTGGCTCTGTCTGAACCTGTAACTATGGTCTACACTAATTGATTGGCAGCAAGGCCGCAAATCCAACGTTCCACGAACGAGCTTCAATTTGCGTCTCAAGCCAATAGCTCGCAGTCTTTTCTAATTTAATAGCAACGTAACTCTACCGAATTTCAAGCCAGAGCCGTTACGGGCTTCACGTTGGGGTTACTGGCTTGGAATTTAATAGGGCTGATAGTTTCATTCATGAATCTGGTACTCTAAAGTCTTATCTTAGAATATTAACATTGTAATATTATAACAATATCCTTATTAATTTGGGAGATTACAGATCTTCGCTCCACTGGTACCCTTACACTAACTACACCTAAAAAAATTACAAAAACATCACAGACAGCATAGGGCAAAAGCCAGTATTTCTGTGAGTGAGCTGGAATGCGAATTTAACTTGATTTAGACGATTTTCGCCACATGAAAATCGCCTAAGCAAGGAACAAAATGGCCACTGAAAAAAATGGCCGCGCAAAACACTGCAAAACGCGTAGTACTTTACACATCACACTACGACCTACAAAATACACTATTACAAAAGCCGGAAAATGCTCACGAGACGCGTAACACATTAATAACATTACGACTATACAATGCTGCTTTACACAATAAACCAACCAAGCCTATTTAGAATGCACAGTTCAAACACTCATTACACTTTATAAGCAGGGCACTAACACTCACAATGTATATACTATGCAGACGCAAAATACTAACAGATTGTTAGCTCTTCAGCCTTACTTAATTAATTGAATAACTCATTAATTATTACTTAACTACATATACATAGAAATATATATCTCTCTCAGAGGACCAAAAGTACACGACATGAGAGGCTGAAGGCGCTCAGCGTAAGCCTCGCAATGAGCGCTGAAGGTCCTTACAGTATAAAATGGTTTCAATTATGTCTCAAACAGCATTCCCATGGCTTAAAATTTTATTGACCGTCATTTTTTGACAGGCAAGTCGCTAGTCACATATATAGTTGTCGTACTGCGAGTTGTCGTCACGCTGTGCGAGCCGTTGAGGCACGCAGGACTTAGGCTGCAATGAGCGCGAAAGGCGCTTGTTACGACCCCAGGAGTGAGGGGCACATGTTCACCACTTAACCAATCTGCTTACTAGTATAGGGGCACTCCTGGATGGTCTGGGTTCTTACGGTCTTAGCATTTCTGACTTGTTCAGGCCAGGACATCAGTTCAGGACCTCAGGAACACAGGAGGCAAAAAGCAGGCTTGGCAAAATAATACATGCTTTTATCTCTATCTTTTTCTAAATTGACAGATATACCTTTTTTATGTATCAACCATCAGCGCAAACTTTAATAACTGACTCACAGCATGACAGTTACAGATGACATCATAACATTCCAAATGCAGTTAACTCCTTATGAACTGGCTACAACTAAAATGGAATATAGAGTTTAAACACATAACATCACACATTATCTTTGTAATAAAAGTAGGTGGCTGGTTTTTGCCACAGCGCTCATTGCAGGGGGGGACACGTGGGACTTAGCTGGCACTCATCCCGAGACACGCGGGACTTAGCTGCAATGAGGTCTCCATGCAAGGCCCCTGGACTTTGCGACGGACGCAAAATTACCACCCGTATGATGGACTGCGGGGCTCGCAAAAATACGACTTTAACGGCTGAACCACCGAACTGGAAAAGACGGCAAAAACATACAAATATGCCTCAAATAAATGTACACACTCACAACACAGCACAGGGGGAGAGCCAGGGAGCTCCGTGAGGGAGGTTGCAAGTTAATTTGAGGCATATTTTGTCTTTAACGATCGAAAATCGCTGAAGTGGGGTAAAAAATGGTGTCCGAAAAATCTAAAAAATTCTGGAACAGGACGGGGGACTTTATACATGACGCAAAAGACAGTAACACAGACGAACAACGCCTGGCACGCAGGAGAAACACACAGGGAAGGGACAGGGGGGAGATGGTGGAAAGAGACACATGGCATTCCCAAGCACAAAAGTGGCAGGTTGCCAAGGCCTGGAATGAGCGGTGAGGCCATTCATTTCTGGGCTTGCGATGAGCGCTGAAGGTGCTCATCGCGAGGACCGTAAAGTAGATGGGACAAGAGCCATAAAGTAGATGGGAGAAGAGGCTTGCAATTAGTGCCAAAGGCGCTCATTGCGAGCCACGAGATGAGCATCAAAGGCGCTCAGCTCAGGGCTCGCGATGAGCACCAAAGGTGCTCAGTGGGGGCAGAACATTGCATTGTGTGGCAAACAGCATTGCCAGGCTTCAAATTTTTATTGCCCCCATTTTTGACGGGCAAATTCCTAGTATAGACATATTATTTATATTCTATTTATAATATATATATAGCACCACAGGGGCAATGGTGTCCTCCTTTTACAAGCCCCGCCACTGACTACAACTTTTACCACACAAATCTCCTTTCCCTTTGGCAATGTTGTCATCATGCTGTCTTGGAATTAGAGAGTTTTCCCTCACTTTCCTGGCCTAGTTATCTTCACTTAAAAGAAACATCTCCACAATACATCACTTGCCTAATCCACTCATCACACCCCAAACTGATTACTTTAACTTGCTTATTGTTCTCCCAATTACCTATTTCCACTCCAACCCATAACTAATACTGCTAGACTCATCCACCTCCAAACCCACTGCAGCGTAGATACAAGTGTCATCAAAGTCTCATGGATGCCTCCAGGGACCATCAGAAACATCAAACTTTCAAAATTCTTTCCTAATAATGCTGTTAGTCAGATACATAAGTTTTCATGAGACAGTGTACTTTAATACATGCTGTGGCCATTACACATTCAATAGCCTCCATTTAATTTACACAGAAATACCCTAATTTTTAATAGCGTTACACCTACTGTATATGTTTTATAATTATTATTATAATTTGCCTTTAAAATAGTTAGAGGGACTAACTAATAACTAATAATTTAAGATATTGGAGACTTACTGCATGCTGTGTTCCTTGCTTGTATTTCAGGATCTACTCATTGGAAGCCCAACAACCATAGAGCAGTTTTATTAACTTGAACATCTAACTGAAAATACAGCATGAATAATAACACTCCAATCTGGCCACTAACCATAGCAACTAGGGACAATGATTCTAGACTGTTTCAATGGTTCTAAAGTGTTTTTCTTAAAGTTTCACTACACTGTATCACAGAACCCCTGCCCAACAGTAATTTATTATGACATAAAATTCCAATTATATTAATTTGAATTCCAGGCAACTCTACAAAGACGTTTAATAAATTATGCAAGGCACTGAAACATTTACTTTTTTCTTAGTGTTAGGGGTTAGGGTTAGGTGGTATCAATGATGTAGTAACTGTGGGGGACCAGGGGGACAAATAATATTTTTATACTATATGCGGTATCCACCCCCCCCCCCCCCCCCACCCCCGAATTTCTTTGCATCCTACACCCATAGGTGTTATTGTTATGGTTTATGGCTTAGTGGATCTATCCTGTTGTGTGCCACTAACCCTAACAACAAAGTGGCAGGCAGATAACAGGGAAGGTTAAGGCACTGTATTATGTTCATATGCACTTTAAATGTGCATATACAAGTTTTGAATCATTAGTGAACATAAAATAGTTATTTACACTATATAATTAAACATTCCTTTTAAGATTTGTTTCATTTTTATGTCATGGAAATTAGCAAAATGCAAAATAGTACATATGGGTAAAAGCAAATAAAACATTAACTACCTTATTCAAATTTTATTATGAAGAAAAGCTATTTTGTTTGAAAAAAATCTCTCATAGATAATTTGATGAAAGGTGCAGCATGCCTATTATCTAATTCAGAAACCTCCTAAGTGGAGTTATATGAGGCACTGACTCA
Source organism: Discoglossus pictus (assembly GCA_027410445.1). NCBI lineage: Eukaryota > Metazoa > Chordata > Amphibia > Anura > Alytidae > Discoglossus > Discoglossus pictus. The sequence goes on along the minus strand of CM050166.1, from coordinate 305,980,297 downwards.
GGGCCTCATTCTAATGATGGCGGCAAAATGGCTGCAACACTGCAATCCCTTACTAGGTGCCGCAGCACCCCCTTTACCACGGCCAATCGCAAGACAGGCAATTGTCTGTTAGCTTTGGCGGGCTTGGACCTGATCGCGGGCGTTAGCCCGCAGATCAGAGTGCAAGCCCGCCAAACTAAAAAGTTAAAAATAAATTCAAGGAAGCACTGTACAGCACTGTAAATGATGGGGGACACATTGGGGGACATTAGGATAACATGACAGCTTACCTGACAAAAATAAAATGGGAATATTTAAAATGTTATTTGCCCTTCCATAGAAACATTTTTGCAGATGTACATGACTGTCACATATTACAAGCCGTATTGAATTGTGATTTGGCCAATTGAAAAAGGCTCTATATAAGCACAGAGCATATTTGTTTTACAGAAGTTTTTAGTTAGTGAAGACCTTGCTTTTGGATAGAACTAAAAACTTCTGTAAAACAAATATGCTCTGTGCTTATATAGAGCCCTATTCAATTGGCAGAATCACAATTTAATAAGGCTGTAAGTGTTTGGCTAGTGTTCCCACCAGCTTTCTCTGACCTGTCATATAATACCAATACATTCAGTTTATCTTTATTATATATTATATAGATAATAATGTGAATTTGTATTAAATAAAATGTAACTGATATACCCTTCATAATTATTACTAATCATCTTTTAATGTTGCGGGTCAATTGCTTACATATTTTTGAACCATCCTAGTGTTCTTTTTTGTGCATATTCTTTGGTCCGAAATAGCTCTGTCATGGCAGAGAAGAAATTATAACCGTGAAAATCATACGGCCAATTAGGAAATCCTAAACCTCCAGAATTTTCTGGTTTGTGTCCCCTCAGGCGCATTCCTGTCATTGTCTCTCAGGGGACTAATTAGATTAGATTGTGACATTCCATGTTTTAGATAAGTAAATGACAGAAATAGTAAGTGTAGGTTAACAGATTGTATATTTAGAGAGGAGATGAAAATCTGTATGGAAAGTCTCTGACTTTTTTGCTAATGCTTGCACTTTGCTGAAACTTCTCTTCTATCCCTCATAAGAATTGACTCTGATTCCTTATTCTTGATAGATACTGGAGAGCAGGTGTCTAAACCACACTTCAGAGGTGTTATCTGTTAATAACTGTCACTGTAAGTCATCCACTTGACAGGCTTATCAAATGACTTGTCTATGTATACTATTTAGTGGCAAAAACTGCATTAAAGTTTAGTTAAAGTTGTAGCGCAGGATGGGGCAACTTATGCCTGGAAAAACACAGGAAAATACAAAGTTAAGGTAGCACACATCCTAAACATTCCTCCCTCCCCCTGCAAATGTTTTTCAGATTACATCATTCATGACATCATCTATGACAGGTGACAAAGCATATAATATGACAAATGACTTGGAAAATGAAACATATTTTATGATATTACTGATGACATCACACTACACCCCATATAATGTCAGTTAATGCTAGCACTATTCTTACAAATTATTTGTATTTTATGAGACACAGAATAATGAAAACATAGATATGTGAGACTAGTTATAATGTACATGACAGAAAATACATTTTAAAAATAAATATGATAGTTTTGACTTTTTGACTGTGTTAAAAGAAAAAATAAATAATTTTTTGGGTGTTGCAACATATTAATGGTTAACTGTGTCTGCCATTAAAGGGTATTATCTGTATCAAACAGTTTGCTATCCTTTGATTTATACTTGAATTTAAATCCTATTTAATGAAAAACATATTCAGCCTTATTAAATTAACAGTGCTCAAAGCCAAGCAGCAGCTGCAAAGGCAAATAAAATATTAGCATCTATTAAGAAGGGTATAGAAGCAAGGGAAGCAAATATAATTCTACCACTATACAAATCCCTAGTACGCCCTCATTTGGAATATGGAGTACACTTCATAAAAAGGACACAGAGGAGGGCAACATAACTGTGTTCTTCACAGTAATGGTGCTTAATCTGTGGAATTCTCTACCAGAGGAGGTGGTGACAGCTGATTTGATAGATAACTTTAAAAGGGGACTGGATTTATTTCTAATAAAAAAGGGAATTCAGGGTTATTATGGATAATTAGAGAGACAGTATTGATCCACAGAGAAATACAATCGCCAGTATCTGGGGTCAGGAAGGAATTTTTTTTTTTCCTTTGAGATGATTGGCTAAGTTTCAGTTGGGTTTTATTTTGTTTGCCTTCCTCTGGATTAATTAATAATACAAAATAATAATAATAATAATAATAATTAAATGATTGATTAATAATTAATTAATAACTAATTAATTAATATTTAATCCGCATATTGCAGATCAGAGGAGATCTTAAAAGGTTGAACTTGATGGACTGAAAGTCTTTTTCAACCTTAATTACTGTGTAACTATGTAACTATGTTACATATAGAAAAAATGTACATGTTGTTAACCTTCTAACTATAAAGCAGTGGTTCACAACCCTCTCCTCAAGGCTCAAGAGGCACAACATGATTTACGTTTCACACTGTGTAAACATAAATGCGACAAATACAGGTTTCACAGCCTGTTGAATATTAATAGTCTCACGTACATTGACACAGTGTGAAACCTAAATCTTGCCCTGTCTGGTAGGCTTTAACAAGACGTTGGAGACATAGAGAATGAACTAAATATATATACCATATGAAACACAATTTATATCTATACCAGCTACTTGCCCATTAAAAATGACGGGAATAAAATTGTAAGCCTGACAATGCTGTTCGCCACACAATGTGAGGCTATGCCCCCTCTGAGCACTTTCGGAGCACATCGCGAGCCCCGGGCTGAGTATCTTTGCGCTCATTGAAAGCCTCTCTCCCTGTGTACCTTATAAGTCTCGCGATTGAGGCTTCACTGCTGATTGCCTTTTACTTTACAGGCTTCACTGCTGATTGCCGTTTTTGGCAAGCCGCAACTTTCCTGCATTGCATTGATCACCTTCCGCACTCATGGCGAGCCTTCTGCGCTCATTGAAAGCCTCTCCCCCTGTGTACCTTATAGGCCTCACAATTAATTGCATTGCGACCCTCTCCCCCCGTGTATTTTAGGGGCCTCGCGATTAGTGTTACTGACTTGGGATAAGTGTTACTGCCTTGGGCTAAGTGTTACTGGCTTTGGTTAAGTGCTACTGTGTTGCGTTAAGTGTTACTGGCTTCTTACTCTTTTTTACTGCCTTCATCCTGGCCACTATTTTTTTTCTCGCTTAGGTGATTTTCGATTGTGAAAAAAACGCCAAATATGCCTCTAATTAACTTGTAACCTCACTCACAGGCTCCCTGTGCTGTGTGTGTAAGTTAATTGGAGGCATGTTTGGGGATTTTTTGCTGGTCTTTCCAGTTCTGTGGTTCGGCCATTAAATTTGTAATTTAGTGCAGCACCGCAACTGCGGCCTTCAGTCCTAAGTCCCACAGGCCTCGCAATGACTCCCGTGGGCCTCGTGATGAGCGCCTGCAGTGCTCATCGTGAGGCCAGCAATGAGCGTCTTCGCCGCTCATTGCAGCCCCTCAACTGCAGGCCTCGCTTTGCGAGGACCGCAGTTAATAAACATTGCGGGACCAACACTCGTAAGATCCACAACTATATATGTGATTTGATTTTTGATGAAAGGATAGTAGCTGAAAAAGCTAAAACTTGTTCAATAATTAAAAGAATACAACTTTATTTATTGCATTTTAGAGAAGCGATATAAAAACATACACATTTAACAATAAACTATGATTTCTTTAACAAGCCATATATATTTAAATAAGCATCTTAATGTTGACATTTTTAAACCTTCAATTGTTAATAATTCAAAATGTACAATTATGAATGCATTAGGTGACATTATAGGGGGTGTAGTGTGATGTCATCAGTAATATCACAAATTATATCATTTTTCATAGTATATGTGATGTCAAGAATGATGTCCCCAATATCATAGATTATGCCATGAATGATGTCATCAAAAAAAACGATGCAGGTGGATGGAATGATGTTAAAGGGCCACTTATTCAGTACAATTTGAATCAGATCTCCTGAAAGCTTGTTGAAATACTTTTAAGATTTTTTTTAAATATGGGCATTTTTTTATGAGAAATAAAATAAAATAAAATAAAATCGGTGTTTATATGTGTGAAAGCCTGCCAACAGCCTTATCCACTGCTGAGACAAGGGGGCTTGGTCCTGCTGTATAACTGCAACAAATCAGGTTGCTTAGGTGACCTCATTCAAGTCAAAGGTAAGATTTTTGTCAGACTGTTTATATTTCCAGTTGGAACATTGCGGTTCTTCAGAATTTGACGATATCTCTGCCAAGTAAAAGTTGAAAGCCACCATACTGTAAACGCTAATCTCAAATGACTGGGAACACTTAAACTGAGTTCATGCTTAGAACCTATACATATATGTATATATTCAAATATATATCTATATTTGTAAGATATTGACATGCCACTTATTTGGATATATTACAACAATTAATAGTATTCCCATTTCACATTCACAGGGTATTTTTATATTTTGTTACTCATATAAGCTCTTGATGATATGCTATTTACATTTACCCTAGATAGACTGTGTAATAGGTTTATTTTTTCTTACCAACAGAAAAATCAGGCTATTGTACTCTTCCCTGTCTGGGGGGGTTTTGCTCTATGCACTGATCCCAACAAGCAAAATACTAACACTATTATATCAATGTGTGCAAGCATGGAAGACTGGTACTCACCTAAAACAAGAAAGCTATGGGTTTACTGGTGCAGCATGACCTTTGTCAGGGGAAGCTGTCCTATTAATCCTATCTTTCCCCATAGAGCCTCACATGCTGCAAGCTGCACTTGGAACTCTGCTAATTACTAATGCAACAGCCAGTGGCCAGAATAGACATCAAGTAAACAACAATTTCAAATGGAAGATTTTTTAGATGTTATAAGTGTAATTATAAAATATATATATATAATTTAACATACTATCTTGAGCTCTTTCACACCACGAAGAGCACTTACAGTGGCCCCTATTCAATTGTCCAAATCACCTTTACAGAAGCCCGTAATGGAGCCCATAAAAGTTACAGATATTCAATTGGCTACAATCCATTTGCGAGTTACATGCTCAAAATCACTGCGGTTGTCAAAAACTTAATCTCCTCCTTTGATGTTTCAAGCCCACAAATGTTACCAGTGCTAAAGACGCAAAATCCATATTTCATTTCAACAATTCAACAAGCCCACAATTCGCTTCAAACAAGTAAATGGCAAATGTATCAAAAATTTCTACAAGTACTAGATAGGACTCGCAAGTGGGTTAAACACCTGTTCGTAAGACTCAAAAAACAAATAAACACACAATACTGTACTTTTAAATACTTGGAAAGAAATGGAAGGCATTACAATTAATTGCACAACAGTCTCAAGCTCGCAAATCTGCAATAAAAAATTATTCTTTTTACATTTTATTTCCATGTTATATCAATCCCGGGAACCAAGGAATTAATACATATCATGGAACCCGCATAGACTAGAACAGTTGCTTTTTTCATTTTTAATGATTTCTACATTTCAGGACTGCGAGTCCGACCGCAAATCATATTTCTAAACACTAATTGATTGTAGTCTAAACTCCATGTTTTACTGATGTGATGATGACGGTCTCATTTACTATAAGCCCTGTCTAAATTGTAATTTCTAACTCGCAGACATATGGGCTGTATGAAGGTAATTACGGGCTTGGAATGAAATGAGAGCCAGTGTGTTCAGTGGCACTTTAAAGTTGCAAGCTACCTTAACTTCCACATTTCCTGTGTTTTTCCAGCCTTAATTTGACCCGTCCTGCACTGCAACCTTAACTATATATAATGCAATTTTTGCCAATAAATTTCCAGTGTTTTTCTCAATTTCATTATAATAAAATTATTTTAATTAACTAACACATTCTTTTTATTTGTAGTATAAAAAAATATAAAATTCTTTATTATTACACAAAGTGGACAGCGGCGCACACACATAAATTAAAAGAATATTAAAAACATTTAAAAAGATAATTTTCACCCTTTGTACATTTAATGAAGTGTAAGGAATTATGGTATTTCTTATATATTTTTATATACCAGAAGTGGTGAGCATTACATAGACATCTTTTTAATCTTTTTTCTTTAACCACTTCTTGTTCCAATCACTTTCAATTCTTCTTAAGATTCAGAACCTTAATAAAAGTGACTGAATGTAAAGAGCTTCCTTAGTGGTATATTATATTCTATTTAATTACAGTTTATTTGGTTACTTTATAACATTTTCCACTTATTTGCTCCAATCACTTTTAAGATAGTCTGTTAATTCATTGTGAGGCTATTGGGACATTAGTATAAGGCAGGATCCGTCTCAATAGAGCTATTAAACATTTTTTAAATAGGAGACAACTTGTTATAGATGTGAAGACCATATAAGAGTTCAATATTTCTTTTCAGGGATAGGTTATCATGAATCCTTGGATTGCAGGGAGGAGTATATTATAATTATAGTTAGTTATATTTTTTATATAGGGATTTATACTTGGTTTTATCTGGGACCCAAGTTATTCTTTTATAGTCTATTGTACAATAGAGTTCACAGCACAGCGATAGGAGATCCTTTATTAAGTGCTATATTCGTAATTTGAGGGGGGTTAGATATAAGAAAAAAGTGGAATATAGTTTGGGCAAATATAACCTGAATATGATAAAACAATAAAGCAATAACTTGGGTCCCAGATAAAACCAACTATAATTCCCTGAATGGACACTGAATAGAATGAAATAGAGCATTAAGGAAGCTCTATACATAACAGACTTATTAAATTGCAATTTGGCAAATTCTATAGGGCTCTATATAAGCACATAGCATATTTTTTTTACAGATTTTTAGTTAGTGAAGATCTTGCTTTTGGATATAAGTTACTAACTAAAAACATCTGTAAAAAAAATATGCTATTTGCTTAAATAGAGCCCTTTTCAATTTTTCGAATCGCACTTTAATAAGGCTGTAAGTCCCTTTTATTAAGGCTCTGAATCTTAAAAAGAATTGAAAGTGATTGGAACAAGAAGTGGTTAACGAAAAAAAGATTAAAAAGATGTCTATGGAAAGCTAACCACTTCTGGTATATATATATATATATATATATATATATATATATATATATAAGAAATACCATAATTCCTTACACTTCATTACATTTACAAAGGGTGAAAATTATCTTTTTAAATGTTTTTATTATTCCTTTAAGTTATGTGTGTGCGCCGCTGTCCACTTTGTGTAATAAAAAAGAATTGTAAATATGTTGTAAATATACTTTCCCCCCCTTTTTTTGTTAATGTGGATATTAATAAGTGTTAAGCACTATTTTTGAGAGTGTTAACTCCTATAAGTTTATATGATAAAAAAAATACAACTAATTTTTTATCAATGTATTATTATATTATTTAAAGCTGAAATAAAATATTAAACAACCTTTACCTTCTGTAAACAACTGATATATCAACATACATGCGTACGCATAAAAGCTAATGCCTTTGAATGTCCTATAAGGTCCTTAAAAAAAGCGATAATTCCATACACATAACAGCACCATATTTGCTCTTTTTAACAAAATCAAAGGTTATTTATGCATTGCAAGTATAGCTTGCTGTTAAGGATAGCAAAATTAAATATGGAATTAGATATAAATATTCTCCCATACCCATTTTTATTTTTTATTAAAACAAGTCCTGCATATTGAATAAGAGGAGTGTCTGCAAACTTGCAAACATTGCAAGCAAAACAGCAGACATGTTTCTGTTTGCACTGGGACAATTTTAATAGCTATCGCAGAAAATTATTCTTATGAGGATAAAGATGAGTAAAACAAGTTTTTATTCATAAACCTTCAATACACACATCTGTATTATTTTTTTTTAGGTTTGTTAAAAGATTATTTTTTCAAAGTCACTGTTTGCAGAGAGGTAGATAGCATTTTTCCACCAATAGTTATTTTAAAGCTTTAAACAGAGCAGCAAGTTTTTTTTTTCTATGTAACACTGTTTGTAATGTTTAAAAACTAAGCAATGTGCTTGTGTCAATTTAACTGTAACACATGGTAGAGGTTATTTAAGAAACTATCACGATCTGAAAAATGAATTGTGTCAATGTATGTATTAAGTAATATCCATTGTTATACAAGGGAGATGTATTTAATTAAACTTGTTGAAAATAAATGTTGGTGAGGTTTTTATTTTTCAGAATTGACTGGTGGTGATTGCTGCCTAATGAATGTGTATATTTTATTTGTGTTTAACATAGACAAATATATTTCACTATAATTAGAATGGCCATCTGGTGTTGGCAGTTTGGTTTAATTCAGTCTGTGGAGAACATTATTGCAGGCCACCTTATATTCCATAAATGTGTTTGACCAAGTGAACAATTGATCAAGTGAATGTTAATGTCTAGTAACATTATTTTAAATGTTACATTATTTAAAACAGTGTAATGACAAACACATTATCAATAAAAAAATAGATTACAATGTTCACTCGCTAGTAATGGCCAACTATTGCCTGTGAGTAGATTACCAGTAAACATTTTCATTGGTATTTGTTTCCCTCAGATGCTAAATCCACCACAAAAATTGAAATCCCATATATATACTGTAACTTTCTCTCTCTCTCCAACATATGAATGTACTAAAATTATCCTCACAGTAAGTCAGTTGCTTGCTCCCTCTGGCTTTCAACAATGCAAGCGGCTGAATATACTTACAAACTATTTTAGATTTAAAAATTTAAATTACTCGCTTCCTCTGGGGAACGCTCACCATTACTGGCAAGATATAACTGTAAAACCAATAAAAAGATCAAATGACCAAAACTGACCAATCAAAACGCAGATAATCTGACAGTAGCTCACATGCACAAGTGTCTATTGCACATGATCATTACATTACAATTTGAATCTACTATATCTCAATAATGGTTTAAGCTATATAAAAAGATCCAAAAAGGGCATCTATTCAGCCATTTTTTCCCTACAAGTGAGGAATAATTTCAAGAAATTCCTATGAGGAATCATCAACCCAAACATTTAACATAAATCAACTTTTTTTTGGGCTGGACAAAATTACAGGAAAATTGGCAAAAAATGAAAACCTCAAATCCCTCCTAAAGTGAAAACTTTCAAATAGATAGTCAAACCAATGCAAAGTTATAAGCTCATGTAAAAAGGAGTTTATAATAGAACATTTGATGGAACCTCAACTATTAGAGCAGGACTGTTCTCTAATAATAATGGGATTAGCTCAAATTCATTATAGCTGAAAAATGCTGTAAGACACAAAGATAATTTAGGATAATAAGTTAGGAAATAAAAGTTATTCCTACATAATTGCTTAGTATACAGTGCTGCTAAGGATTCTGGGTATTGACATGCAAATAAGTCTTGACATGTGTCATGCTGCTTCCGACTGATCTGTTTGAGCATTTATCTTTCAGAAAGTGAGAATCTGTTACTTCTGGTGCTATTACACTGTAAATATCATATGACAATCGTAACATTATTTTATTTAAGTAATCTGATTTAATTTAAAACATTTATATTTTTGCATACAAATTCTCTTTAATATGGTGCTATGCAATGTCCTATTGGCAAGGTAACTCAGAAGAGATTTTCAAATAAGTAACTAAAGAAAACTTATTTGGATATGAATATGATAAGATTAAATCTTCTCTGTATTCTTTAAAATTTACTCTGAAGTTTTTCATGTGTATGACATTTTAGTAAGCTTCGCAATGATTTCTTCAGAAGTGGTACAACTTAACCAAACTGGAGAGCAGAGAGTATTTAACAGAAACAAATGCAACTGCATTGTATATATTCTGATTTGTTGAATTGCTCCCAACAACACTCAAACGAGTACCCTACACAGTACTTAAGTCCATCACTGCAATACAATTTACACACAATACAATCTATTAGTTTGTTAAAGCAACATACACACAGTAATATATAGTATAATATAAAATTGAGAAACATATCGGGTTAAGTTACATATTTCGTTCATGTTACATAGATTATGGCATGTAATATTACATACTTATAGAGCAGTAAAGTATAGGAGCATATACAAAATATAATGCAAATGCTCATTACTTGTTAGACAATTTAATAATATACATCAATGTATCTTAAAATGGCTTCCGGGATCAACCCCTTTCTCCCTGCTTGCTGTGATACATGCTGCCATCCTTAATGTCTACTGGGTTTCACACTCCAAGCATGCTGTGTACTGGAAGTCATAGTTTATACTGATAGGATGCTCCTTTTTTTTACATTGTTTTCTTGCAATCAATTATTATGACTAATAATACATGTTATGACTAATGATAATTACATATACAGTACTTAAGAAAAAATTACAGCCTGTGTTTATTTTCTAAAAGCATTTTGCCAATTATTAAGTTTAGTTATTCAAAGAAATAATGTCAACACAGAGATCAATTAATTAGTTTACACAGCTCTGCCCTTTTGGCAAATTAGATCAATCAAACAGCTCCAAGAATGCAATTGCTACCCATGTCAAGGGCATATGCATAGAAAAAAAAGGGGCAGAGTTTTCAAATATGTATATATTATATTTATGTCCAATCAATATTTATATTTCTTATTTCCTTTACTTGTAATGTGCCAACATATTCCGTATCTCTATATATACACAGTATCTCACAAAAGTAACTACACCCCTCACATTTTTGTAAATATTTTATTATAACTTTTCATGTGACAACACTGAAGAAATGACACTCTGCTATAATGTAAAGTAGTAAGTGTACAGCCTGTATAACAGTGTAAATTTGTTGTCCCCTCAAAATAACTCAACACACAGCCATTAATGTCTAAACCGTTGGCAACAAAAGTGAGTATGAAATGTCCATATTGGGCCCAAAGTGTCAAAATTTTGTGCATTATTTTCCAGCACTGCCTTAACCCTCATTGGCATGGAGTTCACCAGAGTTCACACAGACATATATATATGTACAGTATATAGTGGAGGGAGGGTTTGCTTGTTACATATATATATACATTTACATTACGTACCTTATCCCTGGTGACCCCCATCACTTCCCAGTAGCCTCCCCATCACCTCCTATCCCTTTAGCTGCTGGATTTCTCTTAAAGCCGGGTCTCAAGAATATGGAGTACAATTTTGGGCACCACTTCATAAAAAAGACATTTTAGAGCTGGAAAAAGTACAGAGAAGGGCTACAAAACTAATAAGGGGAATGGAGGGGCTAAGTTATGAAGAAAGACTAACCAAATTAAACTATTTTCGCTAGAAAAAAGGCGTCTAAGAGGAGATATGATTACCTTATTTAAACACATCCAGGGTCAATATAAGGTTTTGTCAAGTGAACTTTTTGTAGCAAGAGATTTTCAACTGACAAGAGGACACTCTTTGAGGTTAGAGGAAAAAAGATTTCACCTTAAACAAAGAAAAGGGTTCTTTACAGTTAGGGTGGTTAAACTGTGGAATTCTCTACCAAAGGAGGTGGTAACAGCGAATTCGATAGACAACTTCAAAAAGGGGTTAGATATATTTTTGAATAAAGAGGGCATTCAAGGCTATCCTAGATAACTAGCAAAGGAATATTGATCCAGGGAGAAATTTGATCGCCAGTTTCTGGGGTCAGGAAGGAATTTTGCTTTTTTTCCCCCTTATGAGGATCAATTAACAATTAATAATAAATAGTGCACATTAAAAAGATCAATAGAGATCTAAAAAGGTTGAACTTGATGGACTAACTCTTTATTCATCCTCCAATACTATACTATTAATAATTATTTAAACAACAAATTAATTAATAACTAATCCGCATATTGCAGATCAGAGGAGATCTTAACAGGTTGAACTTGATGGACTGAAAGTCTTTTTTCAACCTTAATTACTATGTAACTATGTAAGAGATCACGCATGATTAGCTGCCGTGATTTTGTGAGACCCGGCTTTCAGAGGAATCCAGCAGCTAAAGTTTTAGGACAAGAGGTGAGGGGTAGGATACTGGGAAGTGAAGGGAAGGGAGAGGTTGAATATAATGTGGGAGAATTTGTCCCCTCCATTCCTCCTGGTTCCGATGCCCTTGCCCATAGAACAGAATAACTGAACTTATTTGTTAATAAATCTAGTAATACTAGTGACTTGCCCGTCAAAAAATTATGGCAATAAAGTTGTAAGGCAGGTAATACTGTTTGACACACAATGTAAGGCTTTTGGTCCTCTGAGTACCTTCGGCGCTCATAGCGAGCCTCGCGCTGAGCGCCTTTGGTGCTCATTGCGAGCCTCTCCCCTCATGTACTTCTGGTCGTCTGAGCACCTTCGGTGCACATTGCAAGCCCTCTGCTTATTGCCTTCAGTGGTCATTGCGAGCACCCTCAGAGCTCATTGTGAGATCCGCGCTGAGAGCCTCTCCCCTGTTTTATTTTATTTTATATTAATCAATTTTTTTGTAATAATTAATGAATTAATTCAATAATAAATTAACATACTTTACCTACTTGTAATTAATATATCCAGCAATCAATATGATGAAGAGCTAACAATCGCTGTTGTTTTTCCTGCAGCATACAATGTACATTTGGACTGTTGGTGACCTGAGGAGAAAGTGTCAGCAATGTGGCAAGTGTGCAGTATAAATAGGCTGGGTGCGCGAGGCCAAACCGGTTGTTTAGTTGTGTAAAGCGGCATTTTAGAATGTTAATGTTATTGGTTGTAAGCTAGTGTTGTAAAATGGCGGCAAATGTCTATGTGTTATGCGGGTGTGGAGCATTTTCCTTCCTTTCTTAATAGTGTATTTTGTACCTCGTATGTTCCTGGGTAAAAATTGTAAGTGCCTGGCTGTGTTTTGCCTTCTTTGGGGTCGTGTAGCCTTGTTTCAGTTTTTTTTGGCGCCCATTTTTTCTATTGCTTTTTTCTTGCGATTTTCGAATGGCAAAACTCTGGAAATTGGGCTTACATTTACACCCATGCTGTGTGTGATGTTTTTGGTATGTTTTTTATTTTTTTGTGTTGTTCGTGTTTTTTGATGTGCGCGGTTCGGCCTGTTAACTTTATATTTTTTGCAGGTCGTAGTTTCCTTTTCAAAGTGTTACAGGTCGTAATTTTTGTAGGCGATTTTTTCAAAGTGCTATGGGTCTCGCACTGTGAATTTTGTATTTGAGTTTTCTGTTGATCTGTAGTCCCGCTGGTCGTATGTATGATGCTTAATGCGTGCGGTGTCGTAGGGATGAGCGCCTAAGGTGCTCATCTCCACAAGCGCAGTGAGCGCCTTCGGCGCTTCTTGCCTGGCTGCGCCCGCAGCCCTTGCTTCGCCTCGGCTTGATGCTGATAACTATATATGTGATATATATATATTTTTGCTTTCTAAAATGTTTTCAAGTCTAGTTCTTCAAATGAAAATATGGTAATGGTGGTACATCAAATTCCCTTTAAGCACTACACGTTTAAATAAAGGCTTATGTGATAAAAGCTTTACTTGTGAATACTATTCTCAGTGTGGTTAATCTAACCTTTTTTCAGGCAAAGTTCCTGTGCTCATTAGACGCAAGTGTTGATCCATACTCTAGGAAGCAAAAGAAAATCCGGAGATTATCCTTCCTGTTTTTAATGATGGCAAAAAAAACAACAACCTGTATATATATATATATATATATATATATATATATATATATATATATAATAGAGACATGTGTCTATTTAATGCATGGAAACAATGATTCATTGTTAATCTGTACTGCATTAAAAAGAAGATTTAACATAATTGGTATTCTTTCTACTTTCACTAATTTGGTAGAGCAGAGGATTTAGGGCACACGCTTTGCAATGATATCTTGAATTAAACCACCATTAAAAATAATTATTTTTCTTCAAGGGGAAATTTCAACTCAAATGAAAGGATCACTAAAGTCCCCATATGTGTTCTGCCCCCTCAGGAAGAAAATGGAAAATCACAAGCAAAGGTTTAGATTTTTTAAATTGAGCAATAACTGACTTAGATGTTATCACAAATTTTTAGTTAGCAGCAGTGTTCTTTTGTGTTTGTTCATCCCTAATTATTAAAGTTGCAACCAAAGTAGTAAGTGTACAGCGTGTATAACAGTGTAAATTTGCTATCCCCTCAAAATAACTCAATACACAGCAATTCATGTCTAAACCGTTGGCAACAAAAGTGAGTACACCTCAAAGTGTCAATATTTTGTGTGGCCCCCATTATTTTCTAGCACTGCCTTAACCCTCATGGAGTTCACCAGAGCTTCACAGGTTGCCACTGGAGTCAACTTCCACTCCTCCATGATGACATCACGGAGCTGGTGGATGTTAGAGACCTTGCACTAGGGTTAGGTCTGGTGACATGCTTGGCCAGTCCATCACCTTTACCTTCACCTTCTTTAGCAAGGCAGTGGTCGTCTTGGAGGTGTGTTTGGGTTTTTTATCATGTTTGAATACTGCCCTGAGGCACAGTCTCCAAAGCAAGGGGATCATGCTCTGCTTCAGTATTGCACAGTACATGTTGGCATTCATTGTTCCCTCAATGAACTGTAGCTTCTCAGTACTGGCAGCATTCGTGCAGGCCCAGACCATAACACTCCCACCACCAAAAATAAACATCTATACGAAGGAAAGGTAGTTGAAATAATTCCTAAATGACAGATAAATGGATAAGGCACAAAAACAATGATTTGAGATGAAACCCTCAGTTTGAACGTAAACCGCAATGCAGAGAAAGTGGAGGCAGCATCTGACATCATCAGGTAAATACATACAGGGGGAAACAACACAACATATTACAGAAAACATATATATATATACATATAAAAATATGTGTATATATGTTTGGTCTGGGCCTAAAGGAATTCCTGGGTTTGTGGGTTGTGACAATATATATTAATACGAATATAATGACATTTATAAGCATTAATAAAAATATATTAATAATTATATAAATATTTTTCATTAATCTGCCCCTATTTTCCCTTTTTTTATTCTACCCCACCACAAAATATAATTATTTAGTTGTTTAATTTGCATCTGGGTCTATGTAATAATGTCTGTCACTTTAAAAGTTCCCATTCACTATTGCGATCCAATATCCCCTAGAGTCCCCCTCTTCCACTAATGATAGGCACTTCAGTTTGATTGGGACTTAGCGATGAGTGTTGACATTGATTATGGACCACAGTGGTATGGGGGTTAATCCTGTGAGCTATGGTGCTCCCCCATGGTCATAGGTTAGTATACCATGGGACTATGTAGGGACCCTTCATAGGGACCTTCATGGTCAGAGGTGGAGCTTCTGCCAGTGCAGCCAATGCAAATCACAGGGGCACTAGCCTTTCAGGGGCCCTGGGCGGCCAAGGCCTTCTTGGCCCTCCGTGACCCTCCTGCAGCCTTCATGTCCCCCACAGCCCTCCCACAATCCACCTAGCCCTGGAGCGGCCCTCACGGCCCTGCCACAGCCACCCATGGCCATCCTGTGCCCCACACGACCCTCTGCCGGACCCTGTGCCCCCCCTCAGACCCTTGTAGCCCCTTTCAGCCCTCTGTTGCCCCCTGTGGTCCCCTTTGTCTCCCTATAGTCCCCCTTGTCTCCCTGTGCCCCCCCCCCTTGGCCCCCTGTGGCCCCGTCAGCCCCTTGTACCCCCTTTCAACCCTATAAAGCCCTGTGGACTCCCTTGGCCCCCGATGGCCTCTGTGGACCTTTGCAGCCCCCTATGGCCCTCTGCAGCCCTCTGCGGCCCCCTGTATATACTGTATGTGTGTGTGTGTCTGTATGTATAAATATATATATATATATATATATATATATATATATATATCTGTGTGTGTATATATATATATATATATATATATATGTTTGTATATATATATATATATATATATATATATACACACACCATGTTTTTCCGTGTATAAGACAACATTTTTTTCCCAAATTTTGACTTTTAAAGTAGGGGGGTCGTCTTATACACGGAATACAGCAAGTGCTGTGTGAGTGGAGGAGGCGCAGGAACAGAGCAGGCAGGAAGAGGACAGCAAGGGGCCAGGCAAGAGAGCACCCTGAACACGCATCCTTCAGGCCAAACTCCTCTCTCCTACATAGCATTGCTCCCTTCTGCTCATTGATCTAATGGCAGCCTCACATCAATCCATGATCAATGAATACTGCCATATTAAGGTGACTTCTGTGCCAAGCCCTGCTCCGACTTCCTGGTTTCCCATGAATCTAAACATCTCACTCTAAAATACAAGCCCTGCTTTCATTGGCTTTCCCAGCCAGCTCCCAGGCAAAGCGATGTGCACGGCTCCACCATTGGCTGGCTCTATTTCCCTGGACTAACATACTCTCTATATGGTCTGTCTGCACTGTGGTGGCCCTGGGGAGAGGATAAGCTGGAACAGGGAGAGCAGTTATGTACCCAGTAGCACATTCTCCTGTCTTGTTTCTCTATGTCTCCCTGTGTCTCACTGGCTCTGTCTCCTCTGGCTTGATTAGATATTTTTTTTCATTTTGGGCACAAAAACATAGGGGTCGTCTTATACATGGGACCATCTTATAGACAGAAAAATATGGTATATTTTTTTTTACCACTTTATAACCTTTATTACCACCAGGGTTAATCGTTACAAGAGTCCCTGGGGGTGGGTACTCGAAGAGAAGGGTGGGCCAGTACCCTGGCCACAAGGTGGCACTATACCACATATAAGAGACTGTTTGTATCCTGGCCACAAGGTGGCGCTATACCACATATCAGAGACTGTTGTATCCAATCCACAAGAACCTCCGCTGAAAGTAGCACGATAGGATACCTTTTTTTATTTGTGAATCATATTTATCCGGAGCAGAGAAGCAGTCAGGGTGTTCCTGAATGTTTAGTAAGATAGTTTATGTAGACTTTTATTTTCATTTTCAGTTGCTGGCAAGGAGCGCCTTCGCAAAATTTACATTGTTACGCAAGGAAAATATGAGACACGTTTCGTCCCATTACGATCTCGCAAAAATCGGACGCAACACGCGCACATGAAAACATGAAAAATTTTTATAAAATACACACAACAAATACATAAAAAGCTTACTTACAGGAAGAGGGGGCATCCAGGACCTCGAAAACTAAAGCTACACCTCAATTTAACTCACATTAAAAGAGTTCAGACACTGAAAAAAAGTGAGAGAAAAAATGGCCGCCGAAAAAAACGAAAATGAGTCTACAGCAGTCTAAAGACGCAAAACACCACCAAACACCTACGTATTTGCTGAGATTAAAAAACAGGGATGCAACACGCACGACCCCAAAAACATTACAAACACAATCAATACAAACAACAAACACATTCATCAGGCTTACACAGCAGCTCCACAGCACTAATGCTGCAGCAACATCAAAACAGATTGCCAGCTCTTCAACAGAAGGCTTCCTGCATATATTACTACAAAATATGTAAAGTATATAAATGTATTAATGTATTATTTATTTTGTTATACACCAAACAGCATTAGCTCACTTACAATTTCATTGCCGTAATTTTTTGACGGGCAATTCGCTAGTATATATATATATATATATATATATGTATATATGTGTGTGTGTGTGTTTATATATATATATATATATATATATATATATATATATATATATAGACACAAGCATGTTACATATACATGTGTGTATATATATATATATATATATATATATATATATATATATATGACACACATGTGGAATGGAGGCTTTTGTGGGGAAAGAGTGGAAAACTTCTCCTCTGAGAAATTTAGACCTTTTATGTATTTTAAGTAAATACATTTTTTTTTCAGATACAAAATGTGTTTCCACTATCTAGACATACTTATTATTAAGTTGAAAAATATATACACATGAAGTTAGGTTTTATTAATTTATTTGGAAATAATTATTAATGCCTCTACTGGACCTTGAGAAGGGCATTTTCTGCAGGGCAGGGCTTGCAGTTGTTGTTGCAAGCAGCCTTCTTTTGAAAGTGTGCAGACAAAGTAAAACAGACAAACCTAAATTGAATTAAAAATCTCATTCAGTAAGTGATGCAATTGATGCAAATAAGTTTACCACAAACAGGGAAAAAAAGTAGCATTGTCTAGTTACAGGTAAAAAAACAGGTTTATTTTAAAATTTTCCTAAAGACTTTGGCCCTCATTCAATTGCAATTTGGCCAATTGAATAGGGGTCTAAATAAGCACATAACATATTTTTTAAAGAAGTTTTTAGTTACTAAACATCTATCCAAAAGCAAGGTTTTCACTAACTAAAAACTTATTTAAAAAAAAATATGTTATGTGCTTATTTAGAGCACTATTCAATTGCCCAAATCGCAATTGAATGAGGGCCTTTAAGAGTATCTGAAAAAAAAGACAATCTATGGTGGCAAATGGGCAGAGATATATGTACTCTATGGAAAAGCAACTATACATTTTCTATGAAAAACAGGCATTACATCCTTAAGAGAAGATTACCTGTCCTACTGTCAGGATAAGTGAGTCAGAGAGTCAGTAATAATCTCTCAAGATTAGAATTTATTATCTCTAAAACATAAATTACTCATTAAAATAAACCTATTTTGCATCTCTTGTAAGAGCTGTTATAAGTAGTCTATCTGCCAGATATTTGTATATTAATCTAACGCTAAAAGGAATTACAGTTTGGTATTCAGTACTGTTTTTTATTTAATTTTCATATTTCTAGTCTGTACTATGTATGTCCCTGGGTACCACTGCCATAGAGACACATTGTTTATCTTGCAGGAACAGCTGTGATTCAATCATGAACTCTACAAGGGTCATACATAAGTAGTGTCTAGGCATATAAGTGTACTATTTCTAAGCTAACGATAAAGTTTAATGGCTCAGTGTCAATGGGATGGGCCTATGGAGCAGCTGCAAGCATGTTATAATTTGTTATTTATTTATTTATTTATTTATTATAAACTGCACTACTGTTTAGCCTATCAAACAAACATATGAACAGTGGTCTAACAGCTGGCAAGCTGTTCTTTTCTTCATATGCTGCCCTTTTTTTTCTCTCCAAACACAAAACTCTATAACAATTTGAAAGCCCTATGAAATGTCTGCATACAACCAAAACAAGCAAAGATACACATATAATACCAGATCATGCTGACATAACATTCTATGAGATGGTACCTACTCATCATTACTAGCCAGCTATGGATGCCATGTACTGGTAGTAAATTAATGATCTTATGACTAATCTTATGAAATATGTGTTTAACAATGTCATATATTTAGCTTTTATGTCAAAGCCAGCCAGAATTTATTTTAAAGTGTTTTTATTTTGTATTACTGCTCATCACATAGAAAATGCACAGTCGAAAGCATGAAATACATAAAACAAATAGGCACTTCTAGACATAACTAAATGATTTGCCATATATTAAGAAGGCATTTCTTTCTCTTTCTGAATTTACAAAGCAAGACTAATACCCCCCCTCAAGCCATACAGTCCCCAGGTTTTGTCTTAACATTGCAGAAATTAACTTCATTATTATCATCTTACTCAAAAATGACGGGGCAATAAAAAAGTGTTGAAATGTTGTTTGTCACACAATGTGAGTGCGCTGTGTGCCTCAACTATATAGACCCCTATAACACACTAATGAACGCATGTAATAACACTATAAGTGCCATGAGGGTCATCCAGGACCCTCATGACACAAAGTGTAAGCACTACACCATTTTAACCCGGTCTCTATACAGACCCTCATAAGCCTCTATTTAACCCCATTAGTCCCATAACGGTATTTAAAGACCCTCATGAGACAGTTAGAATCCTTACATTACCCCGTAAGTGCTATGAGGATTCTCCAGTACACTCATGACACTAAGTAGAAACACTACACTGCACTAAACCCACGCCAATAAACCATTAAATGTAACCTAACACCCCTCTACACTAACCTATTAACACCTACACTACCTACCTAATCACCCCCCCCACCACTCTAATTACAGAAAATAAAAAACCTAAGTCACAAAAAATGAAAAATCCACATTACATAAAATAAAAAAAACTAACTCACAAAAAATAAAAAATCTACATTACAGAAAATAAAAAACTACATTACAACCCCCCCACTACATAAAAAAAAATAACACACCTGAAAAGAAAATACATATAGTACACATACAATACAATACAATACAAATAAAATAAAATACAATAACCCCCTATCTAACATACAATCAATACTATCTATCTAAAATACATACCCCAATCTATCTAATATACAATAAATACTATCTATCTAAAATACATCCCCAATCTATCTAATATACAATAAATGCTCCCTAACAGACAATAAATCCTAACTATCTAAAATACATACCCCTATCTAACATACAATACTATATAATATACAATACATCCTATCTATCTAAAATACATAACCCTATCTAACATACAATAAATACTATATAATTTACAATAAATCCTAACTATCTAAAATACATACCCCTAACATACAATAAATCCTAACTATCTAAAATAGATACCCCTATCTAACATACAATACTATATAATATACAATAAATCCTAACTATCTAAAATACATACCCCTAACAGACAATAAATCCTAACTATCTAAAATACATACCCCTATCTAACATACAATAAATGCTATCTACATATACAAACCCTAATTCTAGGCTAAAATAAAATAATTAAGACCACTTACCTTTGCAGATGTCCCTTCAGATCAGCAACCTAGGGGAAAAGAAAAAAAAGAATTAGTACAACACATTTACAGAAAATAAATAAACATTCTAAATATTCTAAATATTCTACTCACCTTTCCAGCATGTCCCCATCTTCTTCTTTTCTTCTCCGGGGCGTCCCCTGTTAAAAAAAAACATTACATTACTACAACATACATATAAAGCTTAAAAAAATAAAAATAAACATAATATACATTGTACTTACCTCCCCACGATGTCCCCGGCCTCCTCCTCCACTGCCCCAACTGGGCCCTGGAACAATCTGCGGTCCCAAAAAAAAAAAACTAACGGAGATCCGCACTTGCGTACCTCCCGACGCTAATGAGCCTCCTACAAAATTTTCCAGAATAAAATTGTCAATGGCGGCTTCTGATTGGCTGAAAACGCTGTCTATCACATTCAGCCAATCAGAAGGAGCCAATGTGTGAGCCAATCAGAAAGGGATACACCCCAAAATCCCACTCTGACTGGATAATGCACCTTCAATCTTTATTTAAACCAATCAGAAGGCTTTATTGCCGTCAGCTAATCACAATGAGATTCACCCCCACGGGGTGATTGGCTAAAGACTTCTGCGCCTTCTCATTGGCTGTAATACTGATTGACATTGACAACAGCCAATCAGAAGGCGCAAATGCCTTCAGCCAATCACTACGTGGGAGTGTATCCCATTGTGATTTGCTATTGTCACTGCAACCAATCAGAATGTGCAGATGCCTCCAGCCAATCACCCTGTGGGGGTGTATCCCATTGTGATTGGCTGATGGCATCTGCGCCTTGTGATTGGTTTAAATAAAGATTGACAGGTGCATTATCCAGTCAGAGTGGGATTTTGGGGTGTATCCCTTTCTGACTGGCTCACACATTGGCACCTTCTGATTGGCTGAATTTGATAGACAGCGTTTTGAGCCAATCAGAAGGCGCCATTGCCTATTTTCTTCCTGAAAAGGCTCTAGGAGGCTCATTAGCGTCGGGTAGGTCCCCAAGTGCTGCAAAGGACTAAGTGCTGCGAGTTTAGAGATGTGTGGGGTTGTGTTGTTTGCAACTCATGCGCCGTAAAGCCTCCACCTTCCACAAATGCGGCCCCTCGCTTTGTTTAACCTTGGGCTAGTTGAGATGAGTGGTTGACTGCCTAATAGAATGTTAGTGGTGTAACGATTAGTATGTTATAGTGTCCTTGATCAAATTATCTAGTACAGTATATGTTTGTAATCGTTCCATCTTTAATGGAATCTAGCAACGTTTGCTTTTCTATCTAGTGTTGCATCCAAGTGTAGATTTGACAGTATAGTATCTA
This sequence comes from Discoglossus pictus, assembly GCA_027410445.1. Classification (NCBI taxonomy): domain Eukaryota; kingdom Metazoa; phylum Chordata; class Amphibia; order Anura; family Alytidae; genus Discoglossus; species Discoglossus pictus. The sequence goes on along the minus strand of CM050166.1, from coordinate 305,958,148 downwards.
ATCTAGAATTACTATTTTCAATCAATAGTTTAGCATTGCCTTTAGCTACTGTAGCTACAATTTGTAAGGGGTCTTTGGTGTGTTTCATTAGATGGGTTTATTCTGGTGTTTTGTGCTGAGCAAGTGTCCTATCACAATCCCTAACATATCTGCTCAAAGAAGGCCAACCACAACTGTGGGAGCTTTTTTTAAAACATGATATATACCCATGAAATTCTCTACTAGCCATGCTTTGTGGTACCATCTTTTAGAAAAGAGGCATTGCATAGTATGCATAGGGGCCAGGTTGAATGACATATCATCAAATTACAATAAGTGTTAGTGAGGGTTGTAAGCCATGCTACAAGTTTCATGGTTGCCACTAAATCACATATAATAGTTGTCAATCTGCAAATGGTGCTCATCAATTGTGAGCCTCGCGAAGCGAGGCGAGCAGTTAACACATAACAGTTAACACGTAGCACTTAGACACGCAGCACTTAGATGATGAGCGTCAGGCGATCTGTTAAGGCAATTAAACACGCGGGACTTAGCCACAACCCACAATCGCATTAGCCTTCAAGCACTTGACAAACGCAGGAATTAGAAAAAAAGTTACAAGACGCAGGACTTTGAAAAAAAAAATGAGATTGCAAAAATACGAGGTTAACGTTCGAACCACGAACATCCAACAAACACAAAAAAAAAATAAGAAAATACAAATAAATACAACAAAAATATCACCCACAGCACGGGGGAACAGACAGGACGTCTGGGAGTGAGGTGCAATGTGAATTTAAGTCTAAGTGAGAAAAAAAATGGCCGCCAAAAAAACAAAAGAAAACAAAGCTACACGACCCTGGACCGCGCAAAACACTACCAAATGCGTAGTGCTTTACCATGGCGCTTTACGAAATGCAGGACTTAGAAAAAAAAATATGACAGAGCAAAAATACAAGGTTAACGGCCGAACCGCGAACAACAACAAAAATATAAAAACACACAATAAATACAAAGAAATACAACAAAAACATCACCCACAGCACAGGGGAACAGCCAGGAAATCTGTGAGTGAGGTGCAACGCGATTTAAATGCGATTTCGACGACTTTCACGAGACGAAAGTCGCCCAATCGAGAAAAAAAATGGCAGCCGAAAAAATTAAAACGAGGCTACAAGACCCAGGACTAATAATGTAATCTTAAAATATAGTTTTAATATTGTATTAAGAAACTTTATTAAAAATGACAATAAAAACCAAACAACGAATGATTAAAATTAAAAAATTTATAGGATGTTAGTCAAAAATAATATTGTGACCCAAACAGATATGCTACAATTATTACACTATTAAAGTAGTAGCTCTAGTGTCTCCTCTTGCTTAGATATGTAGTCTGCAACACATACAGTATGTATGGATCTGTGGATGTAAGTTATAAATTGCTAACTTTCCAGTTATTTAATTGCTCTCTTGCAATGTCTTAAATAATGGAGAACTAACCTAACTGTAATCCCGAGCATGGCTCGAGGTTGAATGACAGTGCTGGGGGCGGAAACCCCGAGCCATGCTCGGGCTGGCATTGTGCACGCCGGCGTGGTACACACCCGGCGTGCTGTGCCGTCTGGTGTAAACCGGGAGGGGAGGTGGAAGGACTGGGGGGGGGGGGGGGATGTGTGTGAGGATGTGCGTGGGGCATGGGGGATCGGAGTGGGAGACATGGGGGATCGAGGTAGGGGTCCTGGGGGGAGGGGTGGGGGTCCTTGGAGGATAGGTGGGAGGTCAGAATGGGGGACCTGGGGGGGGGATCAGAATGGGGGGCCTGATAATGTCAAAAACATTGGCCAGGCATAAAACAGAACCACATAGCAGAGACTACAGGGACCCAGCCAAATTTTGGCAAGGCTGGGTCACAAGAGAGAGGTATGGATTGTTGGGAGAATTCTGATCTAAAAGTAACAAGGATGCCTTCATGCACTGGGCCCTACCAATGGACTGTAAATATAGTGGGGAGGTTCCTTGGATGACCATTGTCCAGGAGCCAGCCACAGACCCTGGAGCAGAAACAGCAAGCAGCCCTGCTCTTCGGCCTGCACAAGAGGCAGTAGCAGCTGCTTCTCAATGACTGCCTGTATGTATACACCAGGCAGTCTCAGATGGAGACAGCCAGGAGGTTCTACCTGAGGATCCAGAGACCAAAGAGCCAGAGGGAGGTAGACAGTAGTTCCAGAGAAAGGAGGCTGGTAGACAGTGAGCTCAGCGCAGCCCCAAGGAGTGGAGTCCCAAGACAAGGCCATCAGGAGGAGTACCGACTGACAGATGCGGCAAGTACAGTCCTCAGTGGAGATGTTGTTTTATTGGGTACCCCAGCAGAATATTTACCCTAAAGGAGAGTGGGGGGGGAGTGGACAGTGGCCCTGGCTGTTGGGGGTTTGTGTGGTGATAACCCCTGATGAACAGTCACTTGAACTGGCTATCTCCCTTAAATCACTTGAATTGGATAAGCCAGAAGGCCCAACAGATCACACAGAACTCAAACACTGGACAGGGGAAGGAGCAGACATGGGGAGGGGAAGAATGTTGGCCACTTGTGGTCCCTTAGGACCACCAGTCAGCTGTTTGTACTGGCTTGGCTGGGGCCCCAGGATTACCTCAGATTTGGTCACCACTGGATGGGTCAGTTTTCCTGGATTGTCACAGAGGATACCCCAGAGGGTGGCTAGTCACCTGGCTTCCCTGCATTGACTCCCCTGCAGCGGCCCAAAGACACTGTTTGTATGCCTCTATCACTAAAAAGGAAGGGCCACTAGCTGGGATCATTGGCAAGGAAGACGTTGGGTTCTTCCATTTTGCCAAGGATATCTGGTACCATCCCAGAATCAGCAGGTCAGGAGGTCTCCTTTGCCTGGAAGGAGAGGGCTTTGCTGGGGAAGGATGTTCCCATGTTTTTGTTGGACCTACTAGCCTGGATGTACTGTTTCCCCTGGACTACCTTGAAGGGTCCTCCAGTGAAGTGGTCTTATAAGTCTCCTCAGGGGCTTGGGAAGGTATCTGGGTACTCCCTCCTTCCCAGGGCACTGGGAAGGAGGGAGTACCCAGAGAGCCACTGAGGCTATAACTTGGATAAACTGACACGCAAGAGGACTGATAACCACCTGTATAGACGGAAAGTTATCCGACAGGATAAACTTCCAATGCTATACTAGAAAGAAATGGGGAAGGAATTGTCATGATTACCAGTAATTATGGATATGGCCAAGGGAGCATGGCATTGTTTCATTGTGGTTATGTATAATTGTATGTGGTTATATGTTGCCTGTACATGGTTATCATGTATACTAGTATTATATATTATAGAGGGAAAATGTATATAGAACAGGAGAATACATGAGGATAAGGTAAAAATGCTCTGCACATAAACTTAACTGCAGGATATTGCATCCTCACACATACAGGCCTTGATAAACAGCAGCCAAGACAGATGATTGCACTTCAAGTAGTCCTAAGCAAACACTTGAGATTAGCATCAAAGTTTTCTGCCCAGCTAGCTATTGACATCTGTCATGTAATTTAGATATCTTGATTTTGATATCAAGTGCTTCTATAACAAACAAGGTTGCAAGGCAGATGTGTTTCATCCCACACATACACAAAGGTACACAAGGGTGTGGTATAGGAGATCTATAAATATGTTGGTTGTATGATTCAAGAAAGGTTCAGTCTAGATTCACATATCCAAAGTATGAGGCTGTTTCTTTGTGTTTGTATCCTGAATTGGGGAGTGGTCTTACCATAGGCCACTAGTAACCTGTATCCAGTATTCTCTGCCTGTACCTTTGGGCATTGACTTCTTCAGAAGCCACCTTTTGTGCCAGAGAGAACAAGAACCACACGATTCTGCTGGGGTAGGTGTGAACAAGGTTCATATCAAGCCCCTTGAAGAAGCAGATCGTGACAGGGCTAATCAATGAAACCGCAAACAGAAACTTGATGACACAGGTAATTTCAGGCTATTTTGCAGTGGGTTCGCTCAGTCCTGAAAAATAGACAGATTGAGATTCACAGGTTACTAAGTAATGGTGCAACTTGCACAGTAACTGCAATATTGTGATTCAGGCCCTAATATGTCCCAGTGTCGTGTGAGTTTCAAATTGATTTGCAAGGAGTTCAGGAAATACATCTGAATTCATTATGAAAAAAGTTTATAAGTGGTCACAGGCCCATGAGCAATGTTGCAACGGAAGCAAGCTAGGTAAGATAAGACTAATACGTGATTTTAAATTATAAGTCACTGTAGGAACTTTAGATTAAGACTGTTAGTGGTTTTATAATATTTCAACACAGAGTTTTTAAGTGTGGTTATAATGTTTTTATTAAAGGTCATGCAATGTGGGAACATCTAAGCTACAGCATGTGCTATTTTAAACTGTTGGATAAAACTGGAAATAAAATCCTTTTGGACTTAAGGTAAAACAGTGATGTTTGGAGAACCAGGGGAAAGGTTCTCTCTTTAGTACATCTAGCCTCGATATTCTACAGCATCATTAAATGGTTTCCCAATAACAAATTTCCCAGCTAGAAATTTTACATTTGCAGAAGAAGAATATTAAGTGGAAACATATATCGATAATTGAAAAGAAAACATTACTTGAGGTTTCATTTATTTCATAATTACAAGAAAAATCTAATAGTAAATACCACAAATAGCCAATACTTAAAAAAATTAAATGAATGAATTACTGATAGATCAACATTACACATAATGACTTTGTTGTTGTTTAGTCATTTAATCATGTCCAACTCTCCATGATTCTGTGGACCACAGTACGTCAGGTGCATCTCACAGTCACTGCCCCTCTAAGCTCCATCAAGTTCAGGTTCATTGCTTCAGTGACCTCATATATCTCCGCCTCTGTCGTCCCCTTCTTTTTGTGCCTTCAATCTTTCCCAGCATCAGAGTCTTTTCTAGGGAATCCTACTATCTCATGATATGGCCAAAATATTTGAGCTTCAGCCTCATGATCATACCTTCTAGTGAACAGCTTGTCTTGATTTCCTGAAGTATTGATTTATTGGATCTTCTTGCAGTCCAAGAAACTCTAAGCAGTTTACTCCAACACCGCAATTCAAAAGTGTCAATACTACGGCGCTCAGATTTCTTCATGGTCCAGCTCTCACATCTGTATGTTACTACTGGAAATACCATAGTTCGAACTATGCAAACCTTTATTGATAGTTTAATATCTTTACTATATATTAGCTTGTCCAAGCTTGCCATAGCTTTCCTCCCCAGAAGCAAACGTCTTTTAATTTCATGGCTACCGTCACCATCTGTAGAGATCTTGGAGCCAAGGAAAATAAAATCTGTCACTGCTTCCCCTTCTTCCCCGTCTATCTGCCAGGAAGTGAGATTGCCATTTGCCATGATCTTCGTCTTTTTAATGTTAAGCATGAGGAATAGGACTCCGGGATTACTTTCAGTGGGTGATCGAATCCTCATGCACTAAATGTGAGTGCATTTGCAATTTTTTTTGCATTTGGCTAAATTACATTGTATTTGCTTCACTCCCCCTATCCCTTCATACACAAAGGTAGTTACTAATACATTTCACTAGCAAATTACTTTTATATTTAGTTTAACAATTCCTGTAGCCAGCTAAATATTTCTATAAAAATGGATTTATAACCATTCGTGATATGCAACATGTTTATAATATATACTCATATATACTAAATGTAAAATTATTATCATTTATTTGTCACCATCAACTTAGTTTATGGTTTTACGGTTTATTATTCATGAAAATGCTGTTATGTTCTCCTATAGTTTCTAGGTTCTGTAAATTATTGAAGAAATCATTGTAGACACCTTTGGGTTTGTCTCTCTAGTAAAACGGCTGGAGACACATGCAGCTTCATTCAAGTATCAGCAATGGGCTGTGATCAACTACAAAATACAATGGGTTTATATAGAAAAGAAAGTGATTAGTAAATAAGCTATAATTTGTTAAAAATATTATTAAGCGTATTTCATATATCTGCGTATCACACAGACCCAACAATAAGTTAGTATAGTTAATGTCTAATTCCTTATCTCAACACTGTTTCTCTTGTCCCTATAGCCTTTTCAACTATTTGCAGACTTCAAGGACATGCAGTAAAGCACCTTTTCTTCTAGTAAATTCTAAGAACTTCTACACTGCAATACAAACCAAACAGTTTTAATTAATGTTGGTTTATAATAATCAGGCTATGAATACAAAATGGAGGCCAGGAATAAAATAACCTGCACGTTATTTATGGATATTGTGCATATTTCTTTCTGAAGTGAACCATACAGAAAAACAATATTTAACAATTGGAAAAAGGTCAGCAATCAAATCCATCTGAGCACTTGACTGAAGTGGTAGCGTTATGTCTTTACATTCAAACTATCGCAGATTGGATTAACCTATAAAATGACGACAGCCAAAGGTATGACCTTTGAAAGAATTTTGCCTTTGTGTGAAATAAAATAAACAACAAAACAACCACACAGCAATATCCTAGACAAGTATTCCCAAATATTCTTTCTTACCAAGGACCCCTTGAAGACTGTTGGGGGTCTTCTCAGACCACAGCAAATAGAAAACATATATGTCTGAAACCTTTAAGTTTGACCAAAAGCATAATTGATCATGAAAAAACACATACGGGTAGTTTTTAATTACAGAAACATACATTTTAATGTATCTGCAGGACCCTGGAAATATCCATTATATATTGGTGGAAGCTGTGTGTGCGAGGTTTATTAACATTTCTGGGCAGCTATAGTTGTATTAAATTATGTAAGATGTCTACGTCTGGACTGGTGCAGGGAAAAGGGTGTGGTGTTAATTGTAATATCCAGCTATCAAATAAAAGCTCTGAACGTCTGCTCCCCCGCCCCTCCCTCGACTGATAATTACAAATATACACACCCCCACCATCCATCTCTCAGGATGTGATGTAACAACCACAACATGAATTCCTGTGCTCACAGAGTCTTGAAAAGTTCAGATCTTCCCCCAAAAAATGTTTATGCGCATGACTTACATAGCTGATAATATTGTTAGTTTGGTAAATACTTGACAAGTGTCTTTTTTTTCTTGAAATGCTGTGGTCCATTAACATCTGTATGGTGTTATATAGTAGTGAGTTTTAAGTTTTATGGAGCCATAGGACCATTCAGAATTGTGCAGCCCCTACATTCCAGATACACTCTCCTTTCCCCTTGTTATATTTAAAATCATACGTTTATATATAATAGTTTAAAAACAATGTAGTAGAGACTTGCATGTGAGCAACTGTTAGATTCCATTTTGAATGGTTAATTATGGTCAGGTGATGTTTTTAGTGGTTTTATAGTTCAATCTTACCTGTATTGGTGAATGTTTGTCAGAGAAGGCAAGCAGTTTAAATTCTGAAATTCAAAATAGTTTAGTATATTCACTTGCCTGTAATGGTGTTCACCAGAGTGAGGCAATCAAATGGTAATTAATGAAATTTAAGATAATTTAAAAGTTTATTTACTCGCCTATAATGGTGCATTTCGTCACAGGGGGTGTGCAAATGAGAATGGCATTTAAAATAGTTTAAAATTGTATTTGCTTGCCTCTAGGGGCGAAATTTCACCAGAAGGGGCAAGCAAATTATACCACTGTACGCTACATTCAGCGACTGACTTACCATGGTCTTAATTTTACACTTTAGTTGGAGAGAGAGAGAGATAGATAGAGACATTGAACATATTGGATTGCTACCATTATGATTCATGGCCATTTGTTGGACCAAGAGTGTGAGACTGGATCATAACACTAACAATGATTATCTGCTAATATGGAATATTTGGTCGCTGTCTCTGATGAATAGTTGCCATTTTGCTTCTTATCTGCAGTGGAACCTATTTTTCTGTGTTAAACAAAAATTCATATTCATTAGGTAGCAGTCATCATCAATAATTGTTTGGGGGAAAAACACACACCAGCATTTATATTCACCAAGTTTAATTAAACTACACATTTCACTTGTATAACTATGCATATTACTTGATACATACCATTAACATAATTCATTTTTACATTTTTAGGAATTTATTACAATTAAATTGTTACAAGGAGACTCTTTAGCTTGTAAACATGAATAACGCCATTAGATTGTAAGTCTGCGAGTTTCAATCCTGCAAGGTGCTTTGGTACTGGCTATGGAGACCGGAATCCAAGCTCAAAGACAGGGTCCTCCATTAACTGCAATGTGTGAATCTTGAACTTGTCATTGCCTGTAACTTCACTTATGTATAGCGCTACGGAATATGTTGGTGGGGTACAAATAAACGATAATAACAATAACACATACATTTACATATAACACATTTTCAAAAACATTGTCGTGTCTCTGGTCAAGGCTTCAAAAAGACCCGTGGAAAAACACTATGGCCCCTATTCAATTAAGCAATTGTTGGTTACTGGAGCCCGTAATGTAGCCTGTACACTTATTTGCTTTTTCAATTGGCTAAAACAATCTACAGGTTACAGGCTGAAAATCCCTGCAGTTGTCAAAATTGTAATTTACAACGCATATAAGCCATTTATCTTTCAAGGCTGCAAATGTTACAATCTCTAAAATTGCTATTAAATTGCTACAATTTCAATTGTTTACAACCCTGCAAAACGGCAAATGTAACCAAAAATATTACGGGTTCCAACACTGAAAAAGACAATTAAAACACTCCAACAGACTTTAAAATATGGGGAAAGCAATGGAAGGTATTACAATTCATTGCACAACAATTCCCAATTAACAAATAGGCCTCACAAAAAATATTTTGTTAGTCTCATTTGTTGGATTGGTCTTGCATATGCCAATATGAAAAGTGTGGTTGTAAGATGCATAAAGCAATTAAAAAGACACTACATGATTACATGTAAACACAAAAACATAAAACTGCCTGCCATATAATCCCTTTCTCACTCACAGAGGCTCTAATGTGGACCCTAAAAATACAAAGATTATCTTATATACATCTCACTCATCAGATCTAGATTGGGAAAATAAATAGTGGCCAAATTACACTGCCACATCACATATATCAAATACCAGGGGAACATTTTAATTTTGGTTGTTCAGTCCTCTGTTGTGTTTGACTCTTTGTGACCCTATGAACTACAGAACACTTACTTATGTCTCTGTCTGTGCTTATCCACAAGGTTTGCATGGCAAAGATATTGAAGTGGGGTGCCAGTTCCTTCTCCAGTGAACTATGATTTGTCTGACCTCTCTGCTATGAGCTGTCCACCTAGAATGACCCTACATGGTATAGCTCACAGCTTCATTGAAGTTCATACGCCCCTTCACCACTACAAGGTAGCAATCCAGAAGGGGACCAGGGGAACATACACCACACTAATCTACCCTAACCCATCAGGAAGGGTCACAAACACACATGGAGGCTGTGCAGAGGCACATGGTGCAACAGCCAACTCACCTCCATCAGAGATAATCTCTGCTACTCCCATCCTGGAAAGTCCCACGCCATTTATAGTGGCCATGTGCCAAGATGAATACCCATTATCATTGGGTGAAATCCAATCAAGTGCTTTGCTCAATCAATTTACATTATCACCTGTCATATTCTTATCAGGCATTCAGGGGAATGTTGATACTCCACAGTATCAACAAATTGGACTTATCATGTGTATTAGCTCTGTATTATTCTATACTATTATATATATATATATATATATATATATATATATATTATTATACAATATATTGGTATTATTATTATATGTATTAATCTATTGCATAGTAATTTGGGCTTATTAATTTACAGATATAGGAGTATGACACAAGTGTGATGCATATGGATGTCCCAAAACCCCAACCATTAGAAACACACTGAAACAGTGATAACGGTATAAGTTTTATTTCATACACAGAGCGCAATTAGAAATGGACAAGACTGTGCATTAATATCATGGGTGTGGTGTGGGCGGATCCTGGAAGGACAAGAGGCTTTTGGGGTAAAAGGGGATACCTAAAGGGGGTAATGTCATAGTTTAGAATAATCATGATGCATAGCACCTACCAGGGTCACATGTGGTCACTACAACACTGCAACCGGAATCTGATGAAAAAAAGGATCACCAGAAATCACTCCATTTAATCGAAGTAAACAGTAATGCGCATAGCACTTACTTCTGGTTAGCATCGACTCAATTAAACAGATGCATAAACATCTGTATTATCTCATCAAAACCAGTATCAAACATACAATGTGCTCCTAAAACAAAAAACTGAAAAAAGGTGGTCAAAAGAAAACAAACAAGGGAGAGGAGGATAAAAAATCTGCATATATGGTAGCTTTAATATTGTGGGGGCTACATATTAGGGGGGGGGGGGGCTGTCATTGTAGGAATGTTTACCTGATAGGTACTGGGAATATTTTACAATTACTTAATTTCTTTGACAATGCTTGCAAATGCAGAAAATGCCTTCATGGACCTGAACAGTGCCTAAATCAAGAAAAAAGGAAAAGAAAAAACACCTGCAAAATAAAGCCTTAACAAAGATAGGGACTGCAGCATCTCTTCTCAACAGCATTCCTCAGTGACCATCAATTGGTGAAATGTCACACACAACCCTATGTGTCCACAGAAAAGAGTATCATGGACCATGCAATGGGAGGCAGCCAACTGCGTACAAACCATCATGTAGGCCATGATCCTATACTCTATAGCCAGTCTAGATTATGTTAACATCTGGACCAATAGATTGTCACTGAAGAGTGCTGTTGAGAAGGCAAACAAATATGTGCAGCCCCTACATCCTCCTCCGCCTTGCATCAGGGCCCCAATCCCTAATGGTGGCATTGTGGGGGGTGGCAAAGGGGGGGGGGGGCAGCGGGGGGAGGCATCCCCCCAGAGGCAGTGGAAATGGCAGTGGTGGAGTTGGTGGCAGAGGCATGGGGGTATGCCTCCAGGGTGTAGGAGACGGGGCTGGGGATCGCATTGCATCTGCACTCACTTGCTGGACTGCAAGCTCGTCCGGCCCCATCCTGAGCAGCCCAGCAAGGTAAGACTCCATCATCAGATGGTGCCTCCTCTCCTCCTTATTGAGCCTGGCCTGGCTGCTCCCGACTTTGACATGATTTCAGGAGATGCTGGCCTGGATCCTCTGGAGGCAGTTCAGTATCTGGCACATGACGGCCAGCATCTCCCCCTGAGCAGCCTGGCTTGGTGGTGGTGGGGACAGAGGTCCGTGGGGGGGGAAAGGGGCATTACTGGGTGAGTAGGTGGTGGTGGTAGCCCAGTCAGGAGGGGCTGTGGCCCAGCTGGAGCCTTTCTCCATGAGGGTGGTGGTGTGCCTGGTGGTGGTGGCCAATCAGACACACTGCTGGGGGAGGAGGAGGTGGGGGCGAGCCTCGCTCATCCTCCCAGTAGGAGGGCCCTGGTGACAGGCTCACTCTCTGGATGAGGGGGACAGTGGGGTAGAATGCCACCTGTGTGGCTGATGGTCCTGCTGGTGACCCAACTGCCCAGATGACGTCCTTCTCCTCCTTGGAACCAGGGCCCTCGGTTTCTCTCCTTCCCTACTCCCCCTGTGCCCGTTCCTGCTGGGCGGTGGCTTTGTTCCCGACGTCCTGCTCTGATGTTGCCTGGAAGCGGAAAAATAGAAAAGAAAGGTATATGTGTTAAGTATGATGAATAATACATTGTTTTGTGTTCATTCCTAAGTATCTGACATCTAGGCTTGAACCTGCATGATTCTCTTAACTGCAACTATAAGTAGCTATCATTTGCTAGATGTGATCTATTCATTGGTTCTTGATCTTGATTGTTTTTTGGCTTCTACCCCTATCTTGATTCCGGCAGTGGTCTGTAACTGCATACGCTACAGGTGGCACACCCTTATTATTGGTTGATTACCGTTGTTGTACCCACGAATGACAGTGATTTGTAGGCGTCATGGATTTAATGATGCATAACTGATCCACCTATCCATTGTTAATTCCATAGAGCTGGCATGTTAGTGTCCTTCATGGTCATCATGTACATGTGTAGTGTGCGTGCTGTACATGTGGTGGCATGTTGGTAAATGTGATATTCTCCTGACATTGAGGCTGGATTCTGCTGGTCTACCAGGCCTGAAGCTCCAGCGGCGGGCCACTGGCTCAAAAGTTCCTTGGCGACCCTCTCCCACTCGTTATATCTGTTACTTTGGGCCACCACTTGGTGCTGCAGCTTGAATGGCCTCTTTGTCCATCATCCTCCTTGGTCTGGACGTCATCAAATCGAGGCTTCACAGAGCTCACATCCCTTTCTGCTGTGCCCACTGCTGTTACTGTGGCTGCTACCTCCTCATGCTTTGGTCCTAGGCCCGGACCCGCAAGGATAGTGTGGTGGCCAAGGATCGCACCAAGGAGGACCACATTCTCCTAGTGCTTGTAGTTTGTGGCCCCTGTGCCTGCCCCAGCCCCTGTGCCTGCCCTTCCGACTGTGGACAGGGATCCCTTGTCTGCCCCTGAGTCCTATCCCTCCCTCGAACTAGCACCCCCCCCCCCTAGGTTCAGGCCCCTCTCCCTCTGACCCTGAACTTTGAGTGCCTATCCCTATGGGTGCCACAAATCTGCAATGTAAAATAATTTTTTTAATGTTTAATTTCTGTGTTATATCGATCCCGGTAATGCCAATGTGTGAAGTGCGGGTCCGATCGTAACTCGTAATTGAAACCTGTAAGGGTTTGAAATCTGACCTCCATTTTTCAGTGACGTAATGATGACAATCTCTTTAGCCATTGTCTCTGTTTAGTATTACGTTTATTTGTAATGCGCCAACATATTCCGTAGCGCTGTAACTACGGGTTTGACTAATTGATCATGTTCACGGCCACACATGCAATGTGCGCGAGAAGGATTTATGGGCTTGTGTTTACAGCCAGTTGGTCGCAGCATGGGTAAATGTAATAGCTCTGTCCAACAACAAAAATTAGAGGTGCTCAATCTGAAAACGGACAATTCCTGAAGTAGGTTTGTCCTATAGGTCTGGTTACCTACTCAGAGAGCAACCTCTTTTAGCTCACTTGTGCCCTTCACAGGGAGAAATATCCTGTAGTATATCAGTCTGGTCCCACTCAAAAGAGTGACACAGCCCCGAAATACCAGGCAATTCTACCCTGAACAGGAGAAACAGCAAACCCCAGATGCGTTTCTGCCTTTATAGGTCTCGTCAGTGAGGTGCAGCTGAACTCCCAGTGAGCAAGGGGTCCACGTCTGGAATCCCCTATTACCCTTAGGGAGACTGACCCTAAGGGTAATTTGCATAAACAAAAAACTAAGTCAGAGGTGCTCATCAGAGAATGAACAAAGCTTAATAGGTTAGTTATATGGCCATGAAAAGCCACTCTGAGAGCAACCTCTTTTGCTCACTGTGCCTTAGGGAAAAACAAAATTCTGAGGTATTCTTTTTAGCAGAGGTAAAGAGTCACAGATCTCGCACGATGGGAAGCACAGTGGTACAAAGGGTGTATGGGTGTCTGTTGTGAACAGTTAGGCAGATGAGACGCAGATTCTAGAAAAGCTAGAGGCAGCTGTGGGAGAGGTAGTGTTTGTGGACCCTGTTAAGGATTATGTACCAGAAAATGATAGGCCAGCTTTTTGGGGCACCTGGAACAGAAACAGCCAGTTTATCTGTAACTGCAAACCACGGGCTCAGGAGAAGTAGATAGTGATGAAGAGTGGAAAGAGGAAGAACCCCAGAAGTTACTGTCCTATAGTGAAGGTGATGATGATGAAGATAATAATGACGATGATCCTAAAGTGCAGGAGCTGGAGAGACTGCATGAAGTGAATAAGAAATTATAGAATGAGTCTGAACTGCTGGCACCCAACAGGCACAAAGCTATGAATGTCTAGACCAGCTGGGTCTGGGACAGGTGGAGAACCTGCATAAAGAGCCGAGGAAGGGAGTCCAACAAGCTTCAATTGTCACAGGGTTTGATGAAGTCTTATACAGATTGGCAACAGAGAGTTTGCTGAACTTCATAGAATGGAGGGTGTTCTCAGTAGATGGTAGAGCTGAAAGTAGAGAGTGAGAGCAGAGGTGTAAAAGAACCAGGTGAGGCAGTGAAAAAGCAGGATGAGCAAAGCTTCAGCAGCTACAAAGATTCTCACCAGTGCAGAGGAGAAAGGAAGCATGTAAATAGCTTGCAGTCAAAGGGTAATGCTGATGCATTGTCATGTCTTTGGTCGCTCAACCACATAGTGTTGAGCTGGGGAGGAGGATGTGTGATATAGTCATAAAAGGAGTTTCTGTGAGCCACAGATTTTGCAAATCTCTCTTTTCCCATGAGGATTAAAGACTGCATGAGTCTGCTAAAGAACTGAATTTTGCAGTCTGTGTGGGACTGCTGGTGAAATGAGTGCACACACATACAGAGGTGTATGCAGCTGGTCTGAGTTGGGAAAAGAGACACACAGAGAAAGGTGTGCAGTTTGTCTGAAGATGAAAAAAAATCACACAGACAGAGAGACAGCATTTTGGAGCTGATGATCATTTTGGAGCAGAGTGGAAACCTGGAGTGATTCAGGCCAGTGATTATGAACAAAGTATTGGACTGTTTATTTTACTCTACCCAGGTTTAGCTGTATAGGAGTTGGATAGTGAGGGAACTGTCTATCAGTAAAGGTAGTGCTTTGGTGCCTGTGATTTTCTTTTACTTGTTTTGATTTATTATTGTTGAATCACTGGCTAAAACTTGGGAAAACAGTTTAGCCTCCTGTTTTGTGTTCCTCTATCAAAATGCCTGAGAAAAACATACACACACACAAACACACACACACACATATATATATATATATATATATATATATATATATATATATACATACATATATATATATATATATATATATATACATATATATATATATATATATATATATATATATACATACATATATACATATATATATATATATATATATATATATATATCTATATATATACAAAAAGCAGTACCTTGGGCATGGGCAAGGCAAGGCTGCACAGTGGATTAAGGCCAAATCTGCTACTTACCTTGCTTAGCGAAGTGTCTTTCTGAAACCATAATTCACAGTAATGTAGAATGTCAACCTTTGCTCTCCAGCAATGTGAATGCCCCCACAGACATGGATGATACAGGAGGGCCAAACAACAGCAAGCTTGAGGGACCTAAGGAAACCTAGCGACAATAGCGGCATGGTAAGCCTAAGGCCGGAGAGCGCTGTGAAACAACATTCTGACACAGACTCAGCACTGGACGCAGGTGCAGGAGAGGGTAAGACAGGAAGTGCCTAAGAAGGCTGAGAAGGGCCTGCCCAGGAACTAACCTGGTTATATATATATATATATGAATACAAAATACTAAATACTGTCAGTGACAGGGGCATAGGAACCCCAGATTATATGAATACGGGACACACAAAATAGCAAAATTAAACTTAATAATGTATTACCAGAGAGTGCCCACAGCATTTCAATTAAAAATGGTAGTATACTTTTTCTGACATCTATTGTTGCACCACAGCACTTGACTTTTTTATTTGTGTTACTTTTGAAATATATTCAGTTTATTCATATATTTCAAACTTACTTCCTCTTTATTTTGTATGTTGTTTTTCAGTCTTCATTTTCCCCTGTCTCCTTTTCAACCTTGCCTCTCAGCTTCTGCTTATTGCTCTTCACTAATTCCCTTTCCATTTCCCTCCATATCCCACCTACTCTCACACACACTCCTATTCCTCTTGGAAAGTGCAATGGAGGATTAAAATTGGAGGGAAGTGAGGAGAAGTGAGGGGAAGTAAGCTTATGTTATGCAGTGATATTATAGTGAGGTGGGAGGAAGCCTGTATTATGCAGTGATATGATAGTGAGGAGGGAGAAAACATGTGCTATATAGTGATAGATAGTGAAGATGAGGGAAACATGTGTTACACAGTGATAAGATGGTGAATTAATACATTAGCATGACAGTAGATACCAAGCCATCCATGACTACAGCACAGATACATTTGGGAAGGCTTGTACCGCAATTATGTTTGATGCGGAAGCAGCAAAAGAGACCCCCGCCCCGGCCCCAAAGCT
This sequence comes from Discoglossus pictus, assembly GCA_027410445.1. Taxonomy (NCBI): domain Eukaryota; kingdom Metazoa; phylum Chordata; class Amphibia; order Anura; family Alytidae; genus Discoglossus; species Discoglossus pictus. Next base: position 305,942,033 of record CM050166.1, on the reverse strand, counting down.
CTCTCCAGCCCCTAAACCTCCTCCCTGCTCCCTGATAAAATCCCCAATATTACCCCTTGCTGTTAACCCCTGCCGCAGGGGTACTCAAGTACCCTCGCTGCACCTAAAATTATCCCCCTTATACTGGGGGTCGGACCCCTGCAGTGTTCCCATATTACCCCTTGCAGCGGGGGTCCCAATAGGGACCCCCGCTGCATTTATAATGCTCAACTCCCGCCTTGCGGGTCTTTAAAGGACTTTAAAGGACCCACGCTAACTAAAAAATTAACCCCTGCCGCACGCATGGGTACTATAAAATTAAAACGATCACTCATGGGGTCTACACAGACCCCCATGAGCCTCTAATTAACCCCATCAGTCCCATAAGGGTCTATACAGACCCTTAATAAATAACCCTCGCAATTAACACTAAGAGTACCATGAGGGTCCTCCAGGACCCTCATGACACTAAGTCTAAGTACTACCCTACACTACACTATTAGCCACCCCAATAAACTAATAAATCTAAATTAGCACCCCCTCAAACAAATTAACCCTCCTTTACCCTATCCTATAAACCCCCCATAATAAACTTTCACTATTTACAGAAATAAAAAAAAACTACATTACACAAAATAACAAAACCCACATTACATAAAATAAAAGACTTACTGAAAAGAGAAAAGGATTAATTAGACCACTGACCTCGACAAAATGCCCCTCCAGTGATGTCCATCGATGCCCTGTTCTTCAGTTCTTCGTCACAGACAGGCCCCTCCAAAGCTGTCCACAGGTCCTGTCACACCTCAAAAAAAAAAAAAAGAATTACAGTTAATACACAAATACATACAACAGAAAGACTTAAAAGTCAACTTACCTGCCCCAAATGCCCCTCCATTGATGCCCCGGTCCTCAGTTCTTCTTCCCGGGCAGGGCCCCTCCTTGAGGAGCTTCCTGCTGCAAATGAAGGTTCCTGCGCATGCTTCGCTCAAAAAATAGAAATGCCCTCTGATTGGCTGAAATCGCTGTCAATCATATGTTGGCCAATCAGATGGCTCAAATGTAGAGCCAATAAAAATGAGATACACCCCTATATCCCATTCTGAATGTCTCCAAGGATCTGCGCCTTCTGATTGGCTGATGTAACTGTCAATCAGATTGCAGCCAATCAGATGGCGCAAACCCTTTTCTATTTTCAGTAAGTCTGTTTTTTTGTAATCTAGGTTTTTTATTTTCTGTAATGTAGTTTATTATTTTCTGTAATGTCGTTTTTATTTTCAGTAATTTTTTATTTTTTCATTTTATGTAATGTTGGGGTTTTTATTTTGTGTTATTAGTGGGTTTATTATTTTGTGTAATTAGTGGGGTGCTAGGGATTTTAGTAGGGGGTTAGGTAGGTAGTGTAGGGGTTAATAGGGTAAGGTAGGAGTTAGGTAAGTAGTGTAGGGGTTAATAGAGTAGGATAGGGTAGAGGGGGTTTAATAGGATAGGGTAGACGGGGGTTAATTAGTTGGAGGGGGGTTAATAGAATGGCATAGGGTAGGAAAGGGTTAATAGTGTAGTGTAGTGCTTAGACTTTGTGTCATGAGGGTACTGGAGGAACCTCATGGCACTTATATATTATATAGTGTTATATGATATATAGACCCCTATTGAACTGATGGGGTTAATTAGAGGCTCATGAGGGTCTATATAGACCTCCATGAGTGATGGGGTTCATTTTAGGTGCCGGAGGGGTACTTATAGTACCCCCGTGGCAGGGGTTAATTTTTTAGTTAGAGCGGGTACTTTAAGGACCTTTAAGGTCCTTTCAGGACCTGCAAGGCGGAAAATTTTAATTTTTAAATGCAGCGGGGATCCTGATCGGGACAACCGCAGCAAGGGCTTATGTCGGGAGCCTGCAGGGGTTCCTGCAGGCTTTCATCAGCCTTGTTGGCAATCTCTTTTGCCATTGGCTACGTCTAAAACGTGATCCCGTTCACTGCCGCAAATGCAACATGCGACAAACTGGGTTGCGGTTTAGCGTCTCTGGCCCGTAGCTTGCAGCCCCTTCTAATTTAATAACCCCGTAACACAAGAGATTTTCAAACCCACAGCTGTTGCGGGCCTCACATTGAAGTTACGGGGCTCCAATTTAATGAGGCTGCAAGAGTGTCCAGCAACAGGCGACAGATTAGCTCCTATATCACTGATGGAAGGCTGCCCTTCCCCAGGCCACTAAAAATTAGTAAATTCCTGTCAGGAAGACTAAAGGCTAGGATTGAGCTAAATTATAAAGATTGAAGACATTCATATTTGGCAGGTTTGTAAATGGCTACGAAATCTTTAATTTTGTATTATTTATGCCTTACAATTTCATGATATAGAAATCAATGTATCAGATTGTACTGGTCCATTGAGCTGTTTTAATTGCAATTATAACTATAAATTACAGATGTGAAGGTATTGTGGCAATGTGTTTCTTTTAGCTTTTTATTAACCTATAGTCAATATTGCTTTATTTATTTTACACACTCTTAGAATTATTATTTGTATCTCCTATGAGTTACTGGCATACTTATAGGAAAATGCATAGTGATATGTTTGTAATGTTTCTTCAGTTAAGCAAGGAGCCCAAATATTCAAGAACTTACTCTGAGTCATTCCATACACCTGTCATATTGTTTGTTCATACAAATGGAATTGAAGTTATGAATAATCACATTAATAACCAGTTTTTTATTTCTTCAATGAAAATGCTGTGTAAAACAAATTTCAAAATTGCATTCATTTAAAGTATGTAGATGACTTTCATTGCTGTAATGCAGTCATAGGTGAGGCAGAGGAAACCTAAACAGGCGGGTGCTATTTACATTTCAACCTTCACTACTATGTAATGATAAATACATGACCTCTGCATTTATTTTTACATGATCTAGTTATCTAAGAAGCTGCTTTCTTGCAGAGTCAAGTATGTCCTATTGGCCCATGATCAAGTCCATTAATTAAAGTGTTTTTTACTTTGTAATGAGCCCACACATTGAGTCCTGTCCAGTTGATGCGTCTATCCCTGAATCAGTATTACCATCAATTTAATTGCATATTCTTCTAATCTTCCCTTCCATGTCAGTCTAACACATATGTATTCCCAACTTTAAAAAATAATGTGCTACAGTGTGTTTTCTTTTTTTAAATAAAGGCACCCGAGCATAAAAATGTATTCAGATTTCTAACTGCTTTTAAGGACTAAATCTGTCAGCCAATGAGATCTACAGACTAGTATGCTCTCTGTATTTCCTATTATTATTATTATTATTATTATTATTATCTTTATTTATAACGCGTCAACATATTCCATAGTGCTATACAGGGGTTAAGTACATGGCAAAAACAAAATTAAAACCTTACAAAGAGTAGACCCTGTTTTTGAGCTTAAAATCTAACATACATAGAGCTTGTTTCCCAAGTACCGACACATGAAACTCGCAAACTTATAATCTAAAGGGTTTAGGTGTGATACAAGAGGGTGATAGATGCAAGATGGTGGTGTGAAAGCAATTTGTTTAATCAAGTGGAGGTGTCTGTGTGTGTACTGTAGATTGTGGGTGTAAGTGTTATTAAGCTGTGGAGTGTGCCATTGTGCATATTAAGGCTGAAAATGATAAGCCTTTTTAAACAGGTACATTTTTAGTGATTTTTTTAAAGGTTTTGAAGCAGGAAGAAAGTCTAATGGAGCGAGGCAAGGAGTTCCAGATCGCAGAGGCAGCACGAGAAAAGTCTTGAACGCAGGGGTGAGAGGAGGTGATAAGAGAGGAGGAAAGAAGAAGGTGGTTAGCAGCATGAAGGGGCAATTGAGAGAGTATTTTGAAACAAGAGCAGAAATATAAGGGGGTGAACTGTTGTGGAGGGATTTATATGTTGGGGTCTTGATTTTAAATTTGATTCTGGAGGCTATGGGAAGCCAGTGGAGTGATTGACCGAGAGGAGCTACAGACACTGAGCGTTTAGTATGGAAGATGAGTCTAGCTAAGGCATTCATTATGGATTGGAGTGGAGACAGACGAGAGATGGGAAGGCCAGCAAGGAGTGAATTGCAGTAGTCGAGTTGAGATATGATGAGAGAGTGTATTAGAATTTTAGCTGTGTAGTTCTGTATTTCCTGATAGTTTAAATTCATTTTAAATAGGTTTTGCTTAATATTTTGTCACAAAACAAACACATTTTGTATTCTAACATGCTCTTCTAAATGCATCAACAATTGTTGTGTCCCATATCCCTTTAACTGAACTGGAGGCTGGCCCCTTTACCTTGCATGGTAGAGATTGGTTGCTGGAGTCATCCATCAACCCTGTTCCCCATTTATTCTTTACCTTCCACACAATAAATACCATATCTTGCATAAATTGTGCCACGCCCACCATTAATACCCTGTTGTCAACTTGATAGGACAACTATAACTAATAACATGACCAACCTAAAGGTTCAGATGCCAGCACTTTGCTGCCAGGTAGTCCCCCACATGGATTGACTAGTGAAAGGCATGCTTTCCCCTACTAACCTTAAAGGGACTGAGCTCAGCCCCAGAGTTGTAGCACTGTAGCGCTTCCGGAGCTCAGGTCCCTCCCCTAACTAGCTTCCTGGCAGCAAAACTCATTATATTGTAAGTTGGCACGTTTTCAATCTTGTAAGGTACTTTAAGGAAAGCACTAGATTTCCCTAAAGCTAGATTCTAAATGTTAGATTCTAAATTCAAATACAAGGCTCTCCACTCTTTGCAAAATCAATTTTGTTTTTTGCCTTGTACTACTACTATTTTATTTGTAAGGCCCTACAGAATATGTTGGTGCGTTACAAATAAAGATAATAATAATAACTCCCGGTGCTTAGGTTACAAGACGATCGTAACGTACATTAAAAAATATCAAGCAACCAAAACAAAGAGAAGGAGGGTGGGTTATTAACTTCTAATACCTTTGGCAACCGTAGCTGGTGGAGGGGAGCAGCACCTGAAGGTAAGTGAGGGAAAATTGCTCATGCAGCTCTTTATAACATCTCACAGCTCCTCCCCTACTCCCTCCTCCTTGCTTCCCCCTCCCTCCTGCAGTCATGCCCCCTACCATAAATATGTAACTCCAGGGGCCGCTTAACTTTGTATGGTAGAGAGACATGACCACCGGAGTGCATAAGTCTGATTTGGCCTTTTTTATTAACCTTTATTTGTAACGCGCCAACATATTCCGTAGCGCTCTACATGTAGATAAGAACAGGGAAGAATACAATGTTAGTAAGCCACTCTGTTTTGAGCTTAGAATCTTTGTAGAAAGTGCTTTGTTTCAAAGGCCCTGTCCCTGAATCCTTGTATCCCTCTGCTTGTTTGGCCCAGCATATTTGCAAATTTGCTAAATATTACGTTTGCCATGCACATCGTGCAACAATACATTCTTACACAGTGTGTGTATGGTCAAAACCAAACTAGTTCCAAAATGTCTGATTCCCCCACCCTCAACCATAACTCATATCCCAAGCTTAGTCTAAAAGACTGCTGCCCTATGTAACTAGCCAAGAGAGTGTATGCTTCATTTAAGTGAATGGGCAGGTGCTTAAACAATGCATATACCCAGCTAGAATATTTTCTAGATTTGCCTACATACAAAGGAAATGGGCCACTTCTGGATCGCTACCTTGTCGTGGTGAAGGGGCTTGTATACTTTGATGAAGCTGTGAGCTATACCATGTAGGGTCAGCCAGGATGGGCAGGTCATGGCAGAGAGGTCAGACAAATTACGGCCCAGTGGAGAAGGAACTGGCAACCCACTCCAGTATCTTTGCTAAGAAAACTTTATGGACAAGCACAACCAGCGACACAACGATATGGCACCGGAAGATGGACCCCTCCGGTCAGAGGGTGCCTAGCACATTACTGAGGAAGAGCAGAGGGCAAGTACAAGTAACACCAGATCTAATGAAGCGGTTGGGCCAAAGCCGAAAGGACACCAGCTGTGGATGTGTCTGGAGGGGAAAGGAAAGTCTGCTGCTGCAGGACAAAAAATGACGGCCGAAAAAACTTAAACATTCTGAAACAAGATGAAAATGAGGCTCTGCCAGGCCAAGCACGCAGAATTTACAAAATACACCACGCAAAAGACAGTAACTCTTGCACCAACAACGCCAGGCATACAGGACTGTCAGTCATGTCAGTCAGCGAGCGCCACGCAAAGATTCAGCAGAGACACAGAGGAGAAAGACACAGGGAAGGGACAGGGGGAAATGGTGGAAAGAGACACTTGGCAAGTTGCAAGTTGCCGAGGCCTGTAATGAGCAATGAAATAGATGGGAAGAGAGGCTCGCGATGAGCGCCGAAGGTGCTCAGCAGGGGCAGAACATCGCATTGTGTGGCAAACAGCATTGCCAGGCTTAAAAATGTTATTGCTGCCATTTTTGACGGGCAAGTCGCTAGTATACATATAATCATAACATTTAAAACCATGATTTTCTATGGGATTTATAAATATTTGAGCCAAAATGAATACACTATCTCCAACCCCCTTACTGTTTTGTGTATTTCTGTATTCAATAGCATGCTTAACATTCTATATGTTGATCTTTTGTGAGAAAACCTACACTGGATACTGCTGTTTTCCCTCCATCTTTAAGCTGTTGTTCCTTCTATCTTTTCAGACTGTGGCACAGCCTGCAGCTGTCTATTACCTACACAATTCTACTGGCACAGCTTGGGGAAATGTGCTGCACTTCATGCTATAGCCTGAAAACAAGAAGATGTCGAGCTTAAAACATCTGGGAAAACAGAAGTGTTCAGCGTACTTTTTTTTTTTAACCACATTAAACTAAAATGTTATTAAAACTGACCTTCATGACATGTGAACCCTTACACTACCACAAAACACACATCACTTATTTACACTAATACATACAATGATTTATATGTAAAACTTAAGTCCCATATTTACTGTATGCAGTTTTGAAGAATTAGTGGACAAAACGTGTTTTAGTAAGTAAAATAAATTGCTCCCTTACATTTACTATTATATGCAGTTATTCTTTATTGAGGGCAATCATTGTGTATGCATCCAAGCTACCCTTAACATTTTTTTGTAGTGGTCCCACCTCAGGATAGTTACATACAGCAGTTAAAGGACCAATGTGTTCATATTTTTCTATATATGCTTTGAATAACTAACCTTGATAATGGGCAAAACGTTTTTAAAAAGTAAAAAAAAAAACAGCACTTTTTTTTTAGCCGCAATTACTCTTTACTGTCTATTTTTTTCCGACCTGGTCCTGTCTATTACTTTCTAAGGGCCAATTGAATAGGGCTCTAAATAAGCACATAGCATATTTTTTTAAAGACGTTTTTAGTTAATGAAAACCTTGCTTTTGGATAGATGTTTACTAACTAAATACTTCTTTAAAAAATATATGTTATGTGCTTATTTAGAGCCCAATTCAATTGGCCAAATTGCAATTGAATGAGGGCCATAGTCGGATGTGTCGTTGTACCCTAACAAGCTTCCAGTAACTCCTGTTGAAAGCAGTTGCAGATTTAGCTGCCACATCCATATTGGGTAAATTGAATCACATTATTCAAGTGTAATTATTAAAACAGCTTACTGTAAGTATTGAGGTATCTAAGGATATGTTCACCTGTGAATTCTAGATTGTCATTTCTCAGTTATTATTCCTAGAATTTTCTGCGTGACAATGGTTGAGATTCACTAAGCATCACAGGGCATGTAATGTGCTTCAATGTGCCCGGATGTGCTTTTTTTCTATAGAGAACATGTTTATTGCAGCCCTTGTGGCACTTAGTAAATCTGTCCCAATGTTCTAGAAGAGAAATGTTTAATACTTTACTGTCCTTTAACCTGATTCCTCATTACTTCAGTCTTTAGAGGACATAATAAAGAAAGTGATAATCAGATGGTACACTATTGAAATGCAGCGTTTCAAGTAAAAGATATTTATTAAAAAAAAATCTCACCTACAGCTGTGAAAAGCAACTGATCCATATTATTATAGGTAACTGGATTCTCTTTCCTTTGGCAAAACCCAGCTAGCAATAATGTGCTGCATGCTGCTTCTTTTTATATTAACTTGCTTGGATACCAAACATCCTGATTGTTCCCACAGGTGAATGTGTTAGTCTGTAATTGTTAGACAGGAAACCTTACAGCACTTTGTCTTCTGGGAATCAGTGGGGTAAAGGGAGATAGAGAAGGATCATCTCACAATCCTCTAATCATGTAAATCAAAAGCTGAGAGGAGGAGGAGGAGGAAAGCAGGGGAGGCAGTGTGGAGCTATCACACTTACTCGCATCCTCTTCCACGCCTTTGTGAGTTTCAGTCTTTGTTTGAGCACTGTCTCCATTCAGCTTAGCCATGCAGCCTCATTTTTAACACCCTAGTGCAATGAGGGTGCTGTGCCTGTGCCAGTCCTGCAGCCTGCTCCTGGGGCTCTTGATTCTGCTGGTGATCTGCATCCAGCCACCCATTCAAGGATGGAGCCAGCAGGGACACACAGAAGAGGATGTCTTTCTGCTGCCTATTAACTCTTCATCCAAATCTTTGGCCAACTTGGAGTTTGATATAAAGAATGACAAGAAGACAGACCCAGAGGAGCATCTTGGGGAGACTGAGAGTCTTGGTGAGGCCAATAGCCTCCCCGCTTCCTCGCCTCCCCCATCATCTTCAGCCGGCAAAACATGGGAAAGCAGCAAAGAGACTATGATTTTGTCTCCCCAGACACAACATGAGTTAAATCCTCAGCCCCATGCGGAGCCCCAATGCAATATTAGTGTACAGAGACTGATGCTTACATCTCTGCTGGTGCGTTGGGGACGCCAGTTGGGTTTCCAGTGTGACCTGTTGCTCTTCTCCACCAACAACCATGGTCGGGCATTCTTCTCGGCTGCCTACAATCGTGTGGTTTCGCCTTTGGTCATAGAGCATCTTGGGGTGTCTGGGGCCCAACAGGAGTTCCGGCTTTGTGTTGGGTGTGGGTGGTCAAGGACCAGAAGGAGTGGTCACTTCAGACACTCACAAGCTTCTTCAGCATCTTCAGCAACTTTTTCCTTCATTCCCTCCTCCTCAGCATCAGATACTCACAATTCATTGCAAGGGGAATCGTTAAATTTCTGCTGCCTGGATTTCAGCTTAGAGGAGCTAAGAGGGGAACATGGATGGAGAATGAACCGAAAACCCATTGAATCCACTTTGGTGGCCTGTTTCATGACTCTGGTGATCATAGTCTGGAGTGTGGCTGCCCTCATCTGGCCAGTGCCAATAATTGCAGGGTTCTTGCCTAATGGCATGGAACAGAGAAGGACAAGCAGCAAATAGCCTACATATTAGCACTTTCCCAAATACATATAATAATTATTTCCTTTTGTACTGTGAAATCATTACAGTTTTATCAGTTTTCTAGTAAACTTGCAGCTCTCTGCTTTTTGTTCTCCCTTTAGCCTTAGACATTTTCTAGATAACAGAAAAGTATGTGTGCTATTAAAATTATTACGCGTGTGTACATTTCTATATGTGTGTATATAAATGTGTGAAGGTAACTGTAATTTAAATTAAAATTTGTATTTCAGATATTTTAAGTGTACTATATATTTTGGGCTGATATACCAAATTTTCCTAGTTTGTAGGTATTACTTTCTAACTAAATTTCTCACACGTTTCTTAAAATACAAAACATATTTTCTTTTTAAAGTGGCACAGCAAAGGGCCCAGTTATTGTAGAAATGAAATACACACATACAAATTAACATAAATGCAGTTGGTTGGTTGAATTTCTTCACGGGAGTGTTAGATACCTGAGCTTGAAAGCAGGTATTTTAGCATAAATCATCTGTAAAGGATCTCCCTCCTCTAAGTACCTTTATCTAGAGCTGTTAATCAACTCTAAAATTGGGGGTTTAACAAAAAAGTGCAAGCCCAACTGGAAAAATAATAATAGTGACAAATACTGTATAGCTGATTGTTAAACTGTTGTCATTAGTCTAATCTTTACCAACTAGACATGTTCATCTTCTTTATCACCAACCAGCATTAATGACCCTTGATAAAGAGAGTTAGAGTGAGGGAAGGTACTTTATAGATAATTTATACTTTAAGCATCCAACTTCCAAAGTAAAACACTTCTCCTCACAATTTTTAATAAAAAAAAAAATACAATTATGAACATTTATATGTGTAAATTTAATTTCTGCATTAAATGGGGCCTTTGCTGTGTCATTTTAAATATGGAGAATATTATTTTACGTCAGACCATAACATATTACATATGACATACATTTCTTAGCCTTTTTAAAAATATATATATTTAATAGGATGCTCTTGAAACAAGTAAATTAGCCAGCTATCAGTATATCTGTCTGCACTGCCATTCTTGTATTATTTTCCATTTACGGGAAAAACTGTGTAGGTGTGAGCACTGATTCACAGTTGCAGAGGAAAATTGAACTTTGTATACAATGCAGAATGTATTTTCATTATTCATTATGGTATTTAGATCTGCGGTTCTATACATTACTAGACAATCATTTACAGTGAGCACATGTAATTAGCAAAGCCTGTCAATTAAAGGTTAGTAATGTGAAAGATAAAAAAAGACAGAAGCCAGTCAACTGTAATTACTCTTAATTGCACTTAAATGTACCTCCCTAACAATGGTGTTATGTTTTAATAAAACCTGATGTTTGCAGTTATACATAATATTACAGAGGTTATCATTTATTGTGATTTTTACTTGCTGTATTTATATATGCTGTTGGGCAGTAAATGGTCATTGTATTAGTGTCTTGGGGTAAGTAGAACTGCTCCCTGCTTTACCTAAAAAAGAAGGATAATTAAATGAACAAATGGGCAAATATTTAAATAAATACATTTTAAGAAATTGTAACCAAGCTTTCTTTTTCAACTGCGTTTGTATCGTTGTTTAAATGGTCTCTGGGGTTATATAGAAGGATTATTTAAACATTATATTATGTATGTAATAATTTATATATGGCACTTGATTATAACCTGAATTGGTTTTATCAAAGCACTGTGATGGTCTTAACTGGATTTCCATCAAAAATAGATTTCCTTTCATTTTATAGTATGCCATTTTGAAGAATTAAACTTGATCATTTGGAAATGTTTTAAAAGTTAAATAAATAAATACAGTTATTACCTTTTATTAACTATCGTATGCATATTATGTGCTGTACTAATCTGCTTTCTCAACAAGGAGTGCTTTGTAGAATTATTAGATTTCTGATAGTCCTGTTGATAGCACTGGTACTAAATAATGAAAATAACTTCAATAGGAGCAATTGAATCCTTATCTGCACCCTCCTAGCTGTTACAATTGATAAACTGAAATGATGGTTCCTACAGCCAGTTTAGACAAATTCACTGACTAAGGGCCTCATTCAATTGCAATTTAACCAATTCAACAGGGGTCTAAATAAGCACATAACATATTTTTTTAAAGAAGTTTTTAGTCAGTAAACATCTATCCAAAAGCAAGGTTTTTACTAACTAAAAGAGCCCTATTCAATTGGCCAAATCACAATTGAATGAGGGCCTAATTATCTTTCCGCTTTAGTGCTGAGGAGGACCTAACACAGTGGTTCTTAACAACCAGTCCTGGGACTGGTGCCACTTTAAACACACAACTACCATTAGTCACAGTTATAGACAGATTATAGAGCTAAAATGTACTCTACTCAACTCAGTTCAACAATAAATGACTATTTTGTGTGTCCCATATAGCATTAATGGGATCGAAATGCTTTGGATCTCAAAGGTTTTCTCCATGAGCACTGGATGGTAACAGCCAGTCTCCAGATTAAAAGGTGGAGAGCCACTGATCTAACAGGTCTCAAGGGTTAATTATACACTGACATCAGCACCTGGGAAACTCAATGGTACTCCTATTTATCACTCAATGATCCACTTAAGAGCACTGTCTGGATGATTCTGAACAGGTTCTCCATACTCAGGATTGCATAAGAGCACAGGGCTGGCTGGGAATTCCCAGCAGTGTTAGTCGTTGTTAAGACATATAAAGCTTCACTACATCGGCCAATTGAATAGGGCTCTTATAAGCACAGATCATATTTTTTTACAGACGTTTTTAGTTAGTGAACTTCTATCCAAAAGCAAGGTCTTCACTAACTAAAAACTTCTGTAAAAAAAATAGATTTGTGCTTATGAAGAGCCCTATTCAATTGGCCGGATCGCAATTTAATGAGGCTGATAGTGTTCCAATGTTTCTCACCGCTTTTGTAACAATAATCCTAAATGGATGTTAGTCTCATATATTTATAACATGTTTTTTTCAAGGTCTAGAAACAATAATGGGCAAAAGCTTTTTAGAAACTGAATATATACAGTCTTTAATTAGGATAACCCGACTGTTCAAAGGACAGTCAACTAATTGGGAAGTTTATCATCGTGTAAAATGTGTTCCCAGAAATGTCCCTGGATTTTAGGATAGGCAGGTAAGAGAGTAGTAGCAGGGGGACATTTATCTTGAGTGTATGTGAGGATATCATTTAGATTTTTTTAGGGATATCTTTAAGGATAGGCTATTGTATCTCACCCCTTCCTTCCTTTACAAGTATCCACTGTGGTCAATGAACACACTATTCAATGCATTATGAATGTGTATTATATACTGTATGCTTGTCTCTATGTATGTACTCTGTACATTGTGTCTGTGCCACCCAGTCTGTGTTAGTGCAAATGAAATAGGATTTGGCCAATTTAGCAGACTTGGCAAGAAAGTACATATACAAAAACAAGGTCACAAATGCTCAATCTGAGAATGAACACACATTCATAGGTGTATTCTATTGGCATGATAACCCACTCAGAGCAGCAATGTATCACTTGTGCCCTTTATGGGAAGAAATACCCTGTAATATATCAGTCTGGTCTCACTCAAAAGAGTGATCCAGCCCCGAAAGACAATTCTATTCTGAACAGGAAAAATAGCAAACCTCAGACATACATTTCGGCCTCTCTTGGGCCGTGTCAGTGAGGTGTAGCTGCACTCCCTAAGGCACAGTGAGTAAGAATGTACATATGAATAACATATGAATTAATTAATACTGTCTGTCTTAGCAATACACCAAATCATAATAGAGAACATATTACAGAAAGCCTGTGCTGTTTTACTTTCCCCACAGAGTTTAGTGATTTTGCACTAGTGATGAAACTAGCTCCTGATAAATGGTAGTAATCATCCTGAAAACATTGATACCCACGCCATTGTCAATAGAACAGTTGTTGCTGTTTTTTTCTGAACCTGTATTTGATTGTGTTATTGTGACATTTTGAAGAGTACCAACACACCTGAATGACCATACGATATAACACAATGAGGTCTTTTGTATGAATATAGTATATATTTATCTTATTCAATTGCTGCCGCTCAAAGTCTTTTTATATAAAAACTTCTCTGTGAAACTATTTAAAGTACTTGGATATTGTGAGGCAGACTGCTGTCCCTTGAAAACGTGCTGCCCCAGGCATACTATAATGGTGCTTGGGAAACAATACGTTTCCTAGGTTTTGGTACCTCTGGCTGGAAAAACACTGCTAGATAATTGTTTTCACTGTATAAGCCACTTGCAGTCCAATGCATTCAAATGTAATCATTTTATTTATATATGTGCCGATAAAACCTTATACAGAGCCATTTATCACAAAATAATGTCCCTAGATTTCATTTACAAATTATATTCACTTTATATAAGAAACAGAAAAATGGTCAGAGGAGTTCAATCTGAAAACAAACTAACCTTAATAGGCTTTATTCTATGGACATGATAACCCACTCAGAGAGAAGCTTCATTTAGCTCACTTGTGCCCTTCACAGGGAGAAATATCCTGCAGTATATCAGTCTGGTCTCACTCACTAGAGTGACCCAGCCCCGAAATAGCAGACAATTCCACCCTGAATAGGAGAAACAGCAAACCCCAGATGTGTATTTCTGCCTCTCTTAGGCCTTGTTAGTGAGGTGTATCTGCACTTCTTAAGGCAAGGGGTCCATGAGCCCTATTCTATTAAAAGCCTGCAAATGACTCTAACCTGTAAAAGTGTTTAGATGCATTCTGCTGACTCAAGCCCGCAACTTCTGTCTTATAGATTCCACACTAAACCCTGCTTTTTAAATAGGATATCAGGGTGCGTGATCATATGATCTGACAATATTTAAGCAAGACGGTAATTTACTTCTTAGACCCAGCCAATAGTAAATTTACACCTAATCTGTAACTGGAAGCTAAGGTTTAATAAGTGCCAATCACATATATAGTTCCGGTACTGCGAGTTGTCGTCACGCTTTGCGAGCCTTGTCAAGTGAGGCAGGCCGTCAACCGTGAGTCTTGTGAAGTGAGGCGAGCAGTTGAGGCACGCGGGACGAAGGCGCTCATTGCACTGCGAGGCATGCAGCTGAGGCACGCAGTTGGTTCAAACGAGTAACTCGAAAACAACTAAAATACTTAAAAAATAAATAATAACACACTCAGGGGGAGAGCCAGGAAGCCTGGGAGTGAATTTACAAACTAATTGGAGCCATATTTTGCGTTTTTTGTCTAATGAAAATCGGCTAAGCGAAGGAAAAAATGGCGGACGAAAAACGTAAAAATTCTGAAACAGAATAAAAATGAGGCTCTGCAAAGCCAGGAAAGCAGAAGTTAGAAAATACATGACGCCGAAGACAGACACACACGAATAACGCAGGACTTTGAAAATAAAACCAACGCAGGTGCTCAGAGGAGCAAAAGCCTCACATTGTATGGCAAACAGCATTGCCAGCCTTACAATTTTTTTCCTTACAATTTTTTTGACGGGCAATTTCCTAGTCACATATAATAGTTGTCAAACTACGAGACGTCGTCACGCTCTGCGTGGTGTGTGCGACTTAGGCAATGAGCGCCAAAGTCACTCATGGCCGTTAACTCGCAGCACTTAGGCAAAGCGGGGGGGAGCAGTGAAGGCAATGAAACACGAGGGACTTAGACACCAAACACTTAGTAAACACGGGAACTCCAGCCTGCAAGCAGTTGACAAACGCAGGACTTAGAAAAAAATAAATTACGAGACGCAGAACTTTGGAAAAAAAAATTCGAGATAGGAATAATACGAGGTTAATGGCCAAACAGCAAAAAGCAAAAAACAATAAAAATAAAAATACAACAAAAACATCACACACAGCATGGGGGAAAAGCCAGGACGTCCGGGAGTGAGGTAGAACGCAAATTTAATTAGATTTTGCCGAGTTTAGGCAATCGAAAATCGCCTAAGAAAGAAAAAAAATGTACACCAAAACAAAGAAAACAAGGCTACACGACCCCAGACCGCGCAAAACACTGTGAACCGCGTAGCACTTTCACACAGGAAGAGGTACAATATACAAGGTACAATATACAAGGTACAATATACACTATTACATAGTTAAAAAATATATACAAGATACGAAAAATCTGAAAAAAAAAAAAAAAAAATCACACACAGCACGGGGGAACAGCCAGGACGTCTGGGAGTGAGGTGAAACACAAATTTAAGTCGATTTGGACGAGTTTCAGAACACTCTAAAATCGCCTAAGCGAGAAGAAAATGGGTGGCAAAAAAATTAAAACGAGGCTACACGACCCCGTACCGCGCAAAACACTTTCACACAGGGACGTACGAGGTACAAAATACACTATTACAAATGACAGAAAATGCTCGTGAGCCGCGTAACACATTAATAACATTACGAATCTACAATGGAGCTTTACACAACTAAACCAACGGTTTCCCTCGCGCATGCAGCCTATTTGCACAGTTGGGACATTTATTACAATTTATCATCAGGGCACCAACACTCAAACTGTACATTGTATGATGCCGGAAAATAAAAACTAGCTCTTCAGGCTATTGATTGCTGGATATATTAATTACAAATAGGTAAAGTATATTAATTTATTAAGTAACTAATACATTCATTATTAGTTAACAAAATATAGATAAATATATATCTGTCTTTGTGATGAGTCACAAAGGTGCGTAGATGAGCAAAAGTACATGAGAGGAGAGGCTCGCAATGAGCGCCAAAGGTCCTCTGAGTAAAAAAAGCTTTACAATGTGTATCAAACAGCATTGCCATGGCTTCAAATTTGATTGCCCAGTCATTTTTGATGGGCAAGCCGCTAGTAAGTAATATTTGCAAATCTATAAAATGTCTAGCAATCTATAAAATACATTAGAGTCTATGTGCGTTTCATAAAATGTATTAACCCCTTGAGTCCAAGGATCAATATTACTCAGAAATAACAGTTAAAAATAATATTTTTAATTGCATATTTGTGGGTTTGAGACTGTTCTCCAATTAATTCTAATGTATTTATATGCATTCCCATGCTTTTAAATACAGTATTGTGTATTTAATTGCTCTAAGTGTTTGAAAAAGCCCTTGCAAGTCCTATTTAGTACTCGTAATAATTTTGACAGAAATGTGATACTTTTTTCATTTGCGGGTTAGACTTTATTTTTGAGCTAGAGCTACAGGTCTAATAGAAAATAGATTTTGTGTAACATTAATTATTTAGAGCTCAGAATATTCAAGCTGTGCTAAAATCAATGGAATTCCAACGCCAAAATTGTGTCTTTGGCTGGCCCGTAGTGATTGTGGGCGAGAAACTCATAATCAAATTGCGAGTAGCTAATAGAAAATGTGACAATATTAAGAGCGGGATCAAGTGTGTATAAATGTACGAATTGGCCAATAGAATTGGCCCCATGACTTCAGCTTCCTATTGTCACTTATTTAGACAATGACCAAACATTAATAGGCTTTTGTCTTTAGAGAACTCTTTTTTTAGCTCACTTGTGCCCTTATATTAGAAGCCTTGCATACGAATTGTGTAAAAATAGTATATCATTGTGTGATACTATTAAAACAACCTGAATATTGTGAGAAAACTGGGGAAAGCTACCAATTCACCTCTAAAATTTCCTTGAATTTCATTATTTAAAAATAGCATTGGTGTATATTTTGCTAGCAAAAACTTGATAACTTACTTTTCAGTTGTCTAACTCTATCTCATGATTTCCCTGCTTTTTCTACCTTAGCAACTGCCCCTTTATCTACCTAATCACATGCTTTGTTCAGCCTATAGACAAAGACAATGGCATCATGGGAAAAATATCCCAGGATGATTCATTTGATTTCCTTGATTGGCAGACTTGCAGGTCATGTGATTAGGGGGTAAAAATAATGAATTCTGGGGGGAGAGCAGGGCAGTCATGCCAAAAAGTAAGGCAACTATAACCCCCTTGCGAGTGTCAGATAGGACTCGCAAAGGGGTTAAACACCTGTTCATAGCACTGTAAATGCAAGCTTTTGCTAGCTTGTTTCCTAACAAATTCAACAGTCATTGTACTTTTAAATATTATATTTAAGTGACTACAAAAAATATTATTTACAGTGTCCCATTAAGAAATGTAGTCAGCTTATATTATATGCAATTATTATTAAGGTAGAGTAGCCATTGCCATGTTTGAATTCCTTTCTCAACAGGGAGGGGTCTTAAAGACTGAGAAGTTTACCATTGGTTCTGTTGAAAGCACTGCCACTAAGGATTTAATGTGTTGAAAACTTTTTTGCATCAAAGATCCCCTCCCACCTATATAATCAAAAGAAACAAAATAATGTTTCCTATTGCGGCATAATTGCATATAAGAGTTACTAAATGAATGTTGCATAATTCTTTCACATTCTAAACAAAGTTGAATTTTTCAAAAAAATACATTATATATATGGAACTACAGAACACTTTTTGTTTTTATATAAATATTTAAACTAAGTGGCTTAATTACTTGTATCATTATCAATGTATTTGTCATATAAAGCTAACACTTCGCTTGCTTCTAAGAAACTCTTTTTATCTTCCATTTCTCTCACATATAGGGTACCATGTTTCACAGCTGTGACCTAAGGCCACACTGCCAGTGTCTCATGCTGCTCTGCAGCAAGCAAACAGCGACATCTAGTTAATTTACCTTTTAACTTTTTATATGCTGGACGGCCATGCAGAAATCTACCTATTAGTACATTGCATGTCACTGTGCAATGAAAGTCTTAATGACGGCCCAGAAGCAGAAACAGCAAGGGAGGATTATTAGGTGCTTTATAATCCCCTCTCTCTGTAGGGACTCCTGCAATTACCTGATATCTATATATAGAGCAGCAGATGGGGACAGGAGGGTGATGCAAAACAATTGTTTACCTCTATGACATTGTCAATCCCACGTCTCATACTGTGCCAGGGAAGGAGAACGTGTCTGAATCCTATAGTAACATAAATAAATAAGCAGGATATTGTCAGTCTGTTGTCAAATATTACTTAAAAGTCTCTGCTGTAAGCTATGTAATACTGTAATACTCCTTGAGATGGAGGGTCCCACACATTTTATACAAGACCACTGTTTGTTTGTAATTTATTAAATATTCAAACTGAGTAGCGTTAAATAGCAAGCTTTCAGCATCAGCTCACTTCATCAGGCTAATATTAGGACCACCACACAATTAAAAAAATCTAAGAGCATAATTAAACAAAAAAAAAAGATCTGAGAAACGGACAATACCTATAAGTCTGGTTACCTACTCAGAGAGCAGCCTCTTTTAGCTCACTTGTGCCCTTCAAAGGGAGAAATATCCTATAGTATATCAGTTTGGTCCCACTCAGTAGAGTGGTCCAGCCCCGAAATAACAGGCAATTCTACCCTCTATGTTTGGGGTTTGCTGTTCTGTTTTTCCTGTTCAGGGTAGACTTGCATGGTGACACCCCAACCCTCCAGTTATTAGTTTATTTTAGAAATTAGACACTCTGGAAATTGATCAACTCATATCTGTGATCATCGATAACTCAAGATAGACTATTTAGTGGTTAATACCCATTAATGAATCTGTTTAGCAGGCTCATTTTAATAAATTATCTGAAACAATGTAAGAGCATATTTTTACATGAGCTTGTTAAATGGAATTTACCTTAAATACATAATATGATTGATGGTTGAATACTTTTCTGCTTTTGGATGGAACAGATTTGATATGTGAAGAAAGAACCCGAGTCATGTGCTGGTCAGCGTCTGAAAGGATAGCAACGGACTATAAAACTGATCAGTGAATAAAAGAATACAAATAAATAATACTGATTCATTGCACTGAAGACTAAAACAGTTTGGCTCTTTACTATACAGGTTGTAGACTTTAGGAAAGAACCTGAGGTAGTCAATAGGCTGACCTGGGTCCGAAAGAGGATATCCAACACCTTATGCATATTGAGTACACTTATTTACACCATCTGTAGTCCCTCCCCAACAATATAATACACATGCACATGCTTTATAGCGTACATATAAATTCCCAGTCCAAAACATATAATCTAGAAACATAATGCTACAGTAGTCCAAAATGTCCTTACATATCTGTATAATGGCTGGTCAGCTCTGTTGGTAATCCCCTTTCCCTAATTGTTTCTCCCCTATACCCTTTGTAACTATGAAAGTATTATTACTCAGAGTAATGGACTACTCAGAGACCTTTTATAGAAATTCCCTGAATATACATTAGGTGATTAAAAGTGATAGTTGTAAACACCTAAAGTGTCAGCAAAGTTTCACCTATGCTTCAACAGAGGACTTTTTTTGGACCTATCCTGTTTTATGTGCCAATTCGCATCCCAATCTATCTGTGATGAGCTACTACGCCCGTTATCGGGTTAGAGAGTTAGGGTTAGGAAGTGAGGTTTAGGGTGTTAGGGTTAGGAAGTAAGGTTTAGGGGATAGGGTTAGAGGGTTGGGGGTTGGGGTGTACTACCTAGTTTTCACACCTAGATGGGGACGGGAGCGTGGCCGCGTTCCTACAGTCGTCGTTGTCGCGCTGCAACAAATGCGCACATAAAACAGGATAGATCTTTTTTTTTTTAACTAGAGTCATTCTCTCTTCCCCTTTTTCACCTAACTCCTTTATCCAGTTATCCATGACTTCCTATATAGCAGTGGCGGCTGGTGACTTTTCAAGTTGGAGGGGCGACAGGGCGAAACATAGCCACTCCCCCTTTTTCAAACCACACCCATTTTTATAACTCCTCCCCCTGACGTCATAATGACCTTTATAAGCCCCGCCCAATGACCTTATGCTTGTAAAGCCCATTGAAATACATGATCTGCAATGCAGAAATGTCAAGAAGTAAAGTAACAATGTGTTAAATTCATTGGTATACAATATAGATTGAAAAAACTCATGTGACAAGACTACAGCAATATCATAATTGCACCTATACGTATTAACAGAAAAATTAAAGGAGTGACACCTACCATTAGTCGGCTCTTCTTCTCAGGGTATTCACGTTCATTAAGTTGACCAATGAGTAGAAACAAATCTGCAGCCACATAGGGTTTGCACCTGGGGTTGGAAGAAAACAAGCAAATCAATCATACCATTCAAGAACAAAACCATACTTAAAAAACATTAAACGACCAAGTGGAACCATATAGGCCCCAAACATACCTTAGAAGACCAAGTGTGACTATATAGGCCCCAAACATACCTTAGAAGACCAAGTGTGACTATAGGCCCCAAACATACCTTAGAAGACCAAGTGTGACTATATAGGCCCCAAACATACCTTAGAAGACCAAGTGTGACTATATAAGCCCCAAACATACCTTAGAAGACCAAGTGTGACCATAGGCCCCAAACATACCTTAGAAGACCAAGTGGAACTATATAGGCCCCAAACATACCTTAGAAGACCAAGTGTGGCCATATAGGCCTCAAACATACCTTAGAAGACCAAGTGTGACCATAGGCCCCAAACATACCTTAGAAGACCAAGTGGGACCATATAGGCCTCAAACATACCTTAGAAGACCAAGTGTGACCATAGGCCCCAAACATACCTTAGAAGACCAAGTGGGACCATATAGGCCTCAAACATACCTTAGAAGACCAATCAGCACTGCAAAGGCCCAAACCAGTGGATCTTGGGATTCAAGAAAACAACAACATTTCACTTCTGTTTAGACCACACAATAATCAATGTCAAACAAACACGTTGAATTAGCATATGGATAACCATATGAGCAGTAACGCCACGCCAAGGCTTCAACAATTGTTACTGACCATTCACACACCTTTCATAGCTCCTTCAATATGCACACCCACACACCATTCATACTTTACTTACCACTAGTTATTTTTGGTAGTGAGGTGGTGCCATTTCTGAGAACTTTACGTACCCTTGAAGGTGCCTCCAATTCCTTCAAACCAATGCATTTAACCGCTACAGGGCCATGGTGCTTTTTAATTACTTTTTTGATCCTCTTCAATGTGGAGAAGCATCTTTCTGGTTCTTTAGTAGTCTTCGTTGTTGTAAGCAGGATTCCTTATAGCTTCACTCACTCTGTTAGATTATGTAGATTAAATTGATGCTAAAGTTGCTGCAGAGCAACAGCACTTGTACAGACATGGAATTCTTGCTTCCTGTACACAAGTGACAGCTACCCTTGGAAGTGCCTCCAATTCCTTCAAACCACGCCAAGGCTTCAACAATTGTTACTGACCATGCACACACCTTTCATAGCTCCTTCCATATGCACACCCACACACCGTTCATACTTTACTTACCACTAGTTATGTTTGGTAGTGTGAGGTGGTGCTGCTTAACGCAGTTTATCTTTGCACACCTTGGGGGTATGCATTCTTCTTTGCTTCAATCACTTGTATTTTAATTTTGCACGGCGATCTTTCAAAGAACAAAACTTCTCAATGGTTTTTTCATTGAAGTGTGGGATCTCGGAAATCAGTTGCTTTTCCATTGAGAGCATCGCCAATGCATTCAACCGCTCCAGGGACATGGTGCTTCTTAAAAAGGTTTTTATCCTCTTCAATGTTGAGAAGCATCTTTCTGATTCTGCAGTAGTCATTGGTGTTGTAATCAGGATTCTTAATAATTTTACTGTCTCTGTGAAATCATTCTGCAGATTAAATTGATGGAAAAGTTTGTGCAGAGCAACAGCACTTGTACAAGTATGAAACTCTGTCTTCCCATACAGAAGTGACAGCTCAGTGCGTAATTGTTCCTTCTTCAGTATTGGATATGCTTGCACGGTGTCTTCCAGAGCTTGGGTTGGAAAGCAAGTGCCATGGGTTTTATACAAGTCACTTTGAACAAGTTTGGCACTGACTAGGTGATTTGAAAATGAAAATCGTTCTTTTGCATGAACCACCACTATGTCACATACCTCTCTTGAAAGTTGTCTCAAGGTTGAGATCTCCGCACTCCGTCTGTTGACTGTTAGATCGCTTGGCAAACTTGCTTCTATCTCTTCCACAGAATTACGGATTTTCTGGATGCTGGCGACAAAGTCTTCTGTGACTTTTTTGATATAAACAGTATCCGTGTCTCGCTTCTGAAGCTGACTATAGAGGATGTCTACATGTGGCATTATTAAATGAAATAATTTAAGGAAGTAAAGGAACTCCCTGTCTTCCAGCATTCCAATGAAACCTGCGGCTTCCCGTATAGATGTTGGATCAAAGTTTAGACATGCTTCAATTGTCTGGAAACACTCAAGTAGCGCATCTCTGTTCTCGTAGATCACGTTCACGGTCCTAACGTTGAAGTTCCATCGTGTCGGTGCACCTCTTGGAAGTCTTCTACCAACTACCTCATCCAGAACTCCAGTCCTTTTTGGAGAGCGTGAAAAAAAAGATGGTATGCCGCCTATGTTTGAAAAAAAAACTCTAACTCTTCCAATCCTTGAAACTGCTTTCTCCATTATTAGGTTCAGTTGGTGAGCATAGCAATGGACGTAGTGTGCGTTCGGGTAAACGTCTTTTATTTTTCTTTGAACTCCTCCTTGATCTCCACGCATCACACTGGCACCATCATAGCTTTGAGCTATGAGTTTCTTCTTGTCTTCTGGCTCTGGGAGAACAGTATTCAGTGTTTCCAGCACAACAGCAGCAATGGAGTCTGCATCCGTTGATTTCATTTCCGTGAAGGCATCAAATCTTTCCACCACTTGATGCTTCTTGTCAATGTAGCGATAGACTACAACGCACTGTGTCCTAGCGGAAATATCGGTTGTTTCATCCGCTTGGATTGCCACAAACTGGGCTTCCTTAAGCTCTTGGTGAATCACTTCCTTTATAACTTCATGCATGCAGTCCAGTAGCTCATTCTGCACGGTTTTGGAAGTGCCCTTAAACACAGTTGCAGTCTTCAAATGCTGTTCCATTGCACTATCGATACTGCCAACCAAATCCACCAGGCCTCTAAACACTCCTGGATTTAGCGATGTTTCACTCTCGTCGTGTCCTCTTAATGCCAGTTCAAAGGCGCCACAAAAGCGAACGCAATCAATTATCTTCGAAAGGATGTACCGGTTCTTAGCCACTTCTTCGTTGTGTTTTTGAATGCTGACTTGGTATCCTTGGTCCAGTTGAACAGCAATGTTCGCCTGTCCAAGCATCTCAAACTTGATCCTGTTATCCAAGTGAGCTTTAGAACTTTTGTGTTTTGCCAATTTGTCAGCTAGATGTTTGACGTCAGTCACTCCAGTTTTGGTCCAAGCAGCGTCACCACCAAATAGGATGCATGGGAAACAATATAAGGACTTCCTAGAAACGCTTCCAGAAAGCCAGTCGTTCTTCTTGTACCATTCAGTATTGAAATTACGGACATATTGCTTCCCTCTATCTCTTGCGATTTGCTGCAGATTTATCTCTGGTTGGTCAGCTCCTAACCGTTTTACTTCCACCTTCTCCTCATAGGTTAGGGTGGCGAAAGGCTTCACAAGTAGAGAGTCAATAGTATTCATTTCTGATATTGATACCAATAAAAGAAAGAGATCACGGTATATTAATTTATATTATGTCACAAAATTACTTAAAAATAACAGTGTGTTGATTTCATTGGTATACATTACAGATTGCAAACCCTCATGTGACAAGACTACATCACCATCAAATTTGCACCTATACACATGGACAGAAAATTAAAGGCAATGATACTCACCAACAGTTGACGCTCCTTCTCGGGGGATTCACGTCCAGTAAGTCAACCAACGAGTCCAAACAAATCTGCTTTCACAGATAGTTTGCACCTGGGGGGTGATAGAAAACAACAAAAAAAACATTAGAAATCTCAAGACCCAAACCGTAACTTTTAAAACCTTAAAAGTCCAAGTGTGACCATATACTCACCAACAGTTGACGCTCCTTCTCGGGGTATTCACGTCCAGTAAGTCAACCAACGAGTCCAAATAAATCTGATTCCACAGATAGTTTGCACCTGGGAAGTTATAGAAAACAAAAAAAAAAACATTAGAACGTTTAAGACCCAAACTGTAACGTTTAAAACCTTAAAAGAGCAAGTGTGACCATATAGGCCCCAACCGCACCTTAAAAACCTTAAATAACAAATTGGGACCATATAGGCCCCAACCGTACCTTAAAAACCTTAAATAACAAATTGGGACCATATAGGCCCCAACCGTACCTTAAAAACCTTAAATAACAAATTGGGACCATATAGGCCCCAACCGCACCTTAAAAACCTTAAATAACAAATTGGGACCATATAGGCCCCAACCGCACCTTAAAAACCTTAAATAACAAATTGGGACCATATAGGCCCCAACCGCACCTTAAAAAACCCTAAATAACAAATTGGGACCATATAGGCCCCAACCGCACCTTAAAAACCTTAAATAACAAATTGGGACCATATAGGCCCCAACCGCACCTTAAAAACCCTAAATAACAAATTGGGACCATATAGGCCCCAACCGCACCTTAAAAACCTTAAATAACAAATTGGGACCATATAGGCCCCAACCGCACCTTAAAAACCTTAAATAACAAATTGGGACCATATAGGCCCCAACCGCACCTTAAAAACCCTAAATAACAAATTGGGACCATATAGGCCCCAACCGCACCTTAAAAACCTTAAATAACAAATTGGGACCATATAGGCCCCAACCGCACCTTAAAAACCCTAAATAACAAATTGGGACCATATAGGCCCCAACCGCACCTTAAAAACCTTAAATAACAAATTGGGACCATATAGGCCCCAACCGTACCTTAAAAACCCTAAATAACAAATTGGGACCATATAGGCCCCAACCGCACCTTAAAAACCTTAAATAACAAATTGGGACCATATAGGCCCCAACCGCACCTTAAAAACCCTAAATAACAAATTGGGACCATATAGGCCCCAACCGCACCTTAAAAACCTTAAATAACAAATTGGGACCATATAGGCCCCAACCGTACCTTAAAAACCCTAAATAACAAATTGGGACCATATAGGCCCCAACCGCACCTTAAAAACCTTAAATAACAAATTGGGACCATATAGGCCCCAACCGCACCTTAAAAACCTTAAATAACAAATTGGGACCATATAGGCCCCAACCGTACCTTAAAAACCCTAAATAACAAATTGGGACCATATAGGCCCCAACCGCACCTTAAAAACCTTAAATAACAAATTGGGACCATATAGGCCCCAACCGCACCTTAAAAACCCTAAATAACATATAGGCCCAAAAAAAAAAAAAAAATAATATATATATATATATATATATATATATATATATATATATATATATATATATAAAAATTGATATCAATATATCACAATAAATAAATATATATATATATATATATATCAAATTGTTATATATATATATATATATATATATACCGGTATATATATATATATATATATAAATTATATTTATTTATTGTGATATTTTGATATTAATTTATATATATATATATATATATTAAAAACCTTAAATAACAAATTGGGACCATATAGGCCCCAACCGCACCTTAAAAACCTTAAATAACAAATTGGGACCATATAGGCCCCAACCGTACCTTAAAAACCTTAAATAACATATAGGCCCAAAAAAAAAAATATATATATATATATATATATATATATATATATATATATATATATATATATATATATATATATAAAAATTGATATCAATATATCACAATAAATAAATATATATATATATATATATATATCAAATTGTTATATATATATATATATATATATATATATATATATATATATTTATTTATTGTGATATTTTGATATTAATTTATATATATATATATATATATATATATATATATATATATAAAAAAAATTACACATAAATATACATAAACATATACATACAACAATATATATTAATTGATATTTATTATTTGATTAATTGATGTTCTTTATTACATGGTATATTATATTGTTCATGCATTTCTATTACACTTTATTTGTTATACATATTACAGTGCTATTTTTTGGCTATACATGTTACAGGATATTATCCTGTAACATGTATATCACATAAAATAGCCCTGTAATATGTATAATACATACAGGGTCAAACAAGTTCACACTAACCTTTTTTACCCTTACAGGCTTCCATACCTGCTTGCTGATTTGCTAATTTTTTAAAGACTCTCATTGGTTGAAATCGATGTCAATCAAAAATTTCAGCCAATCAGAGTCCTTCAAAAATTAGTATATATAGCAGACCGTGGGAAAAAAACAATTAATCGCGGGAGGGGCTCCTTGTAGGAGGAGCTCTTTTTAGTGTGTTGTTTTGTTTTTTTTAGAGCGTCGGTTTTTTTTTTGGAGGCCTCTTTCAATGGGCCAGAATGGATGGATGGACAATGGCTTCAATCAAGATTGGATTATTTTTGATCATTGGCTTCAATCAACATGGATTATTTTATTTTTGATCATTGGCTTCAATCAACATGGATTATTTAATTTTTGATCATTGGCTTCAATCAACATGGATTATTTATTTTTTCATCATGACTATATCCAGAGAGGACAGAAGGCCAACGCTGGAGGGGTCAATTTTACAGGTAAGTATGTGCTGTTTATTTTATTTTTTATTAATGTTTGTTTAAAGCTGTTTATTTTTGTATACAATGTGTTGTGTTACTAACTGTACTAACAATGTGTGTATGTGCTGTTTATTTTATTTTTTATTAATGTTTGTTTAAAGCTGTTTATTTTTGTATACAATGTGTTGTGTTACTAACTGTACTAACAATGTGTTTGCTTACTGTGTGTTTAATTGTAATAATGTTGTTACTGTATTTTTTTTTTCCCTTCCCTTATTTTTATTTTATCTTTAGAAGTGACATGCACATATACATGCCTGTTACTTCTAAAAATGGAATAAAAATAGGGGGGGAGGCCTCATCAAGGGGGTGATCCGATCACCCCCATGTGGGCCTGTGCCACCCCGCTCACCACCCTACTACCCCGATCCCGTGATCGGTGTAATCCGGTGGTGGCATGATGGCATAGCTAGGCTAGCATAGGGCAGGCCTGATCGGGGGTGGCACAGGCCACATGGGGGTGATGGCTGGGGATGGCACTGGCACCAGGCATTGTAGGCCTAGGGTCGTCGGTGGTAGTTGGTGGGTGGCTGGGTAGGTGGCACTGGCAGGCCAGGCAGGCATAGTGGGGGACTGGGGGTAACTGGTCACCCCTAACTTTTATTAGGGGCTACTAGGGGTTTTGGTTTGGCCAGGGGCAGGGGCAGGTGCCAGGCAGAGGCAGGTGTAGACTTACTGTGTTAGGCAGGCAGAGCAGATGAGTAGATTCAGCCAGGGAGGTCTCTCAGTCTCAGCGTGACCAGGGTCAGGAAACAGAAAGGGGGAAGGGACAGGGAACTGGTGGTTTTATTGACTGTATCAGTCAATCAAAATCAAACTCGAGGCTCTATTTGCTGGCGGGCGCTCAGGGCTAACGGTCTGGGTGGGGTTTAGATTGATCACTTAGTAACTGGACAGCCTTCCATCATTGATTGGTCAATGATGGAAGACTGTCATTTATTAATTGATACATTTATGACCGCCCATGCATATCGTCACTGTGATGGTGGGCGGCATGCATTAACGGTCAGTGGGCCAGGCCAGGACTCATTGAAGAGAAGAGAAGAGTCTAAAGGTTAGTGTACACAGTGTAACTATTGTAATTTGATCACACAGGGTGCAGGCAGGGGGCGATAGATACACAGCATTAGAGTTAATGTAGCGCAAGGGTTATTTTAAAGTGACAGTGTCCCTTTTCTAACTTTAATTCATTTTAATACTATTTAGACTTGAAATGATGATGTACACCTTATATTTATTTGTTTTTGGGTTATACTAATACATTGTTGTGTTTTTTTTATTGCAGGGTGAAGAAAATATTTGGGGGGGGCGTTTGCCCTGACGCCCCAATGGACGGGCCGCCCCTGCTATATAGTTATCCTTCCTGGTTTGCAAAGCTTTCCCTCTTGTTCCACTTGAACATTAATCCACCCAGCAGTCAACTTACATCATGTTTATCTATTACCTAGTAGAGCAGGGCCCTCATCCGCTTATGTACCAGTGTGTATGTACAAATGTGCTGTCTTATCTTACCAGCTTTCTAATGTATAACAAATATCTATTGTTTGCTGCAATCCCTAGCTATAGGGAATCTGCTGGACCTCTATAAATATAAAATGTAATCACAATACCCCGTCTAGCGCACATTTATATCTCATGTCCCTCACTCATTCAGTCCCTCCCAGTTTTCCCTAACCTAGAACTCAGCCCAATCCTGTTAGCCTATTTACAATCTGTATCAGCCTTAGTATTGTTTGTACTCCCTCACTATCACTCACCATGGCTGAAATAAAATGGATTGGGATACAGACATGTGTATCCCTCATATACACTAAATTATGCCCTGCTTCCGCACTGTCTGCAATACCTCTCCTCCTGGGAAGTCATGTGATCTGATTGGTGGGAGGCAGGGCAGGGATGGAGGTAGAATACTAAAAATATTAAAGAAACAAAACAGCATATACAGATGTTCCTGACAAAAATCTGAATGATATTTTATGATTGTGCCATGTGCCCCAATATATAAGCTGGGGGGAAATATACTGTATACACCCCCAGTTCCTGTAATTATGGAAGGGCCCCCCTTCGTTGCTGGGCTCCATAATTCTCTGTCTTCCTGTACCCCTCTGTGAGCAGCCCAACTGGTTATCACTAAAATCAGTATTTGAAGAAGCAAAATTCAGTGTAGCATTTAAAACTTACATATAAAATGTAATGTTCCAGACTTTAACAGACGTGCTTATCCTCCCCAGTTAGGTGTCCTGGGTGTTAGAAAGAATCTTCCCAAAAGGCTGTTGTGATATGAGTATTTGCCTCCTTCCTTAAAGTGTCCTCTGTATGCAAACCTAGATAGGTCAGAAAAAAAATGGTCATCCTTCTGGACAGAACCTTTTCACCCTCAAGACCAGTTGTGGGCAATAGGCAGTCTGGGGCCTCGTACAGCCACCATTCACTTCCCATGAGGTGTCCACCATGTTTTCTAGAGTGGGAGAGCAAGTTGCAAAGTGGATCTCTCCACAACTAGTTTTCAGAAAAAAGAAAAATAAGAATTCATTAATATATTAACTTTAATATGCTACTATGCTGCTTTGGTTTCTGCTGACCTACTTACTAATCTGGGTGGTAAATCTTCTGTATACACAAAGAGAATGTGTCAGCTAAAACTGCTAGTACTTTTATTAGAACTAATGGAAAATTCATTAGTTTACTCATGAGAGCAGCTGTAAAAGGCAGCTCACTAAAGGAAAGGGCACCCTACAGTAAAAACTAATTGCACATAAATACAAAATATTTAAATGCTATGATCCTTTTTTTTTTATTTATAAAAACAAATGTACTCCTTATCAAGTTTAGTTTATTAACTGACTGGACTGTAGAAAATTTTGATTGTAGCAGTCCACAGGCTATGCCCAGCTATGACCACTAGGTGGCAGTATAGCATAAAATAATACTCAGTACATATACAGTATATAATCTGAATATATTCTCCTCCATTTTTCTATTTGCTGTCTTTCTCACTTTTTTTGGTACAATATCATACATCTAAACATCTCAAGTGACAAAGGGGGACACATACCACATATAATAGTTGTCGTAATTGCGAGTTTGTAGGTAATGCAATGTTAAAAGTTACAGATTGCGCATGCGCAATGAGCGCTGAAGGTACTCATTGCAGCCCTGTCAGCTCATTGCAGCCCCGTCATTGCAGCCGAAAGCGATCGAGAGGCCCGTACGTGACTGGCTTGACTGGGCTGCAAAGAGCGCTGAAGGCGTTCATTGCAGAGCTTGCCATAAACGGCAAAGGCGCTCATCGAGAGGCCTGTACGTGACCGGCTTGGGGGGAGAGGCTCAAAACGGCTGACGAGTTACAGGCTTCAAAAAAATTACTGATTTAACGGCCACCAATTTTTTTCAAGCCTGTAACTCAGAAGCCGTTGTAAGACCGCTAAAGGTGCCAATTGATTAAAAAATGAAATTACAACCTCACACACAGCACAGGGGGAGAGGCAGGGAGCCTGCAAGTGAGGTTTAAAGCTAATTTTATATTTAATTGGCGTTTTGGGAGATCTGAAAACGGCTAAGCCAGGAAAAAAATGGCGGCCGTAAAGACGTAACTTTCTTTCAAGCCAGTAAATCAGAAATACATTTTGGGCTTGGAGAAAATAAACAATTTCCAAAGCCTGCAAATGGTTTCACACCCGTAAATGCAAACAGGAGCACAGAGGAGGGAGAGGGGGGAGAAAGACACATCGGAGGGAAAGGGGGTGAGAGGGTGGAAAGAGACACAGGCGAGGGAGTAAGGTGGAAAGAGACACAGTGGAATGAGTTGGGGGGAAAGAGACACAGGGGAGGGAGATAATGGGGAAAAACCACAGGGGAGGGAGAGGGGGCAAAGAGACATGGGAGGGAGAGAGTGGGGAGAGGCTCGTGATGAGCTCCAAAGGCGCTCATTGCGAGGCCCAAAAGTTCCGATTTGGATGCCGCCTGCAATGAGCGGAAAGCCGATCATCGCAAGGCCTATAAGAGGGGGAAGGATCGCAATGAGCACTGAAGGCACTCATTGCAAGGCCCGCAAGTTAGAGGGGGGAGAACCTCGCATTATGTGGGGAACAGCATTTCCAGCCTTCAAATTTTATTGCCGTCATTTTTGATGGGCAAGTCGCTAGTTCTTTAAGAAATATGCTCTGTTAGGTAGTATTATCACCATTCTGCACAATGAGTAAACTTTCTGACCTATGATACATACACACTGCTCTATACACACATAATAATGTCTCTCTCTCTCTCTCTCTCTCTCTCTCTCTCTCTCTATATACATATATATATATATATATATATATATATATATATATATATTTATATATATATATATATATATTTATATATATATATATATATATATACTACAGGACAACTACTATTTCAGTGTCTTGATCCATATACTAATAGCAAATGGAAAATTTGAAAGAGGTTTCAGGGCGGATAAACCCCATACCCAAGGCATATATATAGTTGTTGTACTGCGATTCTGTGTGTAACGCTCCCAATTGACGCCGCAAATTGCAAGCCTTACACACAAACTCACAGTACATACCGCTCAGTGCACATGAGCGTTAAAATCTGTGTATGCGCAGTGCAAGAGAAATGCTGAGCATGCACAATGCAAGGGGAGGGAGATGGGGGGAGAGACACAGGGGAGGGAGAGGGGGGAAGAGACACAGGGGAGGGAGAGGGAGGAAAGAAACAAAGGGAAGGGAGGTGGGCAAAAGAGCCACAGGGGAGGGAGATGGGGGAAGTAGACACAGGGGAGAGAGAGAAGGAGGGAGACACAGGGGAGGGAGATGGGGGAATGAGACACAGGGGAGGGAGAGGGGGAAGAGACACAAGGGAGGGAGAGGGGGAAAGAGACAAAGGGGAGGGAGAGGGGGAAGGAGACACAGGGGAGGGAGAGAGGGTAAGGAGACACAGGGGGGGATGGGAAAGAAGACACAGGAGAGGGAGAGGGGGAAGGAGACACAGGAGAGGGGGAGGAAGAGACACAGGGGAGGGATGGGGAAAGAGACACAGTTGAGAGAGAGGGAGAAAGAGACACAGGAGAAGGAGATGGGCGAAGGAGACACAGGGGAGGCAGAGGGGTGAGACACAGGGGAGGGAGAGGGGGAAAGGGACACAGGGGAGGGAAAGGGGGGAAGAGACACAGGGGAGTGAGAGGGGGAAGGGGGGAGAGACAAAGGGGAGGAAGAGGGGGGTGAAGAGATAAAGGAGTGGGAGACACAGGGTAGGGAGAGGGGGGGAAGAGACGGAGGGGGGACAGAAAACTAAAATATTGTCCCGTCATTTGTGATGGGCAAGTGACTAGTCTATTAATAAACCTTGCTTAACTTGCAATAGGAAATCACCAAATAGGTATATAGTTTTCAAACACTTGCTTTGCTTTTTGAGCAACCACATTTGCCTTGTAGCAGATTAAAGATTGTCATTCACTTGTAGAAGCAGATCCACCAGAAACCAAAAGGGTAACTTCCATTGCTGCATAATTATATATTATAGGTAATAAATTCAATAATGTTTATTTTTTTACTTTCTAAACAATTCTTCATAATTAAACATAGTTATAAAAAAGAGTATATTTTAAATATAAGACTACAGTGTTCTTTTAAAGAGACACAGTAGTGGTGAAACACGGCCCTTTAAAAGTACACATTGCATCAAGTATAAAGTAAACCTTATTAGCCAAATTATATATATATATATATATATATATATATATATTTTTTTATTTTTTTTTATTTTTTTTTTAATTTATTTATTTATTTTATTTTTTCATCTATGGACCTGTGAGGCGGCCGAGCAATAACCTGTGAGTCTCCTGTGAATCTCCATATCACATGTTCTAAATAAAACATGTGGTGCTCGGTTCTGCAATAAAGTGGATCAAGTTAGTCAATAGGATGCTGCTGGTGCTTTGTTTCCTTAAGAAGCAACATGGAGATTCACAGTTTGCTCCTTGTCCCTATTATCCAGAAAGATCCAAAGGAACATGACTTGGTTTAGGAACAATTAGCAATATTCAAGTGGTTCACCAAAACTGTCAGGGATTATGAAAGGAGCACTGAAGTCCCCATATATCCTCTGTACTGTCACATAGAAGATGGAAAAATAGTATCCAGTGTCAAGATTTATCTACATTTTCTTAGTTATTGATAAACATTTTCTTAAATATTGTCATTTTAGTTATTACTTGCAAACCCTGTGAAGCCTTCTTAAAATGTTCTTCTTGCTCCAAAATGGTTAGGTATTTATGCATATATAAGCATTCCTTGATTCCTAAGAAAAGTCTGTCTGTCTCCTTTCTTTACTTCTGTCAACTACTATTTTAAATAATTATTTTGAAAGCACTTTAAAATCCATATCCCCCTTTAAAGCTTATATTTTTAAAACAGCTTTATCTTGTTTTAACAAAATAAGAATTACTATCTAAAAAAAGGTTGTAGGGCTTGAACCCACATATGCACATCACATTCTATGGTCTTAATTAGTAAGCCCTTTGTCTACATAATTTGCAATGTGTGAAAAAGAACAATATATGTAATCTAGAGCTAATATTGGGAGTGTAAAAGTTCCTTCCATAACTTTTACACCTGACTTTAAATAATATCTCAAGCTGGAGCAGTTCATTATTTATTCTGAGAATACAAAGGCAGATTAGAAGCAGTTAAAAACATTACCTTCAAACGCTCATAACTTACGGTAAATAATTTAGCATAATTTTTTAAAAGGAAACATTCTTTTCAACCCCTCTGTCCAAAAATAAAGTGTACATATGACTTCAGTATCCCTTGTAAGAGCAACTGTACTGTGAAATATATATGTAGCAATAGGTTCACACACACATATACAGTGCATATATATATATATATATATATATATATATATATATATGTGTGTGTGTGTGTGTCTGATTGAGAGCATACTTAAGATGTGAAAAAATTATAAAGCTAGCTTTTAATTAGAAAACACCTAATTTTGAAAAATGGGTTGGATTCTGGAGGCATCCATGATGCCGTGGTGTGAGAGGGATGTTTATATTTCATGCAAAGCTGTGGGTGCATCTATTGATGCAAAACTCATGCTTCTGCATCTGTGAGGTGGAAGGGATATGGTGTCAGTTTCAGTCCACTGCATTCTGTCTTTTCCCTCCTCCCTCACTCCACTAAAACACACCCCATCATCCAACTCTCAGGAAGTGATTTGACAAACACAAATTGATTCCTTTACTCATAAACATAATTTTCAAAACTTCAGATTTTTATCCAAAATATTTTTCATTTACATATTTTTTTTTCATCATTCAGTAATTTTCCACTTTCCATGACCTCATGGACCTTAACACACCAGGCACATCTTTATATCCATGGTCATGCTGATCCACTTGGCATTCATGGTAGAGATACTGGAGTTGGTTGCCAGTTCCTTCTCCAGTGGGCCACAGCATACAGCTCCTGCTATTCCTAGGTTGTCTCCCATGCAAGTACTGACCAGGCCCAACTCTGCTCAACTTCAGGGTGTTGTGACCTCTTGGTTCCCTGACTTGAATCAAACCTAGGTCACAGCGGTGTAAGTGCCTTTTTTCTCGAACCTCTTCTCTGTCACAACTACCACAGGCACCAGCCCTTATGTACTGCACCATGGTTAATGGCAAAACAAGTGGTGGATCACATATATAGTTGTAAGCATACGAGTTGTTGCTAACGCAGTTGCTGGCAAGGAGCGCCGAAGGCGCTGCAACCCTCGCAAACTTACTGTCGTAACGCAAACAAAATACGAGACACATTACGACCCATTACAACCTCGCAAAAAACGGCCGCAACACGCACACATCAAAACATTAAAAATACAACAAATACACACAACAAATACATAAAAAGCTTACTTACAGGAAGAGGGAGCATCCAGGACCTCGAAAACTAAAGTTACACCTCAATTTAACTAAAATTAAAGCAGTTTAGACACTAAAAAATTCTCTAAGCAAGAGAAAAAATGGCCGCCGAAAAAAACGAAAACGAGGCTACAGCAGTCTAAAGACGCAAAACACCACCAAACACCTACGTATTTGCCGAAAAAAACACCTACAAGATTACAAAACAAGGACGCGACCCGCACAACCCCAAAAACATTACAAACACAACAAATCCAACCATAAACACATAAAAAGGTTACTCACAGCAAGGGGGGGGCACCGAGGACCTCTGCAAGTGAAGTTACACCTCCATTTAAGCACAAATTTGGGAGTTTAGAGACCCGAAAATCACCTAAGCGAGAGAAAAAATGGCCGTTGAACAAAACGAAAATGAGGCTAAAGGTCCCTAAACTACTATAAACACGCAAAACACCACCAAACAGCTACGAATATTCCGAAAAACTCATACGACATAGAAAAATAATATTACGAAAAACTCGCACAACATAGAAAACGAACAACGCTACATCACCCACATTATATACACCAAACACCCTTAGCTCACTTACAATTTCATTGCCGTCATTTTTTGACGGGCAATATTCTAGTGGCATAATAATCCTGTGATGATATTGTTAGAATAGCATTTAGAAAAAAAATCCCAGGATGTTAATGTTTCAGAATTCCAGATGTAATTGTAGAAAGACTCTACATTTTGAGTCTAACAATTGAGGCACATAAAATATTGAGGGCTATAAATACAGATTATAATATTCTATTGTCTAATTTAAAAACAATCAGATGACTTATGCAGTTTAAAAGATTATTTGAATATAGAACAAAGCCGCTTGATTTTTAGCTATGCAAATTTGTCGTTTTCATTTTCTATCAAATGAACCTATTTTGAACTTATTTATAATGAATGGCTTACAGGAGATTAGCATTATTTTTATTCCATTAAAGAAGAGTATACTTTTTTTGTATTAAAAGTTATATTAATGGACCACTGCACTTTTGGTGTAGTTAGGTTTTATGGCGCTCTAGGCCCAATTAGATTTGAGCGCCCCGTCCAATGACTGAGGGCCCCATGCTAATCCTTGAAAAAAGCACCTACGAGTGCCCTAACTAATGAGCAGACCCTATTTCGCTATGTTAATTCCCCTCCCCTAAAACAATGCGAGCAAACCACTTAGGGTCACTACTCCGAGTGAACGTCACCACACAGTAGAAATGCAAGGCAAAAATCTCTATTGACTTTTGCACTGACAATAAATGACCAGTTACTCCCTGACACTCTGACACCCAAAACCCTATTCTAATACGATTTTGCAGATCACTTGCAAATCAAGGCTGTGCTGGTATTGAAAAAACAGACGAAAGATGCTTTTAAGACCTTTGATGAGTCTCTTAAAAGCATTTAAAGTGACAGTATAGCACAAAAAGCACTACAAAATTATAACATTTCAACATTATTTGGGGTTAATACACATCACAAAACCACGTTGCCTAGGAACAAATGCTCTGATGCATTGTCTATAAAGATATATTTTAACACAAAATAAACACATTTTTATTAATTGAACCTATAAAAAGAATTGTCACATCCTTTTAATATCAAAATATATGAATACATAAAAAACAATTGCTTTATATATATTTAGTATCTCACAAAAGTGACCACACTGAAGAAATGACACTCTGCTATAATGTGAAGTAGTAAGTGTACAGCCTGTATAACAGTGTAAATTTGCTGTCCCCTCAAAATAACCCAACACACAGCCATTAATGTCTAAACCATTGGAAACAAAAGTGAGTACACCCCTAAGTGGAAATGTCCAAATTGGGCCCAAAGTATCAATACTTTGTGTGGCTACTATTATTTTCCAGCACTGCCTTAACCCTCATGGGCATGGAGTTCACCAGAGCTTCACAGGTTGCCACTGGAGTCCTCTTCCACTCCTCTATGATGGCATCACAGAGCTGGTGGATGTTAGAGACCTTGCACTTCCCCACCTTCCATTTAAGGATGCCCCACAGATGCTCAATAGGGTTTAGGTCTGGAGACATTCTTGGCCAGTCCATCACCTTTACCTTGACCTTCTTTAGCAAGGCAGTGGTCATCTTGGAGGTGTGTTTGGGGTTGTTATCATGTTGGAGTACTGCCCTGTGGCCCAGTCTCCGAAGGGAGCGGATCATGCTCTGCTTCAGTATGTCACAGTACATGTTGGCATTTATGGTTCCCTGAATGAACTGTAGCTCCCCAGTGCCAGCAGGACTCATGAAGGCCCAGACCATGACACTCCCACCACCAAAAGTATACATCTACAGTATACTGAGGAAAGGTAGTTGAAATAATCCCTAAATGACAAATAAACTGATAAGGCACAAAGAGCACAAAAACACTGATATGAGATTAAACTCTCAGTTTGAAGGTAAACAGCGAGTGGAGGCAGCATCTGACATCAGCAGGTTAATGCATATAGGGGGAATCAACACAACATATTATAGAAAACATGTATACACATATAGACATATAGACATATGGGGAGTGCAAGGTCTCTAACATCCACCAGCTCTGTGATGCCATCATGGAGGAGTGGAAGAGGACTCCAGTGGCAACCTGTGAAGCTCTGGTGAACTCCATGCCCATGAGGGTTAAGGCAGTGCTGGAAAATAATGGTGGCCACACAAAATATTGACACCTTGGGCCCAATTTGGACATTTCCACTTAGGGGTGTACTCACTTTTGTTGCCAACAGTTTAGACACTAATGGCTGTGTGTTAAGTTATTTTGAGGGGACAGCACATTTACAGGCTGTACACTTACTATTTTACATTGTAGCAGAGTGTCATTTCTTCAGCGTTGTCACATGAAAAGATATAATAAAATATTTACCAAAATGTGTGGGGTGTACTCACTTTTGTGAAATACTGTATATATGTAAATTTAGGCATCTAGGAAGGAAAAATAGCCATGCAATTTATAATCTTAATGGAGCAAATCTAGGTGTATCAGATATTGAAAGGGATTTGGGAGTGCTTGTGGACAACCACCTAGGTAACAGTGCTCAAAGCCAAGCAGCAGCTGCAAAGGCAAATAAAATATTAGCATGTATTAAGAAGGGTATAGAAGCAAGGGAAGCAAATATAATTCTGCCACTATACAAATCTCTAGTACGCCCTCATTTGGAATATGGAGTACAATTTTGGGCACCACTTCATAAAAAGGACATTTTAGAGCTGGAAAAGGTACAGAGGAGGGCAACAAAACTAATAAGGGGAATGGAGGGGCTAAGTTATGAAGAAAGACTGACCAAATTAAACTTATTTTCTCTAGAAAAAAGGAATCTAAGAGGAGATATGATTACCTTATATAAATACATCCAGGGTCAGTATAAAGATTTGTCAAGGGAGCTTTTTGTGCCAAGAGGTTTTCAACTGACAAGAGGACATCCCTTGAGGTTAGAAGTAAAAAGATTCCACCTTAAAGAAAGAAAAGGGTTCTTCACAGTAAGGGTGGTTAATCTGTGGAATTCTCTACCAGAGGAGGTGGTGCCAGCGGATTCGAAAGATAGCTTTAAAAGGGGACTGGATTTATTTCTAATTAAAAAGGGAATTCAGGGTTATCATGGATAATTAGAGAGGCAGTATTGATCCAGGGAGAAGTCCGGTCGCCGGTGTTTGGGATCAGGAGGGATTTTATTTTTTTTAATTTTTTTTAATACAACTAATTAATTAATAGTTAATCCGCATATTGCAGATCGTCGGAGATCTTGAAAGGTTGAACTTGATGGACTGAAGGTCTTTTTTCAACCTTAAATACTATGTAACTATATATATACAGTAAATATATATGTATTGTGATCGTTTGCTCCTTGGAAGTGATGACAAGCAAGTGGAGTGTGAGTTCTTGACAGAAGTGAAGGAGTTAAAACTTCTGAAGAACTCCTAATTGGAGCAACTTCCCTTTAAAAGATTGGAAAGCAGACATGGAAAGGTGGGGGTGGGGCTGACTAGGCCCTAGGCAGGTGTGCTGCCAAGAGAAGCAAGCCCAGAGTGGAAGGTGATCTGCTGTGGAAGTAGAGTGAAGTTTGTAAACTACCCTGTAAAGGATTGCCTCATGACGGTTACTGGGAGAACGGGGACTACAGCGAGTTGTGTGAGCTGGAAGAGTGACTTCAGACCCAGGAGGTGAAGTTACAAGGAAGCCAAGTAAGTGAAGGGAATAAGTGAGGATTCCCAGGCAGAGTTTTGCCTTAAAGGCCTAAGCACGGTCTAGCTGAAGTATTATGCCCCAGGGAAGAAGTGAAGTAAAAGAGAAGTTTATACAAGTGAGTTTGTGTATGCAAGGGTCCCTGGGGTGAAGCATACGGGAGAGACGGGCGGGCCCTATGCTTCACCCGCAACTGTGTCCCAGAGAGGAGCGCTGTGTCCCAGAGAGGAGCGCTGTGTCCCAGAGAGGAGCGCTGTGTACCAGAGAGGAGCGCTGTGTCCCACAGAGCGAGAGAGGAGCGCTGTGTCCCACAGAGCGAGAGAGGAGCGCTGTGTCCCACAGAGCGAGAGAGGAGCTGTGTCCCACAGAGCGAGAGAGGAGCTGTGTCCCACAGAGCGAGAGAGGAGCTGTGTCCCACAGAGCGAGAGAGGAGCTGTGTCCCACAGAGCGAGAGAGGAGCTGTGTCCCACAGAGCGAGAGAGGAGCTGTGTCCCACAGAGCGAGAGAGGAGCTGTGTCCCACAGAGCGAGAGAGGAGTTGTGTCCCACAGAGCGAGAGAGGAGCTGTGTCCCACAGAGCGAGAGAGGAGCTGTGTCCCAGAGAGCGGAGCTGTGACCCAGAGTGGAGCGGTGTCCCAGAGGTTGCTGAAGATGGCGACCTAATCTCGCTGGGACCCACACCAGTAAAGAGACTGTTTATTTCCTGGCCACAAGGCGGCACTACCCAAGTTAAAGGACTGTTTTCAAGCTGACCACAAGGTGGCACTACCCAAGTAAAGGACTGTCTACAACCTGGCCACAAGGTGGCATTCTCCCACCTCGCGGAGAAGTAATTGTTTTTTTAAGCAGAGCTACGGCTACCGCTGTTATTTCCTTTCTGTAAATAAACCAACTTGCTGCACTTTCAAGCGGGTATCAGCCTTTATTCAAGAAACCACCGCTATACACGGCCAACCTGATCACAGTATATATGTATATGTATATGTATATATATATATATATATATATATATATATATATATATATATATATATATATATATATATATATATATATATATCACATATATAGTTGTGAGCGTACGAGTTGTTGCTAACGCTGCGGGCTCGCTACGCGAGCCGAGGCCCTCGCTTCGCGAGGGCACTGCCCGAGGGTCTCAGTTGCTGGCATGGAGCGCCGAAGGCGCTCCATGCCAGCAACTGAGGACCCTCGCGAAGCGAGGGCCTCAGTTGCTGGCATGGAGCGCCGTAGGCGCTCCATGCCAGCACCTGAGGACCTCGCAAAGCGAGGGCCGCAGTTGCTGGCATGGAGCGCCGAAGGCGCTCCTTGCCAGCAACTGCGACCCTCGCAAACTTCACCTCGCAACCCAAACAGTACGACACACACATTACGACACTCGCAAACAACATACGACACACGTTCACACACATTACGGACTCGCAACACTCGGACGCAACTCGCGAACATTAGAAAATGTCAAACACAATACATACACACACCACATACATAAAAAACTTACCTACACCAAGAGGGAGCACCCAGCACCTCAAAAATACAACTTACACCTCGATTTTACTTCAAATAAAACAGTTTAGACACTAAAAAAAAAACGAAGCGAGAGAAAAAATGGCCGCCGAACAAAACGAAAACGAGGCTACAGCACTCTAAACTCGCAAAACACCACAAGAAACTCGCAAAACACCACAAAACACCTACGGATATTCCGATACAAACGTATAACACACATTACTCGCCATTTCTCGCCAATGCGGA
The DNA here is from genome assembly GCA_027410445.1 of Discoglossus pictus. Classification (NCBI taxonomy): domain Eukaryota; kingdom Metazoa; phylum Chordata; class Amphibia; order Anura; family Alytidae; genus Discoglossus; species Discoglossus pictus. Next base: position 305,901,128 of record CM050166.1, on the reverse strand, counting down.
AGTACACGACTACGCTAACGGTTTGGTCTCGCGCACGCACAGTGTTACACTGCACACATTCAGCACGCTTACACAGCAGATCCACACCACTAATGCTGCAGCAACATCAAAACACATTCACAGCTCTTCCACACAATGCTTTAAAATAGGTCAAGTATATTCATTTATTAATGTATTATATATTTCATTATTACACACTAAACAGCATTAGCTACCTTACAATTTCATTGCCGTCATTTTTTGACGGGCAATTCGCTAGTATATATATGTTCACTTGCTGTAGCTAGTTATGGGCAGTTTTTCCTGGACTTCCCATTCATTATGGAAGAAAGGTTTAAAAAAAAAGCAGGGGGCACAGGGATCTTCCCCTTATGTTGTGAAAAGTCATTGAGCTTAAAGAACTTTTCCTCAAAAGTTTTATTTTCTCCAGCAGCAGCATAACCTGCAACTGAAACTGCCTCTGTCCTGATCACTTTAAACTCCAACCCTGCACAGCCACTTAGTGTCCATTCACACCTATTGCAGCAGCATTATAGAGACTGACTTAGGTGAAAGAGACTACAAAGCCACCTTTTGTCTTACCACTTCCACTGCAGCTAATAACAGAACATTACAATTTGGAAATTCATACAAACTCCAGAGCTGCAACCCAAAATCACTGGGGTTGAGCTGGAAAGGGAACAAGAAGTGCTCAGCACTAGCTCCTCAAAAAGCACAGAGAAATCAACCCAAAAACAGTAAAAGGCAAACTCCTGATAATATATCCCTAACAAGGTGGGAAGATAAAACAGAAGCGGAACAACCTCAACACTATACTCACGGACTAGACAAGGGGTCAAATTAATGCCCATGAGCAAGAACGGGCACTATCAACAAGGAGCCCAACTCATTCACCAACCCCAAGGAAGATAACAAGACAAAAGAAACCATGAAAGACGGCTAAAAAAGGGGAGAAACAGCAGGAACTCCAAAAACAGATAATGAACCAGAAATGACAGATTAAAGCCAAATCAACAAGATGCAAAGGAAAACATAACCAAACAGCAAAGGGTCACAAGCCAAAGGGCAACTACACCTAGCGACTACCTAAGCTCTACAAAACCACACCCTCCCAGATACAAGATGGGGAAAAGCAGGAAAAGTGTACCAAGCAATACTTTTTATAGAGGAACACTTCAAACCCACAGAGCACTTTCACCTGACAACAACACAGACAGCCATGGATCCACCGGAAACCTCGGAACCAGAAGATGGCGCCACTCCTCCATCTCCACACATGGATGTCTCAGAAAAATCAATGGAGAAATTTGAAAAATTATTAAAGGACTACATAACCTCGGCAGTGAGGGACATCAGGAAAGAGATCCACGATATCGGACAACGGACCCACCAACTAGAGGAGATAACAGATAAAATAATAGAAACACAAATCAAAGACAGAAAAGACATCACCAGCAACACGGATAAGATAGCAGAAATGGAAAGCAAATACGAGGACCTGGAAAACAGGTCCCGTAGATACAATTTAAGATACAGAGGCATCTCCTCCCAAGTCACAGAACTGAAGCAATATATAACATCAGTAACCCACACACTACTACCAGAGGGTGGAATAGAAGAAGATGAGATTGAGAGGGCACACAGAGCCCTAGGACCTGCTAGAAACACAAACACACCAAAAGACGTCATTGTCAGATACTTAAAACAAAGCACTAGAGATCTAATTCTGTCAGCAACAAGGAAGATAAGAGCTATCAAAGGCCCGGATGGTAGTGAACTGCAAATTTTCATGGACCTCTCTCCCATAACTTTGGAAAAAAGGCGAGCAATGAGACCAATACTGCAAACTCTCATTTCACATAGAATCTCCTACAGATGGGGATTCCCATTCGCCCTAATCTTCCAGGCGAACGGGTCATTTCATAAAGTCAATAACCCAGATGAAGGACACAAACTTTTACTACAACTAAAACAACCGCCTGGACAAGAACCACATACCAACAACGACGCAAGCCAAAGGCACATTAGGGCCTGGACGGAGACTACCAACAGTAAAAGCACAAAGAAAACCAGGCAAGAAAAGCCCACACCTCCAAGAGACACAGCAAATAAGCATCAGGAGAGAGTCACCTGAACAAAATAACCGTACAAACTCATCATTACGACAAAACTGGTTGAATCACCTCTAAGAATAATGAACAACAAACAAAACAAAGATCATCCCAGATACTATACAACTGCAACAAATAACACAAGAAAACAGCAAAGACATTAGCAACAAACACACCCGGTTGCTCGCACACGAAATAAATCTTGACATAACGGATGATTAAGCTGAAATACACATGGAGTTCCTGTAGTCAGTTCAGATACAGGAAAACATAAAATTTGAGTAGTGCGCTAGGCACTACTAACCAGATATACACAGACTGAAGAGAACCCTTCATAACAGAAGGAGACTACAATAAGGAACTGAATTAAATAATACAGAATAGGCACTAGGTCACGGTTATTCTCCCAGAGGGAAAGCGGAGAACAGATCCCCTTTACTCTCTAAACTAAGGGTACTTCTACTAAAGTGCCAGGAGAATTTGTTGTTTACCATGGTTGCTTATTACAAGTTTACGCTAAACGAATGTTATGTATTTATGTTATGCATGTTACTAAAGTCATTTTGTGTTTGCTTACATTACAAGTGGCTCCACACATTTACACAAGGTCACGAGACTCAAGGTTAAACTGGACTCCGCAGAGGGAGGGCCCCGGGACCAGGAACAACAGACAGGTGAGAACAACCTACACAGACAAAAAACACGACACACACATGGCAGAGGTCACATTTAATCTCATTTCCCATAACGTAAAGGGTTTTAATACCCCTTTCAAAAGAAGGAAGGCATTCCTCTTTTACAAAAAGTATAAACCGGCGGTGCTCTTCATACAGGAGACACATTTTGCCCAAGACAAACTACCAAAATACCTTCACAGGGAATACCCTACCTTTTACTCGGCCACACAGAAAACCAAGAGAGCATGGGCCACAATAATAATACATAAATTGTTCCCATTTCAATTAGAACGTAAAATCGTGGATAAGGAAGGGGACTTCATTATCTTAATTGGATCGATACTAGGGAAAAAAATCACCCTTATAAGCCTCTACGCACCCACCACTGCGCCACACAAATCCCTAATCAAACTACTGAATACCTTAATCCCTCCAGACACAGGGAAGATTTTTTTGGGGGGAGACCTCAATCTCACTCTACAAGCCACACTGGACAGGTCAGGAAATAAATCAGACTTAAGATTTAGTAAGCAACTACAAAAGATTCAAATGCTAATGCAAAATAATAACATAATAGATGCATGGAGGGGACATCACCCCCTGGAAAGGGAATACACCTTCTTCTCCCCCACACATCAAACGTACTCCCGAATAGATATGATATTTCTGGACTCTCGGTTGTTTGACCACTCTAGCAACGCACAAATAATCCCCTGTCCATGGTCCGATCACTCTGCGGTGGCCATCACTTTGAACCTGAACACAGGGTTAAACAATTGAAGGAATGAAACTAGGAAAGGCGCCAGGACCAGATGGGTACCCAAATATTTATTACAAGACATTCACTGATCACCTGTCACCATACCTAGCCAAATTATTCAACGCCATACTCAAAGGGGAACAGATAGCTCACAAATTCACACAAGCAAGCCTCATTTTCTTCCCCAAGCCAGGCCGCGATCCCATAGAAGCCAAGAACTATCGACCCATCTCCCTATTAAACGGCGACCTTAAGATACTAGCAAAAATTATGGCCTGCAGAATCTCAAAATTCCTCCCAAAATTGGTACACAAAGATCAAGTTGGTTTCGTGCCATACAGACAGGCGGGGGACAACATCAGAAGGATAATGAATGTTATGCATATAGCCAAGGCAAACAACAAATCACTCTGCACCATCGCTTTTGACCTAGAGAAAGCCTTTGATTCCCTAGAGTGGGGCTATCTGCTACACAAAATGGGGATCAGGGGAAATTTTCTCAACGTCTTTAACACCCTATACAATAAACCCAAAGCATTCATGAAACTAGAAGGGGAAAACATAAATTACATCGACATAGAAAGAGGGACGAGACAGGGGTGCCCCTTGTCACCATTACTATTCGCTTTGGCGATAGAACCTCTCGCACAGAGAATCAGGGCGGATGGGGGTATCAAGGGGGTTTGGGCTGGGTCCCACCAATTCAAATGCTGCATGTATGCAGATGACATTCTATGCACTGTGACCGGGCCAGAATCCTCTATACCCCCCCTGCTGGAGACCCTGGACCAATTCGGAATGATTTTGGGATTAAAATTTAATTATAATAAAACTGAGGCTATGGGCTCCAACATTCCGGAACAAACCTTAACCAGACTAAAAACAAAATATAACTTTACATGGTCCTCAGACCAAATCAACTATCTGGGAATAAAACTGACCCCCGACCTGTCTGGGCTGTATGAGGCCAACTATCCCCCTATATTCAAAACCCTATGTGCAGACACAAAAAATTGGAGTAAATTCCCGATCTCCTGGAGGGGACGCATAAATTCCATCAAATTAAACATATTACCAAGGCTGTTGTACTTGTTTAGGACCCTCCCTATTCCCATAAAACGAAAAGACTTAGAGAAATTTCAAAGGCATCTAACAAGATTCATATGGGGCAACAAAAAACCTCGAATTTCAAAGAAGCTGCTATATAGCAATTATAACACCGGGGGCATAGCGTGCCCGGACCTAAAAGCTTACTATACATCAGCCCAACTAGCATTCCTCCCCCAATCCCACTGCGTGGAGCACCAGCCAATCTGGGTATTTGTGGAGAACATACAAATGCACCCACATAAATGGGACAATGTGACATGGTCGCCCACCATACCACACGCATGCGAGAAACACAGCAACCCAATCATCAGACATATATTACACACCTGGCACAAAACCAACAAGGCACACCACATAACATGAGGCCTAATAAACTTAACACCCACTTTAACAATCCCAACAATATGGGATACATTAGACAAGGACTCAATTAACTGGTGGTCCTTGAACAAACTAGACACCCTAGACAAATGGATACAAAATGATAAGGTCCTTACCTTTGACCAGCTCCGACATAACCATAACATCCCATTAAGAGAACATTTCAACTTTTGTAAGATAAAACACTACATAACAACACTTATTAGGAAATGGGGAGCCCCCAGACCAAACTGGCTAAGCGTGATCTGCCAAAAAGCACCACTCACAAAAGGTATCATAAGCACACTATATGCAGCAATTAGAGAGACGCACAACAACAACACAGCTCCCTTTAAGTGGAAGTGGGATCAAAACATAGGAACCCCAAAAGACGATAAGGCCTGGGAGAAAACCTGCCTCAAACTTGTAAAGAGCCCCCTGAGCTATTCCCTTAGGGAAACATCCATAAAATTCCTCCATAGAGCATATTATACACCTGCAAAACTACACACCATTAACACGCGAATCCCCCCACAATGTTTCAGGCACTGCCAGGATAGGGGGACATACGAACATATATGGTGGGAATGCCCCATAGCCCTAAACCTCTGGAACAAAGTGCTAAAACTAGCCTCAGAGACACTGCATACACCAATCTCTTGGTCAATTGACACATGCCTCCTAGGAGGACCTATTACACATATTTCGAAAAGCCAGAATAAATGGTTTCAGTACCTGATGCTATCAGCAAAAAGCCACATAGCTCAAAAATGGCGAACCCCAGACCTCAGGATACAAGAGGTAATACACAAATTAAATGGCATAATGTTGTTTGACAGATTCACACACACGACTAACAACACATACCCAAAATTTCTAGAAATATGGGGGGCATGGACAACCTCCACACAGGCAATAGAAATATAACAAACATAAACACAGATAGCAGACAAACTAGGAGATAAACTAATTCAAGAAAAGTGAACTGGGGCCACCCCCCCTGCCGGACTCCACAGACCAGCGCCAAACGGCAAGACTCAGAGGTGAGTGACCTATTTCAATCTACTGTCTATTATACATACAAAAACGGTCCCTCGACATGAAAGGACGGAAAGAAGAATCATTAGACACAAGCACACGAATGACACTGTAGTTAAAGTTGTTATATCCAGTTAATTTTATTTTGTATGTTAAAAAACTGTAACAAGAGGTAGCATATCATACCAAAACCATCAGAGATCTCAAAAACAGGCAAACAACCATGCTACCAGTTTAAGAAAAAGGAAAATGTAATGGAACTGTCACTAAATGACAATGTCACCATCATATAAGTTTACGGTTAAGCAATCTACAACATAAATTTGGCCTGCGAGCCATCGCTGAAACATTAATACTGTATAAGATTTACAACTCTCTGACAATAAAAACTATTGAAACAAAAAATATATTTCTGATCAATGGCAAGATATTATAAGCAATTAAAAGTATGTATGTTTAATAAATAAATACATAAATAATACATTGTTGGTACGATCACAATGAGTGCAGCCATTTGAAAGTAAATTGCAAGAGTAATATGCTTTACATAAATTTAGATTGCAAACATTTGGGTAGTCCACATTAAATGGAAAGTTCCACCTAAACACAATTTGCCCTTATGTAAAGGATTACTTTCATGCAAAACACAACTTTGGTATTGTTTAAACCAGTGGTTTTCAACCTTCTTACATCTGCGGATCGGTAAAAATAGGAGAAATAATTTGCATTATTTACACAGTATTTTGTGTATTTGTCTTTTATCTAATATTATAATAATGAGACAAAATAGAACCAAACTAACTTGTGTTTAGTCTTAAAAAATTATAAATCAATTTACTAACCCTACACTTTTAGAATGTCGAGAAAATTGACCAAGCTGATAAGTCTCCATGCTCCTCGATTCCTGATTTAAGACTCACACACTGCCAAACTCCGGCGTGTAACGTCATGATGTAGCAACGTCACCTTGTGACTGCCGGCCTAAAGTGTGAGTTTTGTCAAAAGCTTCAATGAAGGCCTGGATACCATGTGTTAAGCACCAATAACATTTTTTTGCGGGCCAATTGTCTTCCATGTCCTTTTAACTAATGTAGCACCTCAGTATCCCATTAAACACTGGCTTATGCCAGCCCAGTCTAGTATGACAAGGAGCTTGCATAAACTTTGCACATATTAGCAAAGACTTGTATTCAGACACTTGCTACTTTCAACAGGAGCAATCAGTCTGGTTGCTGGGACCTGTACACATGGAAAAGAATCATGCAAATTATTAATTTCCATAACTACATTCACCCCCCTTTCTCTTTCTACTCTGGATTGACCCTCTACATTCATCCTAAAATGATCCGATCACTTGGGGTCTTGGACTGTGCCATCACCAGACTTGGACTAGGTGAAGATGCCAGATGGAAAACACTATGTATTTCCTCATAAACAGTAGACCCTTCTCTGATTGATTGAATGACTGATCTGAACTATCTGGGGTTACTGCTGATGTTCTGTTTGGCCAGGAAATGGAATGTTTCAATGAAAGACAAAGCCACCCCTTAACCAATCCAGTGATTAGTCATTTGGGACTTTGGAGGAAAATTCAAATACGGTAATATACCAACGTACTCCAGCATTGGCTATAGTGTAGCCAATAAGCTGATTGCCGGATTAAGCATACCTGGGATTGAACAAGGATTTTTGAAATGGTAATATTAAAATCAATAACAATGTTAAACATAATGGTATTCCACCCTGACATCTCTTCCATAAAGAACTACTGTGATATACTGGAAAGTGGCAGCTGGAGATCAATGTGGTATTTAGGGATGTTTGTTACTGTCAACTAGCTCCTACCAAGGGTGGGCCCACCAAGAGAATAGTGCATAAATCAACCCCCACACCCCCCACCAGGAACGTCTAAAAGAGTTGAAGCCCTTTCCGTGAGATGTATGACCTTCCAGCATACATCCACAAGTAACAGAAGGGATTCCTCCTCCAATTATAGCTGCATTGTCACCTCCAGCAACAGAATCTCCAATCCAATTAGTCTGGTGCCTGCCCAATGTAAGGCTATGGGCAAGTAGGTCCTATTTTAAGTTAATTATAGTGCTCGGGCTTGCTAGCCCTTTTCCCCGATTGGTTGCTCTATCCACCTCAGGAATCAATGAGAGAAGAGCCATAGGGTCAGCCCATTCCAGGTGGATAATTTTGATCACATTGGCAATGTCTCACCAATTGGTTCACCTCCGACCAGTCACAATCCACAAATAAAGTGCTATACTCTAGTGGAAAATATTATGCATAATATTTTTATGAAAATCGTTCTTCCACAGCCTCCTATAACCTCCTTGGAGCCTTTCTGAGCGCCGAGAAGGCCCTCCTCAGACCTTGAAAGAATAACCAGTAGGATGAGTTTGTAGGCTGGTCTAGCTGGTGCTGTTTCATGACAGTAGGTATAACATATATGTGGTTATGTCTTCAGTAAATTAATAGAGGTTTAGTTGTGTGCTGAATGTGGGACTTCTTCAGTACAACAAACTGGCTTTCCAGAAAATTACTCCCTGTTTAAACTGCTACCAGGCCAAGATGGGTGTATTTCAATGGAAGAGGTCAGTTGTCTTACACTGGTTGGGGAAAGGATTAATTGGTTACAGATTGCAAGCTGTAAATGTTCATGTTTTATTGTTTTATTAGCCATCACATGTATAAATGCTTTCTATCTTACAAATATACACACTTCAGAAGGTGCAAGAGGAAGGATTTCCCACCCACCCTCCCCTTTTGTTATTATGTTTGATGGTTGTCACAGCTTTTGGCGGGGGTGCTGCATCAACTTAGGTTGGAGCTCAATTACCGTAAGGTATCCGGTATGGTCGGTTCCAGAGGTCTCACAGGCACAGGGTTCTGCTGGGCCTCTGGAAGGAGTTAAGCTCCTTAATCCACGGGATGCAGCTACCTCTGGTTGTTTATGATTAATATGTTTACAAATAAAGCTGTGGACTGTTTATACCCAAATTGGAGTTTTTGAGTCTTTATTTAATGTGGTTGTCCTTACTGGGTTGAGTCACGAATGCTTAGGTCAATACACTATACAGTTACTGGCTTCTGCCATCCTAATGTGCTCACCTTACATTTAACATTTCCTAGCAAGCTTCTGTTTCTTGGATCACTGCAGGAAATTTACTAAACAAATGAAAAACACAGCAATTCTCTAGAATAAATTGTTTATTATATTGCATTTCGTATGTATTATCTGATTACAAAAGTGCCTTGCTTATAACTGAAGCTCACAAATGACTATATGGCAGCCTAATTGCTTTCTTGTTAATTCCGAAACCAGGTGGCTGCTGGACCCTGGAGGCATCAATAATACTTTGGTGAAGGCTGGGTATCGGAGAGGAGTATTATTATTACCTCCATTAGTCTCCAAACTAGTAGTAAGTGTTCTAGTCAGACAAGAGGAAAACTTTCTTGAAAAACTAATATTTTCGATAAACATATTTTATATTTTTGTCTTAAACTCCTGCTAATGTTGTAAGTTTATTACATTGCACAAACATGATATTTTTCCTAAATACAACAGTATTTTAAGCTTAGGTTTTTCAGCAAGAGGTTACCAGAAACACAGAGGTTCACAAAGCATTAATTCAAGATTATTAAAACACAATATACAGTTTAACCTCTCACATATACATACCTCTAAAATCTATATCTCTTTTAGTTGGACAGTCAGGCCTGGATTAAGCTTTTTGGAGCCCTCAGGGAGTAAATTCAAGGAGCCCATCATAGCATACACCAAATTTTTTAGAGGGGCAATTTTGTGCAACACAACACCTTCCCCACAGCAAATGCAGGGGCTCTCACTTGGAGGGGTGGCTGAAGTTTATACATTTTTTATAGATTTGTAGATTTTTTTTCTTCAAACAAATCACTTACGTGAGTGTCTACCTCGACTGATGGAAGTCGGCCATGGGGACAGTCGCACTTTTCAGCTGAAATCCTTCAGCCACTCTTATCTTCCAAAATTTACATCTTTTGAAGGGAAGGTCCATATTTAAGGACAAAACTCTGTTTTTCAGCCCTGACCATGTCCCACTTGTTCTGGTTCCTCCTGTTGTTTTCTGTCAAAGTCTAGGAGGAAGATAGAAACCTGAAGTGTATCTTTTTCCAGAATATGGCCCCTATTCAATTGTCCAAATCACAATTAAAGAAGCCTGTAATGGAGCTGGTAAAACTTAAAGATATTTAATTGGCTACAGTTTGCTACCTGCAATCCAGTTATGTTTTTGCTGTGGTCAAAAACATAACTCCGCCCTATGTCCTCCTTTGATGCTTCAAGGCCGCAAATGTTACCAGAGCTAAAGACGCAAAATCCATATTCAGTTGCAACAATTCAACGAACCTGCAATTGCCTTCAAACCCGTAATTGGCAAATGTATAAAAATAAATCTACGAAAACTAGATTGGACTCGCAAGTGGGTTAAACACCTGTTCGTAACACTGCAAAAGCAAATAAAAACACACTACTGTACTTAAAAAAAAATGAAGGCCTCATTCTAATCGGGGCCATCAAACGGCCGCAAGTCTGTGATCGCTACATCTACGCTGGTATTCACATGTGCAGCGCCGCAAGGAGTCCCTCTTACAGACGATTGCAAACCATGCAATCGGCTGTAGGCACTTCCGCAATCTCTGAGAAATGTAAATGCAAATATAAATTCTCAAGCTGGCACAGCGCCACAATACAATACTTGATTTCCCGTTTAATTTATGTCAAAAATGAATAAGGAGTTAGACATGAATTAAACGTGAAATCAAGTATTGTATTGTGGCGATGTGCAAGCTTGAGAATGTTGTCCCTTTAATCCTCATGTCACCCATAGTGTACCCCATCATTTACAGTGCTTTATAGTGCTGTGTTGAATTTATATTTGCATTTACAGTGCTCAGAGTTTGCGGTCTTGTGGCCGCAAATAACGAGTCACGGGCTTTAAGGTCATTCAAAGCCGTAGCACTTCATAAGCAAATATGAAAGCCATCCTGTACTTTTATTAAAAGAGAAAGGGATGTTAGGTCTTAGAATTAATAGCACAACATTCTCAAACTCGCAAATCGGCATAAATAACCACTTTTTTGCATGTTAAATTTCCGTCCTGAAATCCTACAGGCTTCAACATCCAAGGCCGGAGGTTGGATTCAAGCGTCCTAGGGGCTTTGATGTTGAAGAAAATTTAACATGAAATAAACTTTTTATATTTGCAGATTTGAGAGTAGGGGAAAGTTGTGCTATTAATTCTAAGACCAAACATCACTTTCACTTCTCATAAAAGTACAGGCTGGCTTTTATATTTTGCTTAATGGTGCTACGTTTTGTAAGTAAGAGCGTTGCAGGACCTCTTTGGTGGAAGTAAACTGAGGCTCGATTTTAGCGATTTACAGCTTCGACGGAAGGGTGAGTGTAGCATTTGAATAGCGATTTGGGATTTCTTGCGGCCGTGTAAGATCAAAGGCTTTGACGGAAGTCAGCTGCGATTGAGCAAATCGCAAGGGATCGCAGCTCGACGGCCGCAAGCCGCCGGAGGCCGCAAATAGAATAGCTAAGTAGCTTGCGGTCTCCCCTTGTGGCTACTTATTTGAAAAATGTAGGATTAGAATGAGGCCCTTAGAAAGCAATGAAAGACATTAGAATCAATTGCACAACAGTCTCAAGCTCGTAAATATGCAATACAAATTTTTTTTTTTACGATTTATTTCCGTGTTTGATTAATCCTGGCAATCAAGGAGTTAATACATATCAGGTCACCCATTTGGACTAGAACAGTTGATTTATTCATTTTTATTGATTTCTACATTTCTAGATTGCGAGTCCGATCGCAAACCGGACTTATAAACACTAATTAATTGTAGTCTAAACTTCATGTTTTACTGACGTCATGATGACGATCTCATTTACCATTGGCTCTGTATAAATTGCAACTTATGGGCTTGCTTAATTGATCATGATCATGCCCTGAAATGCCACTTACAGGTTCATGGTTTGCATGTTGGGTTGTGAGCCTGTAATTGCGGGCTTGAGCAATTAAATGCATCTGTAATTGTAGCAAACTTCTAACCCGCAGACATACCTGCTGTATGAAGGTAATGACGGGCTTGGAATGAAATGGGGCCTATGTCTGTATGGAGCATTGTGAACGTAATAAGTGTTTGTGTATATTTCTAAAACGTAGTTTAAATATATCTTGTAGGCTCATGAGATTTCTAGTATTTCTACTAAAAGCACTAAATTTAGTATTGCCACATTACAGCAGAATAAGTTTATACTTTAGCATCTAAGGTGACCTTGGGGAGATAATTAAAACAAAGATAATGGGTCCCACAATTTATTAACTAATATATGCAATTATTTGCATATAATAGTTAATAAACTAAAGTCTAAATGTATTCGTTTTTTATTTGAAAATACGTTTTCTCATTATTAAGTATCATTCTATCTAAAATATTGAAATTAGTGGACTCACTGTACTCCCTGACCTTGAGAAGTAAATAACACCCAAAAACACATTATAGAACTATATAACCATCCGGCTGGTAAAAATGTCTATAGTACTATAATACGATAGTAGTTATTGTACTAAACAAAATGAAATAGTCATGACTTATTATAAAGACATATGCTCTCAAACAAGCCATGATATTATCCTGTGTTGACCATTTCAGCTGAGTGCATGGAGAATAAGAATCTTGGATATCCTCAGAATTTCATGATATATGTAAGGATTGTAACCCCCTCTACATTAGCGCCTTTTGACATACAAGAGCATTGCCCAGAAAGAGAAAAATGCTGTAGCTTTCTGCATACTGCATTTGGCTTCGGGGGTACTCATTACATTGCAATTTGATCTGAGGCCTAAAACGAACAAAATGCAAGGAAAAGCTAAATATTACATGCATGTTTTTCTCATTTACTTCTGCCCATATATATAGACCACATATATTGATAAGAAGATGTGGTACAAGATATATATAGATATGAAGATAATGTATAAAAAGTCTGTACTTTATTCATGTTGTCAAGTCCTCTGAGAACAACAAAAAATACAAGTTGTCATGGTAACATGTAATGAAGAATTCATTCTACTTTGTGTGATAGTATAACTTTAGGCCAAGGACAAACGTATACCACATGATGAAGCATATTGCATATATTAACAGATTTATTTTAAATAAATACATGTCTTGCATGACATATATTTAAAATTATGTATCATTCAGAGCTCATGACGGAAACCACACTTAAATCAATATATGGAGCTATTGTATTATGAGCCACAATAGTTACATAAAATGGAGTGAAACTGAAGGGACAACTAATGCCTTTATGGGCACTTGAAAAGGTTTGGGACTGGATAAAAGACTATCAGACTTATTAAATTGCGATTCGGCCAATTGAATAGGGCTCTATATAAGCACACAGCATATTTTTTTACAGAAGTTTTTAGTCAATGAACTTCTATCCAAAAGCAAGATCTTCACTAACTTAAATGTTCTGTAAAAAAATATGCTATGTGCGTAAATATAACCCTTTTCAATTAGCTGAATCGCAATTTAATAAGGATTTATTTTTGTATTTAGAGGTGTTATCTGTTATCATTTTTGTTACTTTCACATTCAAAGGCATGGTGATAAAAATAAAGCTTGTGAATGAACAATAAATGCTTAATACCACTGAACTGACCATTGAATTCACCTCGCAAGCAACCCTTAATTGACCACAGAAGAGCAAAGTCTAAGTAGAGAAGAAGGCTTTTATAGCCTTTACTTCTTGGTGTAAAGGCAAACATTGCTGGTCTGCTTGAGCCCTCTTCTGGCACTGGGTACTCTGAGTGAGAGGGGCATATTCTTCATATGCTACAGGCACCCTAGAAGACTGGTTGAATAATATCTTTAACTCCAAAGAATAGGTAAGCTGTGAAGAAGGACATTTTTAACAAACGTTGTGAGGGTTGCATATCCAGCTAAGTGTCTTATTATAAAGTGATATAGACATTGTTGAAAGACATGCTCCACAGAAACGAGTCATGGGTGGTGCCTAGGATGTAGGGCACCCAGGCGCAGTATGTTCAGTCAGATAGCGCAAACATTTTGTTGACCTTATTTACAGCAAGCAGTGTCTACTTAATGAATTGATTACCCCTGTGGATGTGTCATTGTGAGTGAAGCATTGGATTTGCTTAACACGCTTTAACGTTTGTTTACTTCCATAATCAATGTTTGTCATTTGTGTGTGTGTTCATCTCTCCCTGATCACCATTGGAAAAACTAAATAAATGTGAGGATGTAAGTTCAGGTGAATGTATTTTGATGTGTAGATGGTCAGCTGTATGTTGTGAAAGTGGCGAGAAACAACAAATGAACAACATTGTTGATAGTAAGTATAAGAGGTGATATGTATATGTGAGTGCATCCATACTGGCAGCAGCTTGGTGTGTGTCTCTGCACACCTATTACCAAGGCTATCATTAATAAAGTCGGGTGTGTGCCTCATCGCTTCCTTTAAGCAAAGCAGCTGTTTATATATATATATATATATATATATATATATATATATATATATATATATATATACAAATATATGTTTGGGAACAGCTATGAATGACTGAACATCACTGGCGCAGCTACCGCTGGTGAAAGCGGTGCAATGCACCGATGTTAGCTGCTCATGCGCATTGTGTGCTGGGGAGGAGGAGGGGAGGGAGGCAAGGGAAAAAGAGGGAGGGGAGAAACACAGATGGGAGGGAGGTAGGGTAAAAAGGTGGAGGGGAGAAAGAGGGAAGGGAGAGAGGGGAGGGAGGGAGGAGGGGCGAAGGACAGAGGGGAGGAAGGAGGGGAGAAAGACAGAGGGGACGGAGGAGGGGAGCAAGACACAGGGTAGGGAGGGAGGATGGGAAAAAGACAGGGGAGGTTGAGGGGAAAGAGACACAGGGGAGGGAGAGGGGGAAAGAGACACAGGGGAGGGAGAGGGGAAAAGAGACACAGGGGAGGGAGGAGTTGGGAAAAGAGCAACAGGGGAGGGGGAAAGAAACAGGGGAGGGGCGGGGAGGAGGGAGAGACAATGGGGAGGGAGGGGGAGAAGAGACACAGGGGAGAGGGAGACACAGGGGCAGGGGAAGATGCACGGGGGGGGGAGAGACACACGGGAAGGGGGTATAAACAGATACAGGGGAGGAGGGGAAAAGACCCAGTGGAGGGGGGAAAGAGATGTGGGGGGAAAGAGACACAGGGGAGGGAGGAGGGTGGAAAGAGACACAGGTGAGGAGGGGAGAGGCACAGGGGAGGGGGGAGATACATGGGGGAGACACGGGAGGTAGAGACACTGGGGAGGGGGGGAAGAGACACAGGAAAGAAAGGAAAGAAACATGGGGGAAAGAGACATGGGGAGAGAGACACAGGAGAGGGGGAAGAGATACAGGGGAGGAAATGGGGGAAGAGAGACACAAAGGAGGGAGGAAAGAGACACAGGGGAGGGGAGAAACACATCAAATATTATACCGTCATTTTTGACTGGGAAGTTACTATTATAAATATATAGTGTGTGTGTGTATACAGTTGTGCTCAAAAGTTTGCATACCCTGGCAGAAATTGTGAAAATTTTGCATTTGTTTTGAGAATATGACTGATCATGCAAAAAAAAGATTTTATTGAACAATAGTGATCATATGAAGTCATTTATTATCACATAGTTGTTTGGGTCCTTTTTAAATCATAATGATAACATAAATCACCCAAATGTCCCTGGTCAAAAGTTTACACACCCTTGAATGTTTGACCGTGTTACAGACACACAAGGTTAAAATGCCAATTGAAGGTTAATTTTCCCCACCTGCGGCTTTTTAAATTACAATTAGTATCTGTGTATAAATAATCAATGAGTTTGTTAGCTCTCAAGTGGATGCACTGCGCAGGCTAGATAATTAGCCATGGGGAGCAGAAGAGAACTGTCAAAAGACCTGCATAACAGGTAATGGAACTTCATAAAGATGGAAAGGGATATAAAAAGATATCCAAAGCCTTGAAAATGCCAGTTAGTACTGTTCAATCACTTATTAGGAAATGGAAAATTCAGGAACTCTTGATACCAAGCCAAGGTCAGGTAGACCACAAAAGATTTCAGCCAAAACTGCCAGAAAAATTGTTTGGAATACAAAGAAAACCCACAGGTAACCTCAGGAGAAATAAAGGCTGCTGTGGAAAAAGACGGTGTGGTTGTTTCAAGGAGCACAATACGATACTTGAACAAGAATGAGCTGCAAGATGCCAGAAGGAAGCCTTTACAGTGCCAATGCCACAGAAAAGCCTGGTTACAATATGCCCAACAACACCTTGACATGCCTCACAAAATCTGACACACTGTAATCATAACCATAAGCGCTATGTTTGGAGAGGTGTCAACATGGCCTATGGTGCGAAGAATACCATCCCCACTGTCATATCATGTGGTGGCTCACATGATATGACTGATCATCCAAAAAATATATATATTTTATTTAAGGATAGACGCTCTTGGACTTTCCAGCATAACAATGACCCTAAACACAAGGCCAAGTTGACCCTTCAGTGGTTACAGCAGAAAACGCTGAAGCTTGTGGAATAGCCATCACAGTCTCCTGACCTTAATATCATCGAGCCACTCTGGGGAGATCTCAAACGTGCGGTTCATGCAAGATGACCAAAGACTTTGCATGACCAGGAGGCATTTTGCCAAGACAAACGGGCATCTAAACGACCTGCAAGAATTAGGGGCCTCATAGATAACTATTATAAAAGTCTGCACGCTGTCATTGATGCTAAAGGGGGCAATACAAGGTATTAATCACTAAGGGTATTCAGACTTTTGATCAGGGTAAACATCATTTTATTAACAAGTGCTTACAAGCTCTTTTTTCACCTAGTCAAACCTTCCAAACAGTCCCTGGAAAGGTCTGCCCCCACAGCTCTTGCATACAGTCTTTCTATTGGTAAGATGTCATGACTGCTTCTTCAGTTGTGCTCAACCAGAACCTAGTTCGGACCCACCCTGCTAACAGAAATAGAACAAGACCATTATTGGACCCTGGGGACAATCACAGGAACACATGAATTATCAGGCAGGGCAGCAGAGTTACCAACTGTAACTCTTATTTGAGGCAGATGTAGAATTATTGACCCCTATGATCAGACTTAACCCTTGCTTCAATAATGAGCACACAATTATGTATGACCACCTGAGTACTGTTTATTAGTCAAATATGTAACAATCTTATACACATTGGTCACCCCTCACCTCTAAGCCACACCCCCTAGCAACAGTACTCTTAACAAATCCTCAAACTTTACCCTTCTAGCCATGTGGCCCACCTGCCAATCAATGATGTCAGCATTTCTAACCTCTCCCTGTGGTCCTGGAGCCTAGCAGGCTGAATAGCTCAATGGGACCTTTTGTTATGGGTGGTGATTTGCACTTTAATTTATGCTAGGTTTCCCTTGTCAGGAAGCTAGCTGTTCAGGGGACCATAGTGGTTAATGAAATCTTCCTTACCCTTCCCTAAATTAAATTTCCTTTACTCCTCGAAGGCTAGATCTCTGAAGTCTCCCCAAACCCCCTCAGCCTGTTACCCCATAACTCTGGCCCAGAGGATTCAGGCAACATGCTTTATTATATTCCTCTGGGGAAAGCGTTCATTTTGATACAAAACATAATACAGGGATTCTCATACTTAACAATACATATAAAAGTAATCTATTTTATATTTATACCACTGGCAATATTAAACTACAACATGCAATATTAAAATACACATGTAATGAATTCAACAATAATTAATATACACATGCCAGCAGGACATCGATAACCCATGCACCCAGGGGTACCACAATTATGACCACCATGCTCACAGGGAAATAACAGTCCAGATACAGTCCATATATCCATGCAAACCTTGCAGTCCTTGCCCTGGAAGGGGCTCCTTGTACCACACACCCCATGCCCTCTCAGGGCACAGGCTGGTTGGATCATTCCTCAGAGACCCCAGTGGCCCATGGGCATGACATAAGAGATGTACTAGCCACTTACAAATAGTTTCTCAACAACAGTTTTGAAATACTGCTGAGAGACAGTCTGTGATTGGTTGGTACATCTTGCACTACATAGACACTGTGTTCATGAGCTGCTGGGGAAGACCTTTGTAGGGACTATTTGAAATGATTTAGTTAGTAAAAACAGAGCTTTAAAGCACTTGTTAATAAAATGGTGTTTATGTCTGCACTATGGTTTATTTTAATAGTAAAAACAGGAAAAATACAATATACCTTTAATATTTTGTATCATTATATATTACAGTAAGATATGTATCACTGTATAGATACTAATCATTATAAATTGTAGTATGCTTATTATTAGCATATAGATGCTTATATATATAGTATATTACAGTAAGTTCAGTATATCGGTACATAGATATTGAGCAATAAAGGACCACCAAAGTATCATATTTATAGTATTCTCTATTTGAAGAACTTGCTTTGATAATGTGCAAACTATTTTTAAAATGCTTAAAGTAAAATAATATAGGTGGTCCCCAGGTTACAGACAACCTGACTTAAGAACGGGCTCCCAAGGCTCTTTAAATGAGTTTATGTTCTGTTTGTTTGAATTAAAAGAAAGAGCACAATAGTTTCTGTATCTTATTACAGCATTACAGTAAAGGGGTTATTCTTATAGTATTACACTGTATTATTATCACATATGAGACATTATAGTATTATTATTATTATTATTATTCATCAGTGATCCGAGTTACATACAAATACAGTTTAAAGACATTCTCGTATTTCTTCCTTAACCTGAGAAACCACCTGTATAGCCAAATAAGAAAAAAAGTAATGGCTCAAGGCGTACCAGACACAGAAATGTTAAAACAAATGAAGGAAAATGTAGTAGCCATTCATTTTTAAACATTGTATTCAGCTTAGTATAAGTGATGAGAAACATTTTATCTACCTAAAAAGACTAAAACCTGGGATGCATGTAAGGAATTAGACCTCTGTTATGCTCTGTTTAAAACTACTCTCTAAATAGTCCAATTAACAACAAAACTCCATGACAGAGTAAGTCCCTGTAGGATAACTCTCCCTGCTCATGCTATAGACTAACAGTCTAAAATGAAATAATCCCCATCACACAGAGACAGCTAAATATATGATTTTCTTATTTTTTCTTCCTGTCTTACATACCTGCTAATTTATTGTTATTGTATTACATACTTTACAAGCATGTGAAGTTTTTACTAATCTACAGTGGTACTTTAACATACAGTGTACCAGGAGTCAAGGTAAGAGTTGTCAGAGTTTGTACATGTTAAACTGGCTCACATCTGGTATGAAAAATTGTTTAACACATACACACTAGTTATACAAAATTCTCTATACATACACCAATATATATTTTTTAGCAACTGTATTGGTTTTCTTTTAATGATCTATCAATTTAATGATAAGCAAATATTGAACTATAAAAATTCAAAAGGGACGCACATGAGCAGCATGTTTCCTAGGCTTGCACCCGAGGCTCCAAGCAGTGACTAACCCACTCCATTTGTCTGTATTGCAGATACTCATGACCTAAGCAAGGCCCAGTTGGTATGTGCACATACAAATTTATAACCAATTCCCCATTAAATATAAAGATTAGACACAGACCACTTCTTGGGAGATAATTGGCTACAGCATGTATTGTAAACACAACATGATATAATAAACATACAATAAATAAATATAACCATGAGGGGAGGAGCCTGGACAGAGACAGTACACCCTACAACCTGAAGCCCCATCCAGGGTCTACCATGTTGGAACATCCGTACCATTGTAGGGTAGGATCTCACCCATTTTACCACTGTCCCGTGACTCCCCTTGCCACCCACCAAGGAGAAGACCGTAGAATACCTTTTGCGGTTTTGACTCCCCAACCAAAAACACCATGACCAGCCGCATACCCTCCGAAAACAGCACTCAGGGCTCCCTATCTGCTCATGATCCATCTGAACCGGGGCCACGCCCAGCTCTGGGCTAAGATCGACGACTGAGGCAAAGTGCCTACATGGTCTTATTTACCAATTGCCCATAACATCACTGCACACCACCTTCCAATTCTCCAAACCACATTCTCCAAAGCCCGTAGGGCTGTTATGGTGGCGGCTTCTGCACCAAGCGAATGGGAACCAAAATCCAATGCGGAATATGCCCAAACGCTGCTTGCAATCTCCATTGCCTTAGAATCATACTCACAGAGAACCCAACTACATGATTTGGACCAAGAGATAATCAATGAAGGGTGATCAATCAGTGTGCCTGTTACACTGTAACTACCTCCCTTCCCTCCTGCTCCGTCTGTTTTTGAACCAACATCCTGCTACCAACCAACCAGCGGGAAAGAGATGGCCGCACAGAAC
This sequence comes from Discoglossus pictus, assembly GCA_027410445.1. Taxonomy (NCBI): domain Eukaryota; kingdom Metazoa; phylum Chordata; class Amphibia; order Anura; family Alytidae; genus Discoglossus; species Discoglossus pictus. Next base: position 305,880,595 of record CM050166.1, on the reverse strand, counting down.
CGCAAGATGTCAGACTTGTCACAGACCTCTTTCCTTAACCGTAGTATCCAGCCACATGGTCATATGATCACCCTTTGGATCCCAAGACCGGGCATATGGACCCACAATCACCCTTTTGCTCTCCAAACCAACCATATGGTCACATGATCAACCTTAGTATCCCAAAACCACGCACCTGAGATCACCACACCTTGCCTGTATACCAACCAACCTCTCGCTATAGGCAAAAAACAGCGGGAAGGAGAGAAGGCTGAACAGACCGCAAGGCTTTGCACTTACCACAGACCTCCTTCCAGAACAGTGGTATCTCCTACCCTTGGAAAAAGTCTACCAGTCGCTTGCCATACCTCCTGTTCGCCTTTGCCACTTGCTTTTTTTCATTCATATCTACGTCAGGACCTATTAACCCTGCCTGTTTCCGATAGGCCACACTGCAGCTCCACCTTCAGGGGACACCTCCTGAGCCTTGGGTACCGAGAACCCTCCCATCGTGCCAATGCACTACTTGCGTACCTACCCATCGCACAAACTGTGCATCCTCACACTCCGGACAGCAGTCTGATGCACACCTAAGAAGAACCAGTCAGCCATCCCGACCTGAAACCTGGTACCTGCGTTTCCTTACACTATACGCTCCATTATCAGTACTGAACACAGTGTTTACGGCAATGTACTGTAGTCCTGAACGGGATGCTACCAACAGATATCAAATAGCCCGTACAACTGCCGTACTCTCCAACACACGTTTTACCGCCCCTAGATCCTCCGCCGGCAGGCCATGCATCCTGTAAAAGGATCTCAGAAGCCAAGTACCTTGTAGCACTAGACCCCACCACCACAGCTTATGTTACACCCCTGAATGATCAAAGAGTGATACAACCGTAGGGGCCAAAGGAGTGATACCACCTAAGGCCATACACGACCGACCTCCATTATTCCACCTGCTACACTACGGTTGTGCGGGCTGTTGACAATTTGACTCCTGAAGGTGGATCTAGGGTAGGTGTGTGGACAATACCAAGGGCTAGAAGAGGTTTGGGTCTGGGATTTTGAGACAAGGGAGGCTATTGCTTCCGTGGTGATAAGCAGATGAGCGTTTATATGTATATACAATTTTGCTTCTCAGGTTCTTTGCACATTCTGGTTCTACCCTAGTTATGGTGTGAAGAGAAGAAAATTGACCACCATCAATGCATACCCATAGTTACTCAAACCACTGAAGAATATCCGACAAACCCGGATGAATAAAAGAAAGAAAGAGAACCCAAGATCTGATACCACCACACCTGGCTAAAGTAGAGCCATCCGAGCCGAACCACGACTGCATTTTAAAATCTGCTAAAGGGAGTACAAAGCGTCCCCACAGAAAAAAACACCAATTCCAACCCATAACTAGGTAGAACCAGACCGTGCAGAGAACCCGAAAAACAAAATTACCTAAACATATAAACTCTCGTCTGCATATCACCACGGAAGCAATAGCCCCCCTTGTATCAAAATCCCAGACCCAAACCTCTTTTAACCCTTGGTATTGTCCACACACCTACCCTAGATTCACCTTCAGGAGTCAAACTGTCAACAGCCCGCACGACCGTAGTGTAGAAGGTGGAATAAGTATAATCAGAAAGCAATAGCACCCCAAAACACAAGACTAGTGCGCTGCCGCACCAAGAAGAGCCCTATAGGGAGGAATTGGTCCCCTAACTCCATGGATTCGCTGCTTACATCAACAAACCCTTAAGACATTCCCCGGAAACCTGACCTGAATATATGGGCTTATGGCCTCAAACGCCGGCAACTCCAAAAGGGCGGTAATGTGGAAAATCTGTAAAGCAAACAAGCTAACAAGCGCTGCACACAGTGCAGTTGAATGAAAATACACAAATACACATGACTAATAATGACCACATATACTCCGACAGTCCGCAAGATGGACACTGGCTCTCTGTTACGGCAAGGCACTACGTACACCGATAAAAGCTGAACGACAGGCAGACACATGATTTCCCTTGAAGCAAAACAAAAAAACAAACCTGAAACGTAGCCAGCAGGACTTACCTACTCGCCGGACTGCCATACAAAATGGATATACTTCAGAATTTCCGTGATATACCAATCCCAGCACTAAATGAGTAATACATATATTGTAACTCACAGGGACAAGAATATAATATCCACAACTATACATATTAAAATATTATATCACAGAATACCAAACTGATAGTACTCCGCCATAAAGACCCGTAAGACTTTTACATTTTGTCAAGATGAAACCCTGACAATCTCTTATACATTGCCCTGTCAAAAACCCGAAACTCGGGATAAACTAAATGAACACGTACACGGCAGCCAGTCAATGGCGCAATAGTGGATTACAAGCTGACCCGAAGTCGCAGCATAAAACAATACCCTAGATCTAAACAAGGATAAATTAGGGCCGCAGTTGTCACGGGTCCCACGATGCCACTACGGGCTAACTTTTAATGAGGCTAATTGTATCCTTAACCTTAAAATTCTATAATTCAATCACAACGGGACACCCCATGTCGCTTACGGACTAAACTTACTGTGGCTAGGGCATAGTACTAACCTGGGAATGGGTATCATGGGCTTCCACCAAGCTTAAAAACTCAAATTGCACGTTGACACAACAGTACCAGATATGCATGTATGGTCATGCAGCGGGTGTACCAGGACATACTGACCCTACCGAAATGGAGCAGACCCCCGGAACCATAATTTATTGGGACCCTTTTAACCTATTACATGGTCAGGCAGACTCCCTATACCTGGCTAAAAGGATATATATATACTGTATATACAGTCAGGTCCATAAATATTGGGACATCGACACAATTATAATCTTTTTGGCTCTATACACGACCACAATGGATTTGAAATTAAACAAACAAGATGTGCTTTAACTGCACACTTTCAGCTTTAAATTGAGGGTATTTACATCCAAATCAGGTGAACGGTGTAGGAATTACAATAGTTTGTATATGTGCCTCCCACTTTTTAAGGGACCAAAAGTAATGGGACAGATTAACAGTCATAAATCAAACATTCACTTTTTAATACTTGGTTGCAAATCCTTTGCAGTCAATTACAGCCTGAAGTCTGGAACGCATAGACATCACCAGACGCTGGGTTTCATCCCTGGTGATGCTCTGCCAGACCTCTATTGCAACTGTCTTCAGTCCCTGCTTATTCTTGCAGCATTTTCCCTTCAGTTTTGTCTTCAGCAAGTGAAATGCATGCTCAATCGGATTCAGGTCAGGTGATTGACTTGGCCATTGCATAACATTCCACTTCTTTCCCTTAAAAAACTCTTTGGTTGCTTTTGCAGTAAGCTTCGGGTCCTTGTCCATCTGCACTGTGAAGCGCCGGTGGATGAGTTCTGAAGCATTTGGCTGAATATGAGCAGATAATATTGCCCGAAACACTTCAGAATTCATCCTGCTGCTTTTGTCAGCAGTCACATCATCAATAAATACAAGAGAACCAGTTCCATTATCAGCCATACATGCCCACGCCATGACACTACCACCACCATGCTTCACTGATGAGGTGGTATGCTTTGGATCATGTTCAGTTCTTTTCCTTCTCCATACTCTTCTCTTCCCATCACTCTGGTACAAGTTGATCTTTGTCTCATCTGTCCATAGGATGTTGTTCCAGAACTGTGAAGGCTTTTTTAGGTGTTGTTTGGCACACTCTAATCTGGCCTTCCTGTTTTTGAGGCTCACCAATGGTTTACATCTTGTGGTGAACCCTCTGTATTCACTCTGGTGAAGTCTTCTCTTGATTGTTGACTTTGACACACATACACCTACCTCCTGGAGAGTGTTCTTGATCTGGCCAACTGTTGTGAAGGGTGTTTTCTTCACTAGAGAAATAATTATTCGGTCATCCACCACAGTTGTTTTCCGTGGTGTTCCGGTTTTTTTGGTGTTGCTGAGCTCACCGGTGCGTTCTTTCTTTTTAAGGATGTTCCAAACAGTTGATTTGGCCACACCTAATGTTTTTGCTATCTCTCTGATGGGTTTGTTTTGTTTTTTTTCAGCCTAATGATGGCTTGCTTCACTGATAGTGACAGCTCTTTGGATCTCATATTGAGAGTTAACAGCAACAAATGCAAATAGCACACTTGAAATGAACACTGGAGCTTGTATCTGCTCTTTATAAATGGGATAATGAGGGAATAACACACACCTGGCCATGAAACAGCTGAGCAGCCAATTGTCCCATTAATTTGGGTCCCTTAAAAGTGGGAGGCACATATACAAACTGCTGTGATTCCTACACCGTTCACCTGATTTGAATGTAAATACCCTCAAATTAAAGCTGAAAGTCTGCAGGTAAAGCATATCTTGTTAGTTTCATTTCAAATCCCTTGTGGTAGTGTATAGAGCCAATAAGATTAGAATTGTGTCGATGTCCCAATATTTATGGACCTGACTGTGTATATATATATATATATATATATATATATATATATCCCTGCCCATGTCTCCAGAGCGTAATACAGTTGTGCCTAACTCAACGTGACCTATAAACCTGATATATGGGAATACATGGCAGATAAACTATAGTGGAGTGCCCGTTACCTCTACAGTGGGCCCACAGCTCTAGGTATACTTAGGTGGTCTCCCTTCCAATAACTGGCCAGCTAATGCATAGAACTACAATACTATAATAATACTATGTGATACGCTACACTAAGCTAGGACTAGATATAATATTACCAATTATAGCGACATATGGCCCTGATGGCCAAATGTATAGGAAAGCGGGGAATGAGTTATAAACTGTCCCTTCAGGATGACTTGAAAACAAGCAGACATAACAGGTAATGGAACATATAACAAGGACATAGCTCTAATTTCCTGACCCCATACCAGGGCCTAATTAATAATATATAAGATGCTCTGGCATATCCGGCACACCACAGCCGTGCGGCGCAGGCCCCGTCCACCGCATCCTACCGCACCACACAGCATCTCCGGAGACCGTGCTGCACTGGAGATTGCTGGGAGACAGACAATTCCACCTTCCACAGTGCTCCCAGCACCCTCCACAACATATTCTCTCCGTGGGTGAGCAAGAGGCAACCACCCTGGAGGCCACATAGCCATGGGAAAGGAGCTGCCCAACAGCTCCATCTGCTCACATGGCTAGCTGGGGGCATACTGGAGAAAAATGGTGCCAAAAAGCCTATAAATGGCTTTACCTCCCGCAGTTAGCCATCTCCTGCCCCTACCCGGTCCTGCCAGGTCAAGTGGTCCCTCCCTTCAACCACAGGTTGGCCTACGGGCCCAGTGACCTTCATTCCTGTTGTACACTCTCAGTCTCTCCCTGGCATTTGTTGTGAGCAGTATGTAGGTCGTTTTAGCGTGTATTATTCTTCTTCATGTGAGGAATTATTTAAAACTGAATATTGAAAAACTGTGTTGAGCCCCAGGAAGCAGTGCACCCTGGGAAGTTATTGATCTATAAATATGCAGCATCATATGTCACAATAGATGTCATCATTAGGCATTGTAACTATATAAATAGCTACACTTTGAGGGTAAAGCAATTCAAAGCAAAGCATGGAGATTCACAGATTAACATGAGACAATTACATGTTACATATTTTTGAACACTTTGAGTCTAAGAACATAATTAAGCAGGAAAAAAGTAATACAGATAGTCGTCCATTCAACTGCAACAGTTACAGAGTGATTCAATTGATCAAGCCCGCAGCTACTTGGCCGAAAGCCTTAATCTGTAAAGCATGCACCCGTAAGTAGCATTTCAGATAATGATCATTATCAATTAAGCAAGGCGGTAACTACCGATTTAGAAACAGCCAATAGTAAATGAGACGGTCATCATGATGTCAGTAAAACATGGAGGTTACACATCAATCAATTAGCATTTAGAAGTCAGATATGTAATCGGACTCGCAATCCGGCAATGCACAAAATAATAAAAATGAATGACAATACTGTTCTAGTCCATGATTACTGAGATTTCTATAATACGGAAATGAAAAATAAAAATTATATATTTTTTTACAGTTTTCCGAGCTTGAGACTGTTGTGCAATTAATTCTAATGTCTATCATCGCTTTCCTGTATTTCAAAGTGCAGTATTATTTTTTTTATGTGCATTTACAGTGCTACGATCAGGGGTTTAACCCCCTTGCGAGTCTTATCTGGTACTCGTAGGATTTTCTTCTATGTTTGCCATTCACAGGTGTGAAAACATTTGCGGGATTGAGGAATTGTAGCAATTGAATAGCGATTTGCGATTGTAACATTTACGGGCTTGAAAGATCAAAGGCTTAGATGGGTCGGAGTTACGATTTTGACAACTGCAGAGATTTTCAGCCTGTAACCCGCAAATTGTTTGGGGGAAGCTAAAAGATGCCAATTGTTTAGTTTACGGCCTCCATTACGGGTTCCAGTAACTAACAATTGCTCAACTGAATAGGGGCCATAGTTTTTAACATAGAAGGGAGCACTAAAATTCAAGACCTACGTAAAGGATGACAGTCCAATGAAAAAAAATATACAGTATATGTTTGAGTCTAAGAGCATAATAAATAAGGAAAAAAAGAAATCCAAATGCTTTTGAGCTAGAAAAAAACATACATTTTGATGCCTCTGCAAGGATTTGGAGGGATCCATAAGAAATGAGTAGAAGATGTGAGTGAGAGGGGAGTTCAAATTACAGGAGAGCTATGGTTGCATCTTTTCATGCAACTTGCTGCTTCTGGGATGTGATGTAACAAATAGAAAATTAATTCCTGTACTCGTAAACAGAGATTCAAAATTCAGACTTACCCAAAAAAATGTGTTATGTCCATTGCTTACACAGCTGTTAATATTGTCAGTTTGGTACATAATTGACAAACAGTCCTTCATTCCCTTTAGTATGTAAACTTCCTTCCTGTGTCTATTTGAATGCAATTACATTAATATATTTTTATGTGTAGTCATAAAAAGACATATTTATGATTTTGGCACCCTGCATTTAAAATATAATAATAGTCACAGCCCTTTTACCTTCAGTTTGACAACATAGGTTTCAAAGGCAGTGATTTTACTGCTGACAAAAACATTGCATCTATACTAGCCTCAGGGGTCTGGCAGCCCCACTCCTACTATACTGGAGGCTGAATCCACTGTACCTTGCCACAGAAGTCCCAGCTGGTATCTTGGCTAAGTTTTAGAGTAAAAAAATCTGCTTCCAGCTATTGCCATACATCTGGTGTATAATATCTGACAATCTTGTATCACGCTGCCATCGTGTGGTCATTCAGGATAAGTGCAACTGCTCTTTTTCTGTCTTTTTTTTATCATCAACCATTGTGAGCTTAGATCTCATTTCAGCACCTGCACTGAAAAGTTGGCACTGACTACTCCTGGTGGGACTCTGAAAAATACACAATCCAGATCTGCTGGGGCACAGAAACGCGGAGCATATCAGCCTAAGGAGATGTAGTTGACGGGGCTGTGCACAGTTCCCGCCGGCAGGGTCTGAGAGATGCTAAGACTTCACTACAGAATCTAGATATGAACAGACAAGACAGACCACAATATACCTAAATACTTGAGAGGAAAAAGCTAATACGGAGTGACCCCCCCCAGTGGAATCCACCTGACGTCTGGACATTCAATGGCTACCCCGGGAAGAAGCAGCTCCATAAAAATGGTGAAGAACAAAAAATCTTTAACTTCCAAGAAAATTGACGAACATTTCAAGGCCTCGGAAACACAGGCGGCACTGCTGAAGGATCTGGTCTCAGAGCAATCTGATACCTCAGACTTGGATCCCCTGGAGGGGGCCCCACAGCCTGAGGTCTCCATCAACAGCAATTCAATGGCAAGAATTGAGGATCTCCTGGCCTCCCACATTGATAGGGCGGTCACATCTTTGCAGAAGGACATACATGAGATTGGCCAAAGGACCCATCAACTTGAAGACACCGTTGACCAGGTGGTGGGGGCCCAGGAGAGAGACAGGGCCATCATCGCTGACAACACCTCCCGTATCTGTGGCATAGAAGATAAACTGGAGGATTTGGAGAATAGATCCAGACGATTCAACCTGAGGATCAGAGGCGTGCCAACGGCAATAGTCGACCTCCCTGGTTACCTTAAGGCCGCGATCGACGAGATCCTCTCAGGTCATCCAGACCACGAATGGGAAGTGGAGCGTGCACATAGAGCCCTTGGGGGAAGTCGTAATCTAAACCTTCCCAAAGACATCATAGTCAGGCTTCTACGCAAACAATCTAGGGACCTGATCCTGGCAACTACCCGCAAAAAGGCTATGATCACAGGCCCAGACGGGGCCAAACTTCAATTTTTTGCGGATCTCTCCCCTTCCACGCTTCAAAAACGGAGGCTGATGAAGCCTGCCCTGGAAGTCCTTCTCCGTCATGACATTAGGTACCGTTGGGGATTCCCATTTGCCCTAATTTTCTCAGTGGGGAGCACCCAGTATACAACGCGTTCTCTAGAAGACTGCCAAGAGCTTCTAAAGAGTCTGGATCTTACTGGGGGGGACCCGACTTCGACATCACCTGCATCGGCAGCTTTATCTCTCCCGAAAAGACAATGGTCGGAAGTGACCAGGCAAAAGAGGCCCACTGACCAAGCCTCAAAAATCACTCATAGGCGTCCCACCCAGATCATGGACTCGTAAATGCAATAACTCAGTTAATGCCATCTCCAGAGACTTTAAATTAGGCTGGTCCGCTTGAAAAGGCAACAGGCTACCAAAGACTTATTTCGGCATCCACATGAGTTACAAGGGCTTAAAAACACCATACCAAAATTTCTTGGTAGAGACTAACATGGAAGTCTCCTGGAACTGACCTAGCCTTTTCTCAGGACATTTTATTTATCTTACTTTTTTACTTAGGTCCTCTAAGGAGCCTGGGGCCCTAAGCGGGGCCATGTCAACCAAAGACTTTTGAAATGTTGCTAACCCATGCTTTGTTTTCCTTCCTTTTTTAGCAGGTTTTAGCTGACTGATAAAGTTATAAGTTTTAATTTACATGCAGACAGTATAGTCAGTCCGTCAGGATCCTTCCTCACTGGACCGGGTCTAAAGGTTTACTCTGCTTTTAGTTCAGATAGAAAATTAGGTTGTTAATGCTTAAATAAGCTATTCAAGGTTCTGGCTTTATTCTGTTTCCTTAATGCTTCTCTAGATTACTTTTGCCTGTCCTTGCTGGCGGGAATTGGAGCAGGGGCCCTAGTGTTCTGAGAGGGTAGAATGCTTAAGACAGGGCGGGTGGTCTTGGGACAGCAAGACCTCTTGACAACAATTGTACTTTCTTCCCTTTGTGTTCTCTTCACTGCTGCTCTTCTCTTTGTCACCTATCAGCTTGGGTTCTCTTGCCCCTATACTCCCCCTTACTGTCTAACTGGAACCTGCCACTTAGTGCTTCCTCATACTTGTTATCTCTCCCTCTATGGCTGTCTAGGGGATTTAGAACCAAATCAGGGTTCACTCTACATAGCTGGGGTAGAGGCGGCGGCCTGTCTGCTGGACAGTGGGCCAAGCTGCCTGGCCTCAGAGAGTGGAGGACCTCTGGTACTATTGGAACGGATCTCTTTTCAGCCTAGTGAGTTGGGTTCTAACAGCTCTGAGACACTACCAGACTTGTCTGGTACTATCTTGCCTCCTGTAGATCTCTTGGGACCGCACCTGTACTACTTATACTCATGCCTCTTTTACCCCCACAGAGCTAAACATACTGGACCTCTTCTTGGCCGGGCTCAACCACTCCTATCCCCAAGAGGGGGAAATCCGCTCTGCACTCTCTCCTTGGCGCTCCTCCGGAAGGGTAAGGCTACGCTAATGCATCAGATATATACACCTCTAGTTTACCCATGACCACACCGATGACAATACTTACCCATAATGTGAAGGGTTTCAACTCCCCCTTCAAGCGAAGGAAGGCTTTCCTTTATTATAAGACCCTTAACCCCATGGTGATCTTCTCACAGGAGACACATTTTGCCAGGAATAAAGTCCCAACCTACCTTGACAAAAATTATCCTCATTTTTATTACTCTACCCAGGTCTCCAAAAAAGAAGGAGTTGCAGTTTTGCTCCATAAGAGCCTCCAATTTCAATTAACAACTAAGATAGTGGATCAGGAGGGCTACTACATCATTTTAAAGGGGACGATTTTGGGTTCTCCAGTTTCACTGGCCTCCTTCTATGCCCCTACGAAAACACCACATAAGACCCTGATCAGATTCTTAAGGGTTCTGGAGGGGGGAGAATGGGGCAAACTAATTATAGGAGGGGACTTTAATCTGGTATTAGACCCAGTGGCAGATAAATCTAAACCTCCACAAGAAGATCGCTACTCCAAAAAAAACAGGCAAATCTTAAAACTTCTGCACTCCTTAGACCTAGTTGATGCCTGGAGAGGTCTGCACCCAAGAGGGAGGGATTTCACTTTTTATTCCCCCACCCACGGGACTTTTTCGCGTATAGACACAATATACATATGTAATTCGCTTCTAGATAGCTCAAAAAAAGCGGATATAGTTCCGTGCACTTGGTCGGATCACGCGGCGGTCATACTTGAGGTAGACCTGGGAGTTCAATCTCGGATGCCCTATACCTGGAGACTTAATGAATACCTGGTATCGCAATCCGGATTCCAGGAACAAACTGAGAGGGAGTTGGCAGAATTTTTCGAGTCCAATGCGGGTGGGGAGACAGGGGCGGGATGGGTCTGGATGGCGCACAAAGCCTACATCAGGGGGGTGTTTATCAAGCTAGCCTCCCAACATAGGAAACAGAACAGGCTAAAAGAAAAGGAGCTAACAGAGAAACTAACTCAGTTAGAGCGGCAACATCAGCTTTCTCCCTCCATAGCTTTAAGGAAACAGATAGATAGAACCAGGCTAGAGCTGGATAGTATACTGACAATAAAAACGGATAAGGCATTAAGGAGGACTCAACATTTGTTTTATGCCAAGGCGAATAAACCTGACAAGCTACTAGCAAGGAGTTTAAAAACTAAATATGCCCAAGCCAGGGTATCCCAAATCAGAAATAGGAAGGGGGATCTCACCTACAGCCAAAGCGAAATTCAGGAGGTCTTTAGGGATTTCTATCAAAATATTTACTCCACTCAGAAATTGGCCCCAGAGAATGTTATTCATTCCTATCTAAACTCTCTTGATTTGCCCCAGATTTCACCTTTGGACTTACAAAACTTGAATAAAGATGTTACTGTCAAAGAAATTCTAGATGCCATTAAAGAACTGAAGCTAGGGAAGTCCCCCGGCCCGGATGGGTTCACTAACATCTATTACAAAAAGTTCTCAGAAATTCTGGCCCCACATTTATGTAGTCTTTTCAATTCAATTCTAAGAGGAGAGACGACTCCCCCTGAGCTGAACCATGCGGACTTGACGCTCTTCCCTAAGGAAGGCCGAGATCCAAAGGAAGCTAAAAATTATAGACCAATCTCGCTTCTTAATGGCGACGTTAAACTGCTGGCCAAAATTTTCTCCCAGAGGATCTCAATTTTCCTACCCGCCTTAATACATAAGGACCAATCAGGCTTTATTCCAAACAGGCAGACTAGTGACAACATTAGGAGGACTCTAAATGTTATTCATTTAGCTAGGTCTAGAGGTCTCCCTGTGTGCCTGCTCGCATTGGACATCGAAAAGGCGTTTGATACCCTGGAATGGCCCTTCCTATTCGCCACTTTGGCAAAGTTTGGGTTCAGAGGAAACTTCCTAAACCTATTGCGTACATATTATACACTTCCCAGGGCCACACTAAAACTGCCTGGTTCCCATACGGCCAGCATTAAAATCGAGAGAGGTACGAGACAGGGCTGCCCTCTGTCTCCTCTTCTTTTTGCTCTGGCCATTGAGCCTTTGGCTCAAGCGATCAGAGCTAACTCCTCTATAGAGGGGGTGCGGGTGGGACACCAGCATCTAAAGTGTTCCTTGTTTGCTGATGACCTTCTCTGCACTCTCTCGAATCCTAGCTACTCCGTAGGCGCCCTGATGGACACGATAGGGGTCTATGGCAACTTGTCAGGCTTGAGGCTAAACCAGGACAAGACAGAAGCTTTGAGTGTTGGGATCCCTTTGGATATTCTGAACCACCTGAAGGGAATTCATAAATTTCTATGGCCCCCCTCACACATCAAATATCTAGGGATTAACTTGACCAACTCATTAACTAATATGTATAAGGCTAACTATCCACCTCTCTACAGGACTCTGCGGAGAGACCTGGAAAACTGGAATAAACGGCATATCTCATGGACGGGTAGAGTAGTCACGGTTAAAATGAACATATTGCCGAGGCTGCTCTATCTTGCCAGGACGCTGCCAATCCAGGTAAATAATACAGAATTGGCCCGCTTCCAGACCCAAGTATTTAAGTTTATATGGAGAAATAGACCCCCTAAGATAGCGAGAAAAACGATGTATGTACATAAATCCAAGGGGGGCCTATCTTGTCCTAATTTCCTGAATTACTTCAGAGCAGCCCAGCTTGCCTCTGTCCCCCTAGCTCACTCCATTCCACTCCAACCAAACTGGGTCTTTGTAGAGGAGTTGCAGATGGCCCCGCTTACGTGGGGTATTATCCTGTGGGCTCCAGGTGCAAGCGCTTTTTACTCTAGAATACAGAATCCCATAACTAAATTTACACTAAGAGTTTGGATCTGGGCTAGGAGGAAATACAAACTAACTCACCCGGTATCTCCCCTCACATCAATCTTTACATCACCCTCCTTATCAACCACCATCACTGCAGAGTCCAAGGAATATTGGACTTCGCATGGTCTAGATAAACTGGGGGCTTGGTTTGAGGGAGGTTTGATGAGAACTTCAGAATCTATGATTAGGAACTTTGAGGTACCACACCGGGAACTTTTCAACTACATTAAAATAAGAAGCTGGATTGAAGAGATACAAAGAACCCATGGGCCCCCTAGGGACTCTTGGATGTCGGTAGTGTGTAAAAGTGAGGTCCTGTCCAAAGGAATTTTAGGGTCAATATACAAAATCTTCAATAGTCCACCAAGCACTTGGAGGCCTTCCTTTGTTTCGAAGTGGGAGTGGGACCTAGGACAAAATTGGGATGGGAATAAATGGGCTGAATCCTTATCGAACCTATCTAAGGGTTCATTTAATTATAGTTTGTTAGAAACCTCTCTTAAGATTTTACACCGGACATACACAACTCCAGTTCGACTAAATAAGATATCCCAAACAATCCCAGATAGATGTTTTAGGGGGTGCCAAGGTAGGGGAGACTTTATACACACCTGGTGGAGCTGCCCTAAGGTATTTAAAATGTGGTCAAAAACGACCAGTCTAATCTCAAGAACACTCAAAACCTCACTCCAACCATCAATAGCAGTCTGTCTCCTGGGAGCTCGCTTCTCAAAACTGGGAAGGGAGGGGAATAAATTGGCCCAATTGATATTTCTAGCAGCTAAGAATACCATCGCAAGACGATGGAAGAGCAGGGACATTAATTTCCAGGAAGTAACAAACAAAATAAATTTTATTTGCATCAATGAGAGGATGACCCACATCATATCAGATACACATCACTGCTTCTTGGAAGTTTGGGAACCCTGGATCTTATTCACAAATAGTAATATATAACAACTAAGTTAAGGGAACACATTAAAGAAGCCATTCCTGTTGAGCGGCTGAGGAGTGGAGTGTGGAGCGGACGGGAAGAAATGGTGAGAGGACCCTGAGAGATATCTCTTCAGTATTCCAGAGGTACAGGGGGGGAGGAAGGTTACCTTAAGATTGGTTGAACGGGGAATTGCTGGGGGAAGACACTCCACCATATGTTTTGTACAATGCTACTTGTTTTCTCTCTACTTTATTTTTCTTTTATCATATTTCTTGCTGCTCTGGTTCATCTATGGAAATGTGAATTTCTGCAATTTGAACAATGTGACCTTATAAGCTGTATATATTGCTGAATCTAAAGAAACTAATGTGAATATATTTGGACAGAATCACCAAAAATACGAAAAGAGAGTTGTAATGGAGTTTTTATTTAAATGGAATGGTTTCAACATGTTAGCAATACAATGTTAGTTATAAGACAACTTTTGGACTATGTTTTTCATTATTCTTTTTTGTCTTGTCTTTGCAATTCCAGAACTTCTCAATAAAATTTATGTTATAAAAAAAAAATATATAATAATAGTTATATATTTGAAGAGATTTTATAGTGAATTACATAGCTCTGAAGTCCACAGAAATAAGTCCACAGAAAATTATATACAGCCTCTTATTTACTTATGGAATATATACATAGAACATCAGATGATTCACTATGACATCACACAGCCTGATCACACATATAGTTATGGTAATTGCGAGGTTGTGTGTAAAGCTGTGTAAAGCTGCGGGTTTGTGCATGCGCTTTGCACATGCCGAGGCCAGCAATGAGCAGTGACGAGGAAGATGGCAGCGGAGGCCAGAGCAGCCCGTGGGACTGGTGGTAGCCCACCACTAAACATCACATACTGGTGATGGGAGCAGACTATCAAGGAGTCTATGGAGCCAGCAGTAGTGGGCCTTCCAGGACAGTTGGACACTGGCTATCAGGAAACCCTGCAAAGTGAGTATCATACACACCATCATATGCACACACATGAACCTCACACGCATAGATAACTGACATACAATAGCACTGTAAGATTTCTGGTTCTGACTACATATACTGTATATGGGGCAGCAATAACCATGTATATATTAGAATATATCATATTATCATCCTAATTATTAGCAACAAAATGTCTGTTCAATACCTGTGGTTAAAATGGATTCTGAATAGCAGTTGCCAATGCAGTTTGTGTTAGTGTTATGTTTGCTGTTTGTCCAAAGTAAATATAAAACAAAACAGTATAAATATCAATTGCAATTGTATATATTTTGTAATGAGTTCCCTATCCCTATCTTCCCCATATTACACTGCACCGTTTAAAGCTGTAGATCCACAATTATTTTACACCCAAAAGAGAGTACATGTATGGGTGCGCACACAGCAGCATATGCGGATACAGAATCTGAAGGACTACATGTGTGTGTCATGTACTGGCCTAACCTGGATCATGTCTTATAAGCATGTTAACACCCATTGGTGAGCATTGGTCCCAGATTGGTCAGTCTCACACACTGCACAGCAGATTCAGATGAGCATGTGTTCTAATGAACTGCAGATGGCACACCGCACCAGCTATATATGTATACATATTGATATAAGCCACGATCCATAATGCTCATGATACAGCTCATGTTGAGCTGCGGGTAACAATTACCATAGCCAATTACAAGTGACCATGATGTCAGGAATATGGAAGCACATAGCAAACAATTGTTTAGAGAATCAAAACTTAAATACTATTGTCCTCTCATTTCAGTACTGAGGAGGCGTACCGCGCCCCCGGAGACACAGGCAGTGGCTCCACCAGCGCCACCACTATCACCAACGCAGCTGGTGGTGGAGGAAGCCGAGGGCCTGGGCCCATCACAGGAGCCTGGACCATCAGCAGCAGGACAATTGTGGGAATAACGGGCACATTCCCAGCCTTTCCAAATTACTGGAGGTTCAATGAGCCACCAACCACCTGCAGGGATGTCGAGCTCATGGGGACCACTCTCAACAGGCCCACTACTGCCACCTGGTGACATCTAGGCAATACATGTGCCGGACCCTAATCCTCTCCTACTCCTGATTGGGTCACAACAGATGTTGCCACAGCAGTGGTTTTCCCAGCAGAGGTTGGCCCAGCAGTTGACCCTGCAGATGTCGCAGCCATTGATGCCCCTGCAGATGTCGCATCCATTGTTGCCCTAGCTGTTGTCGCAGTCATTGTTGCCCCAATAGACCGGGCAACACCATGGGCAACAGCATCTCCATTGTGAGTACCATCTCCAGTGCCGCCAGTACCATCTCCATTGCCAGTCCCATCTACATTTTAAACAGATTCCCTACTGGCAACACCATCTCTATCCCTACGGGTTACACCTCTGGCCTCACTCACTCACCACAGCACATGCAGAGTACACCATCATCCGGAGACGGAACTCAATCACCAGGCACATTGAGGGACATATATTGGCAAATCCGCTTGGCTGATGAGGGCGCAAAAGCGGAGCAGTCCAACAGCTGACAGCTCAGCTAACACAACAGAAAGAAATTGCTACCTGTCATGATTTAATTGTTTAAGGACTCATATTGTCAGTAATTTACGAATATGTCAAAGGGAGCATGACATTGTTACATTGGGATTATGTGTTATTGTGTGGTTATATGTTGCCTGTACATGGGTTTACAAGTGGATTTACCTTAAAAAGTAAAGGCTAATAAACTGCAGAGTGCACTAATTGTGCCCAGGTGAGAGGGGTGTGGCTTGACTGTTAAACTTGTATAAAAGGTTTGTGAGCTGTTTGGGGCCTGTTTACAAGTGGATTTACCTTACAAGTAAAGGCTGATAAATTGCAGAGTGCACTAATTGTGCCCAGGCGAGAAGGCAGAAGTTAATAGAAACCGGAGAAGGGGAACTTGTGAGCTTGCGAACATTTTCAGTATCAAGTGCAATTCTAGTAAAAGCCTAGGAGTTTAAATAAAAGGAGGGCCTTCAAAGAAAAGGGAGGGCAGATTTATAGTGCAAAGGAGGAAAACTTTATATAAATATATTATATTATATTCTTTATTTTTCCCACTGAAATTTCGTAGACAATAATAATAATTATGAGTCAGTCCAGTGGCAACCTTATTCAGTGTACATCCTGTCAAATGTATGCACTACTGGAACATATGATCCAGGGTCCATACCTCTGTGACAGGTGTGAGCATGTTGCCTCTTTGGAAGCTCAAATTGAAGATCTGGAGAGGAGAATTGCAGCACTTAGTGATATTGCTCCACTGGAAAGGGAATTGGTGCTCACGGAGCACAGTTTAGCTGGGCCTAGTATGGAGGGAGGAGCTGGGGCTAGGGAGGATGGCCAGGGAGGTAGCTGGGTTACAGTTACAAGGGGAAGCAGGGGGAACAGGAGGAGGCAGGCCAGTTCTGAGTTGTCAAACACCAACAGATTTGCCAGATTGAGTGAAACTGTTGGCGATGTCCATTCAGGAATGGCAATGCCAGATAGAGCTGTTCCCTCTAACAGCCGGGCGAACAGCTCTACTGGAGAAGAGGGAGGGCAGAATAGGCAGAGCAACAGACATGTTTTGGTGGTAGGGGACTCTATTATTAGGAAGGTAGACAGGGTAATTTGTCACCCAGATCCCAGCAATCGAACAGTTTGCTGTCTCCCGGGTGCTCGGGTTCGGCATGTTGTGGATCGGGTGGATAAATTATTGGGAGGGGCTGGTAATGAACCGGCGGTCTTGGTACACATTGGTACCAATGACAAAGTTAGTGGAAGATGGAGCGTCCTAAAGAATGATTTTAGAGAATTAGGGAATAAGCTTAAAGCAAGGACCTCCAAGGTAGTATTTTCTGAGATACTACCAGTGCCACGTGCTAGCCCAGGGAGGCAGAAGGAGCTTAGGGAGGTTAATGCGTGGCTAAAAAAGTGGTGCAGTGCAGAGGGTTTTGGGTTTTTAGAGCACTGGGCTGACTTCTCACTTGGGTACAATCTCTATAGCAGGGATGGATTGCACCTTAATGATGAGGGCGCTTTTGTGCTAGGGAATAGGATGGTAGAACGGCTGGGGGAGTTTTTAAACTTGTAGGTGGGGGGGAGGGACTATATAGAAGTATTGGGGTAAATAGGGTAGAGAGGGAAAGGGATGAATTATTTACCCATGGGGGAGGAGAAGGGGGGAGGGTTACAATAGAAAGTAGGGAGATATTAATAGGGGCCTCAAATACAGTGGCAGGCACTTCACATCAGCAGAGCCATAGCAACATAAAGTGTATGATTGCAAACGCAAGAAGTTTGCCTGGGAAAATGGATGAGCTAGAAATATTAGCAGTACAAGAAAAATGGGGCTTAATAGGCATTACGGAAACATGGTGGGATGAATCTCATGACTGGACTGTTAATCTGGATGGTTATAACCTATTTAGGAAAGATAGGGGCAATGGTAAAAGAGGAGGAGGGATCTGTCTTTATGTTAAGCCTGAATTTAAGCCTATAGTTAGAGAAGATATTTATGCTGGCACTAACGGCATCATTGAATCCTTGTGGGTTGAGCTAAATAGTGGAGGAGCTAATTCTAAATGCATATTGGTGGGAGTATGCTATAAACCCCCAAATATAGCTGAAAGTGAGGAAATACAATTATTGTTACAGATTGGAAATGCAGCTAAGCATGGGCAAGTTCTAATAATGGGAGACTTTAATTACCCTGATATAAACTGGATAAACGAGACCAGCAGCTCAGCTAAGGGGAGCAGGTTCTTGAGTACACTCAGGGATCATTATCTAGCCCAGGTAATACAAGAACCTACTAGAAATGGGGCCATCTTGGATTTAGTCATCACAAGTAATATTGATATAATATCAAATGTAAAAATAGGGGAACCCTTGGGGAACAGTGATCACAACACAGTCTCATTTGAGATTGAATACAAAAAACAGAGTTGTAAGGGGCCAACAAAAACTCTAAATTTTAAAAGGGCTAACTTTAATGGGCTAAGGGCAGCAATACAACATATAGACTGGGACAAAGAACTTACAGGGAAGAATACTGAAAATAAATGGACAACATTCAAATCCTTACTAAATAAACATACTCATCAGCATGTACCATGTGGAAATAAAATAAATAGGAGTAAATCACATCCCATGTGGCTTAACAATGACTTAAAGATCATGATGAGGAAAAAGAAGTATGCATTTAAATTATACAAGAAGGAGGGAACAGAGGCATCCTTATGTGACTATAAGGAAATCAACAAGGCTTGCAAAAGGGCTATTAGACTGGCTAAAATAGAAAATGAGAAGTCAGTTGCAATGGAAAGTAAGACTAACCCTAAAATATTTTATAAATATATTAATGGGAAGAAGGCCAGGAAGGAATCGATAGGACCATTACAATGTGACACAGGCCATCTGATAATTAGTGACCAGGAAAAGGCAGATGAGCTAAATAGGTTCTTTTCTTCGGTTTACACAAGGGAGGTACCAGTGGTTGGGACACTGCAACATAATGGGGCTACACTACCTTCACTAAATAATTGGTTAACGCAGGAAGAAATACAAAAGAGGTTGGAGAAAATAAATGTTAATAAAGCCCCAGGTCCTGATGGAATACATCCAAGGGTACTGAGGGAGCTGGGTTCTGTAATAGCCAAACCATTATATCTAATCTTTAAAGACTCGCTCACTACAGGGTCTCTACCAGATGACTGGAGAAAAGCAGAGGTGATACCTATATTTAAGAAGGGATCTAGAGCAAATCCGGGGAATTATAGACCAGTGAGCCTCACTTCTGTAGTTGGGAAGCTTTTAGAAGGGTTAATAAGGGACAGAATACAAGAATATGTCTATTTGAACAGGATCATAGGTAGCAGTCAACATGGATTTATGAAGGAAAGGTCGTGTCAGACCAATCTAATTAGTTTTTATGAGGAGGTTAGTAGGAACTTGGATCAGGGCAACTCAGTGGATGTAGTCTTTTTAGATTTTTCAAAGGCATTTGATACAGTGCCACATGGAAGACTAGTGAGCAAACTAAGGGATACAGGAATTGCAGTAAATATCTGCTCATGGATCGAGAGCTGGCTAAAAGACAGGAAGCAAAGGGTTGTTGTAAATGGAACATACTCCGATTGGTCTAATGTGATAAGTGGGGTTCCTCAGGGCTCAGTATTGGGTCCTCTCCTTTTTAACATATTTATTAATGACATTGAAGTAGGACTCGAATGTAGTGTCTCCATTTTTGCTGATGACACTAAGTTGTGCAAGGTAATAAAATCAGATAATGATGTACTTTCCCTACAAAAGGATTTGCATAAATTAGAGAAATGGGCGGCTAAATGGCAGATGAGATTTAATACAAATAAATGTAAGGTTATGCATTTGGGAAGGAAAAATAGCCAAGCAATCTATAATCTTAATGGAGCAAATCTAGGGGTATCAGATATTGAAAGGGATTTGGGAGTACTAGTGGACAACCACCTAGGTAACAGCGCTCAAAGCCAAGCAGCGGCTGCAAAGGCAAATAAAATATTAGCATGTATTAGGAAGGGTATAGAAGCCAGGGAAGAAGATATAATTCTGCCACTATACAAATCTCTAGTACGCCCTCATTTGGAATATGGAGTACAATTTTGGGCACCACCTCACAAAAAAGACATCTTAGAGCTGGAAAAAGTACAGAGAAGGGCTACAAAACTAATAAGGGGAATGGAGGGGCTAAGTTATGAAGAAAGACTAGCAAAATTAAACTTATTTTCGCTAGAAAAAAGGCGTCTAAGAGGAGATATGATTACGTTATTTAAATACATCCAGGGTCAATATAAGGCTTTGTCAAGTGAGCTTTTTGTAGCAAGAGATTTTCAACTGACAAGAGGACATCCGTTGAGGTTAGAGGAAAAAAGATTTCACCTTAAACAAAGAAAAGGGTTCTTCACAGTTAGGGTGGTTAAACTGTGGAATTCTCTACCAAAGGAGGTGGTGACAGCGAATTCGATAGACAACTTCAAAAAGGGGCTAGATATATTTCTGAATAAAGAGGGCATTCAAGGCTATCCTAGATAACTAGCGAAGGAATATTGATCCAGGGAGAAATTTGATCGCCAGTTTCTGGGGTCAGGAAGGAATTTTGCTTTTTTTCCCCCTTATGAGACAATTGGCAAAGTTTCAATGGTTTTTTTTTTATGTTTGCCTTCCTCTGGATCAATTAACAATAATTAACAATTAACAATAATAATAAATAGTCCAAATTAAAAAGATCAATAGAGATCTAAAAAGGTTGAACTTGATGGACTAACTCTTTATTCATTCTCCAATACTATACTATTAATAATTATTTAATCAATAATTTAATTAATAACTAATCCGCAAATTGCAGATCAGAGGAGATCTTAACAGGTTGAACTTGATGGACTGAAAGTCTTTTTTCAACCTTAATTACTATGTAACTATGTAACTATGTAACTATGGTTATTATGTATCCTAGTTATAATATATTATAAGAGGGAAAATGTTATAAAGAACATATGTAGAATTGGTAGAAATGCTCTGCATAGAAGTTAGCTAGGGATCATTGCACACTCACACATACAGACCTTGGGTCAAGACAGATGCATGTACTTCAAGTAGTCCTAAGCAAACACTTGAGTTTAAAAAAATTTCACTAGATATCTGGTGAATTTGATCTCAAGAGCTTTGGTAGCCCAAGGTTGCAAACCAGATGGTCTGACATCACACATACACAAATGTACACAAGGGTGTGGTATTGGAGAGTATAAATATGTTGTTTTGATCATTCAATAAAGGTTGAGAGATAGTTTTCACATAGACAAGGTGTGAGACTATTTCTGTGTGTTGTATCCTGACTTGGGGAGTGGTCTTGCCATGGGCCACTAAGCAACCTGGATCCAGTATTCTCTGCCAGCACCTCTTCAGAAGCCATCTTTTGTGCCACAGAGAACATGAACTACATGATTCTGCTGGGGTAGGTTTGAACAAGGTTCATATCAAGCCCCCTTGAAGAAGCAGATCGTGACACTTCTGGCCAAGCGGAAAGTATCCGAGCAATATATGGTGAGGTAAGGAGGCATAATCTTTGGGTGGAGAGGTACATGCAAATGGCTCATAGGCACAGACATATCACTTGGCGCGGCTGGTGCAGTTGATGGAAGCCCACGTGCCGACACCCCAGCCTTCAGTTCCACAGGCTCCACCACCGCAGCCAGAGCCTACAGCCTCCTCATCTCACCCCTTACCCCCGACGACAGCTGCTACTCAGCCACCACAGCCAGAGCCTACAGCCTCCTCATCTCACCCCTTACTGCCAACGACAGCTGCTACACAGCCATCAAAGTTGCATGCACCCCTCAATCCAACACCTCCTGGCCGTAGTAGAGGGAAGAAGCGCATGGTTCAAGAAGGTGCGGGCCCAGTGCTCAGGAAGAGGAAGTAGGTGTGAATGTCCCCCAGGTCAGTGGTTGTCAAACCTCTCCCCAGGACCCACCACGCAGACCATGATTTGGGCGAAGCACTGTGTGAATACACATGTGAAGCAATTCGAGGCTCCACCACCTGTTGAATACAATTTGCCACATTTATTAGTTGCCATAAATCATGGCCTGTCTGTTGGCTCCTGGGGAGATGATTGAGAACCACTGCCCTAAGTCCTCCTCATCTACACTCCACAATAAATATAATTTTGTACTAATATTGACATACTTATGGCTGGCTACAAAGTGTGTACACGTATGGTTATGTTGAATATTGCTGCAATTGATGTTCAATGTGGATTGCAGTTGAGATGAGATGCTGAAGTCAATCCAAATAGTGTTCTGATTGATATCTTCTTCTTGCCTCTGTAGGTGTTAATAGTCCAATCTAACGACCATGCAGGCATGTTCCTCAACCTCCTCTTTCTGTGTCACACATTCTGCTAATCAATTTCAAAATATTCCTTAAAATATGACAACACACTGTGTGTGAAATAGATCTGTATGACATTATCCATTAATATGTTCATCTGTTTAATTGAACAGATCTAGACAAGTGGTAAGTGCTATGGCACATTAATGGTTTCTTCAATTAAATGGAGTGATTTCCTATGATCCTTTTTTTCCAACGATTTCCGGTTGAAGTGGTTTAGTGATCATATGTGACTCTGGTAGGTGCTATGCATCATGCTTATTCTAGACTATGACATTACCCCCTTTAGGTAATCCATTCTTCACATGCAGAACCCGTTGCCCTTCCGGTATCGGCCCACACCACACCCATGATATTAATGCATAGTCTTGTCCATTCCTGATTGTGCTCTGTGTATGAAATAAAGCTTTGTTATACTGTTCACACTGTGTCAGTGTGTTGTCAATGGTTGGGGTTTTGGGACATCCACATACATCCCATTTGTGTTGCATTCCTATATATGTAAACTAATGAGCCTGAGTTACTATGCAATAGATTAATACATGACATAACAATAATAGTTAAAATAGTAATAATTGCATTAGATATCGTATCATAACATAAATCATAATAATAATGAAGGGTTAATACACTTGGGAAGTCCAATTAGTGATACTGAGGAGTATCAACATTCCCCTGAAGGCCTGATAGCATTATGATAGAGGATGATGTGAATTGATTGAAAGCAAAACTAAATGGGAGGTCACCAAATGGGAATTGGTATACATCTTGTATATGGCCACCAGCAATGGCGTGGGACTTTCCAGGATGGGTGTAGCGGAGATTACCTCTTATGGAGGTGAGTTGCTTGTTGATCCACGTGACTCTGCACAGCCTCCATGTGTTTTTGCGGCCCTTCCTGACGTGTTAGAGTAGATTAGTGGGTTTTTGAAAAAACAGAAAGAAAAGACACCTATGTGTCTATAGTGATAAATCCTCCTAAATACAAGACAAAGAGTAACCAAAAATTAATGATAGTCTCAATCATGATAAATCAACCAATTATGTAAAAAAATAAATGTATTAAAGCAATTTACAATTAAAACACAACGATTAAAACTATTAAAATCAACTATGTGATAATTAGATATATTGAGCAGTTTGGCCACTATTTGTTTTCCCAATGTAGATGTGATGAGAGATATGTATATGAGACGATCTTTGTATTTTTAGGGTCCACATTAGAGCCTCTGTGAGTGTGAAAGGGTTAATATGTCAGCCATTGCCATGTATTTGTATTGCAATTTAATGAGGTAGTGTGTTTAATAGCTTTCAGCATGTTGCAGCATGGCTTTTCATATTGGCATATGCATAACCATTACAACCTATGTGGAAAATAATAAAACATTTTTTGCAATAACATATATAGTTGTGAGCATGCAAGCTGTTGCTAACGCGAAGCGAGGGCCTCAGTTGCTGGCATGGAGCGCCAAAGGCTCTCCTTGCCAGCAACTACGAACCTAGCAAAATTTACGCCATTATGCAAGGAAAATACGAGACACGTTACGACCCATTACGACTTCGCAAAAATCGGACGCAACACGCGCACATGAAAACATGAAAAATACAACAAATACACACAACAAATACATAAAAAGCTTACTTACAGGAAGAGGGGGCATCCAGGACCTCGAAAACTAAAGTTACACCTCAATTTAACTCAAATTAAAAGAGTTTAGACACTGATAAATTCTCTAAGCAAGAGAAAAAATGGCCGCCGAAAAAAACGAAAACAAGACTACAGCAGTCTAAAGACACAAAATACCAGCAAACACCTACATATTTCCCGAAAAACACCTACGAGATTAAAAAACAAGGACAAAACCCGCGCGACCCCAAAAACATTACAAACACAATAAATACAAACAACAAACACATAAAAAGCTTACTCAAAGCAAGGGGAGGGGCACCGAGGACCTCTGCACGTCAAGTTACACCTCGATTTAAGCACAAATTTCTGAGTTTAGAGACCCGAAAATCACCTAAGCAACAGAAAAAATGTCCGCTGAACAAAACGAAAACTAGGCTAAAGGTCCCTAAACACGCAAAACCCCACCAAACAGCTACGGATATTCCGAAAAAGTCGCACAACATAGAAAATGAAGGACGCTAAATCAGCCACAGACGCATACCACACATTAACCGCCATTTTAGAACAATAGCTTATACAATGCGGAAGTACACAGCTACGCTAACGGATTTGTCTCGCGCACACCACTATTACACTACACACATTTAGCACACTTACACAGCAGCTCCACAGCACTAATGCTGCAGCAACATCAAAACAGATTGCCAGCTCTTCAACAGAATGCTTCCTGCATATATTACTTGAAAATAGGTAAACTATATTATATATTATATTTATTAATCTATTATTTATTTTATTATACACCAAACAGCATTAGCTCACTTACAATTTCATTACCGTCATTTTTTGACGGGCAATTCGCTAGTATTTGATATTTGGGAGTTGTTGTGCTTGTAATGCCTTCCATTGCTTTCCCAATGTTTTAGAGTGCCTTGGTGTCTTTATATTGTCATTTGCAGTGTTACCAACTAGTCTGTAAATCCTTTGCGGGTCCTATTTTGGAACCCGTAAGCTTTGGGCTTACATTTGGCATTTGCGAGCTTGATTGCGGCTGCGGTGTTGGGCGATTTTTGCAATTGATCAGAAGTCTAGCGATCGGATGTCTTGCGGCTGCAGCAGATCAAAGGCTTCGGGAGGCTGTAAGTTACGAGTTTAACTATCGCCATTTTTTCAAGACCGTAATTCGGAAGCTATTCGGATAGATAAAAAGATACCAATTGAATAGCAAATTAACTTGCAACGTCACTTACGGGCTACTGGATCGTCCAAAACCTCAACTGAATATGGCCCTATGTCAGTAATTATAATAACGGATATATAATCACAATCACATATATAGTTGTGAGCATGCGGGCCGTTGCTCACGCTTGCGGGCTCGCGCAGCAAACCCGCAAGAACTGCGTCCCTCGCAAAGCGAGGGGCCGCATTTGCAGTGGTGGAGCATCCCAACGTCCCCGCAAATGCGGATCCTCGCGAAGCGAGGGTCCGCATTTGCGGAGGTGGAGGCTCCAACGTCGGCTGTGTTAACACAAACACACCACACACACGACTTTTTAATAAAAAAAAACCAACCTCCCAGCCCAAAAAAAACCGACGTAACGTCCCCGCAAATGCGGATCCTCGCGAAACGAGGGTCCACATTTGCGGAGGTGGAGGCTCCAACGTCAGCTGTGTTAACACACACACACGACTTTAAAAAAAAAAAAATCTCAAAGGCGCCTCACACCGGTTGCACACACACACCGCGGCCGAGGGCCTCAGTTGCTGGCATGGAGAGCCGAAGGCGCTCCATGACAGCAACTGAGGCCCTCGCTTCCGCAAATGTGGGTCCTCGCGAAGCGAGGGGCCGCATTTGCAATGCGGGTCCTCGCAAAGCACTTAGGGAATGAGGCAACCTTAACGTAACAGACACTGACACGCACTAAGAATCCCACTATAACGGCAGACCCGTGCGCCACTACAAACAGTGAAAACATACCAAATACTCACAAAAACGACATAAAAAGCTTATCCATAGCAAGGGGGGGCACCCAGGAAGTGAAGTTACACCTCCATTTAAGTCCAAATTCCCGAGTTCAGACACACGAAAATCCCCTAAGCGTGAGAAAAAATGGCCACCGAAAAAAACGAAAACAAGGCTCACCTCGGAAATCTGCATTAACCTCAGAACCAACCTTAACGTAACAAAGACCCATACGCACGACAAATGGCGGAACTGAGCGCACCTAAAACCAGTCAAAACACACCAAATATTCACAAAAACAACATAAAAAGCTTACCCATAGCAAGGGGGGCACCCAGGACCTCTGAAAGTGAAGTTACACCTCCATTTTAGTACAAACTAGCGAATTGCCCGTCAAAGAATGACGGCAATGAAATTGTAAGGTAGCTAAATTAGTAAATGAATATAGTGTACCTATTTTGAAGCATTGTGATGAAGAGCTGGCAATCTGTGTTGATGTTGCTGCAGCATTAGTGGTGTGGAGCTGCTGTATAAGCATGCTGAATGTGTGCAGTGTAACACTGTGCGTGCGCGAGACCAAACCGTTAGCGTAGTCGTGTACTTCCGCATTGGTGTAAAATGGCGAGTAATGTGTGGTATACGTCTGTATCGGAATATCCGTAGGTGTTTTGTGGTGTTTTGCGAGTTTAGAGTGCTGTAGCCTCGTTTTCGTTTTGTTCGGCGGCCATTTTTTCTCTCGCTTAGATTTTTTTTTAGTCTCTAAACTGTTTTATTTCGAGTAAAATCGAGGTGTAAGTTGCATTTTTGAGGTCCTGGGTGCTCCCTCTTGGTGTAGGTAAGTTTTTTATGTATGTGCTGTGTGTATGTATTGTGTTTTAAATGTTTGTATGTCGGCGTGTTGCGTCCGATGTTTGCGAGGTCGTAATGTGTGGTAACGTGTTTCGTACGTTGTTTGCGTTCCTCGTAAAATTTAGCGAGTGTCGTAATTTGTGTGTCGTGTTTTTTGAGTAGCGACGTGAATTTTGCGAGGGTTTGAGGCCCTTGCCCAGTGACCTCGCCAGCAACTGAGGCCCTCGCTTCGCGAGGGGCCTCAGTTGCTGACATGGAGCGCCTTCGGCGCTCCATGCCAGCAACTGAGGCCCGTGCCCAGTGACCTCGCCAGCAACTGAGGCCCTCGCTTCGCGAGGGGCCTCAGTTGCTGGCATGGAGCGCCTTCGGCGCTCCATGCCAGCAACTGAGGCCCTTGCCCAGTGACCTCGCTTTGCGAGGCCCGCGGCTCGCTACGCGAGGGCCGCGGCTCGCTTCGCGAGGCCCGCGGGCTCGATACGCGAGCCCGCAAGCGTGAGCAACGACTCGTACGCTCACAACTATATATGTGATTCCCGAGTTCACACACCCGAAAATCGCCTAAGCGAGAGAAAAAATGGCCGCCGAAAAAAATGAAAACAAGGCTCAAAGACCCAGGACCGCTCAGTCACCTACAACTTACCCAAGAAGGGATCCAAGATGAGATCGGAAACCCGGATTAACCGCAGGGGATCCGAGATAAGCTCTGAGCCCTGAATTAACCCCACATTAACCATCGCAGTGGGGGTACCGATTGCACGCGATCGGGGACCCCCGCTGCAATCAAAATTCAAAATTCATGCGTTACAGGTCCTTAAAGGAAAAAGCAAAAAAAAATACACTGTCACCCTGTCAATCATGGGGGTCAATACAGACCCCCATAAAACCCTCATTAACCCATTAACCCTGTCACTCATGGGGGTCAATAGAGACCCCCATAAGCCCTTCATTAAGCCTGTCACTCATGGGGGGCAATACAGACCCCCATAAGCCTCTATTTAACCCCATCAGTCCCATAAGGGTATATTAACACCATTATGGGCCTGTTACAACACTACATTAACCACATAAGTGCCATGATGGTCCTCAAGGACCATCATGACACTAAGTATTAACACTATACTGCACTATACCACCCCCAATAAAACATTAAAGATCAACTAAGCACCCTCTACACTAACCTATTAACATCTACACTACCTACCCCCTATTAACCCCCACCACTCTAATTACAGAAAATAAAAAAGCCTAAAGTCAAACAAAAAAATCTACATTACATGAAATAAAAAACTAACTCACAAAAAAAATAAACTACATTACACAAAATAAAAAAACCTAAGTCACAAACAATAAAAAAGGAACATTACAGAAAGAAAAAAAACATTACAACCCCCCCTCACTACAGAAAAAAAATACACACCTGAAAAGGAAATACATATAATACAAATACATACAATACAAATACATACAATACAAATAAATACAATTACAATACAATTACATACAATTACAATACAATACACCACTATCTAATATACATTACAATATATCTAAATAAATAGCATAATCTAATATACATCCTATCTATATAATAATACATTCCCAATCTATCTAAATAAATACCATAATCTAATATACATCCTATCTATATAATAATATATTCCCAATCTATCTAAATAAATAACACAATTTAATATACAATACATCCTATGCTATCTATATAAAACCCCTAGCTAACATACAATAAATGCTATCTATATATTAACTAATCTAAGTCTAAACTAAAATAAAAGAATTAAGACCACTTACCTTTGCAGTTAGCTATTGCGATCAGCCACCTACGGAAAAAATAAAAAATAAAATAGTGCAACACGTTTACACTTATAAAATAAACATTCTAGACATTCTATACATTCTATACATTCTATACATTCTAAATATTCTACTCACCTTTCCGCCATGTCCCGTCCGGCATTCTTTAAATCCTTCTCCGGCGCGGCACCTGTTAAAAAAAACACAACATTTATACACATACATCAAAATAAAATAAACATAATCTACATTATACTTACCTCCCTGCGATGTCTACGGCTTCCTCCGGATCCTCTTCTGCCACGCCCTGTAAAAAAAAAAAATATATATATATATATATATATATATAATTACATCCGCACTCCCGGACATCCCTGACGCTAATGAGGCTTTCAGCCAATCACAATGGAATACACCCCCACAGGGTGATTGGTTGGAGCCTCTGCGCATTCTGATTGGTTGCACTGACAATAGCCAATCACAATGGAATACACCCTCACGTACTGATTGGTGAAGGATTTGAGCATTCTCATTGGCTACTGTTAAAATCAATCAATATTACAGCCAATGGGAAGGCGCAGATGTCTTCACCAATCAGTACGTGTGGGTGTATTCTATTGTGATTGGCTGATGGCAATAAAGCCTTAGGATTGGTTCAAATACAGATTGAAAGGTATGTTATCCAATCAGCGTTGTATTTTGTGGTGTATACTTTTTTCATTGGTTCACAAATGGGGTCTTCTCATTGGCTGAATTTGATAGACAGCCTTTTCAGCCATTCAGAAGCCGCCATTGCCAATTTTAGTCTGGAACACTCCATAGGAAGGTCATTAGCGTCGGAGACATCCGCCAGGGCGGATGTGTGTTGTTTTTTTTGTTTTTTTTTAAAGGCGCGGATGCTTCCGGAGAAGAGGAGGAGGCCGGAGACATCGCGGAAAGGTAAGTATAATGTAGATTGTGTTTATTTAACTTTGCTTTATGTTTACTAATGTAATGTTTTTTTTTACAGGAGTACCGCCGGACAAGGCGCAAAGATGGCCGACGGAACATGGCGGACGGAACATGGAGGACGTGACATGCTGTAACGGGACATGCTGGAAAGGTGAGTATAATATTTACAATATTTAGAATATTTAGAATGTATAGAATGTTTAGGTATTTTATGTAAACGTGTTGGATTAATTTTTGGAATCTTTTTTACCGTAGGTTGCTGATCTGAAGAAACATCTCAAAGGTAAGTGGTCTTAATTATTTTATTGTAGCTTACAATTAGGGTAGCTATATATATATATATATATATATATATATATATATATATATATATAGCATGTATTGTATATTAGATAGATAGGGGGATGTATTATTAGATAGTATTGTATATTACACAGTGGGATGTATATTACATTATATAGTGTCATGTACAGTATATTACATAGTGGCATTTATATTAGATAGTGGCATGTATAGAAGATAGTGGCATGTATATTAGATAGTGGCATGTATATTATATAGGGTTGTATTGTATTGTATTTTATTTAATTGTATTGTATTTTATTTAATTGTATTGTGTTGTATTGTATTATATGTATGTATTATATATATTTCATTTTCAGGTGTGTAATTTAAAAAAAAAATTGTAGTGACGGGAGGTTGTAATGTATTTTTTTAGTTTCTGTAATGTTCCTTTTTTTATTTTTGGTCACTTAGGTTTCTTTTTTGGGATCTGTAATGTACATTTTTTATTTTTGGTGATTTTAGTTTTTCTTATTTTATGTCATGTAGATTTCTGCTTTTTGAGGAATTTAGTTACTTGAGGCACACAGTACACTCACATTGTGTGACAAACAGCATTTCAACAATTTCTTTTATTGACCGTCATTTTTTGACGGGCAAGTCGCTAGTAATTAATAATCAGTAACAATGCCAGTGAATCTCCAGTTGTCCAGGTACCTTAGCTGTGGAAATGTATAGTAGCCAGCAGTAACAGAGAGAGAGACCAGAGAGCAGTCTTGGCTTAGCTGTGGAAATTTATAGGTGCCAGGAGTTAGAGAGAGAGAGCCCAGAGAGCAATCTTAGATTAGCTGTGGAAATGTATAGGAGCCAGGAGTCAGAGAGAGAGAGAGCCCAGAGAGCAATCTTAGCTTAGCTGTGGAAATGTATAGGAGCCAGGAGTCAGAGAGAGAGAGAAAGACCAGAGAGCAATCTTAGCTTAGCTGTGGAAATGTATAGGAGCCAGGAGTCAGAGAGCGAGAGAGAGACCAGAGAGTAATCTTAGCATAGCTGTGGAAATGTATAGGAGCCAGGAGTCAGAGAGAGAGAGAGAGAGAGAGACCAGAGAGCAATCTTAGCTTAGCTGTGGAAATGTATAGGAGCCAGGAGTCAGAGAGAGAGAGAGACCAATCTTAGCTTAGCTGTGGAAATGTATAGGAGCCAGGAATCAAATAGAGAAAGACCAGAGAGCAATCTTAGCTAAGCTGTGGAGATGTATAGGAACCTGGAGTGAGAGAGACCAGAGAGCAATCTTAGCTTAGCTGTGGAGATGCATAGGAGCCAGGAGTGAGAGAGACCAGAGAGCAATCTTAGCTTAGCTGTGGAGATGTATAGGAGCCAGGAGTGAGAGAGACCAGAGAGCAATCTTAGCTTAGCTGTGGAGATGTATAGGAGCCAGGAGTGAGAAAGACCAGAGAGCAATGTTAGCTTAGCTGTGGAGATGTATAGGAGCCTGGAGTGAGAGAGACCAGAGAGCAATCTTAACTTAGCTGTGGAAATGTATAGAAGCCAGGACTCAGAGAGTGAGAGAGACAAGAGAGAAATCTTATCTTAGATATGGAGATGTATAGGAGCAAGGACTCAGAGAGCGAGAGACCAGAGAGCAGTCTTAGCTTAGCTGTGGAAATGTATAGGAGCCAAGAGTCAGAGAGAGACCAGAGAGCAATCTTAAGTTAGCTGTGGAAATTTATAGGAGCCAGGAGTCAGAGAGAGAGAGACCAGAGAGCAATCTTAGCTTAGCTGTGGAAATGTATAGGAGCCAGGAGTCAGAGAGAGAGTGAGACCAGAGAGCAATCTTAGCTTAGCTGTGGAAATGTATAGGAGCCAGGAATCAAAGAGAGAAAGACCAGAGAGCAATCTTAGCTTAGCTGTGAAAATGTATAGGAGCCAAGAGTCAGAGAGAGAGAGAGAGAGAGAGAGAGAGAGAGACTAGAGAGCAATCTTAGCTTAGCTGTGGAGATGTATAGGAGCCTGGAGTGAGAGAGAGAGAGAGAGAGAGAGAGAGAGAGAGAGACCAGAGAGCAATCTTAGCTTAGCTGTGAAAATGTATAGGAGCCAAGAGTCAGATAGAGAGAGAGAGAGAGAGAGAGACCAGAGAGCAATCTTAGCTAAGCTGTGGAGATGTATAGGAGCCAAGAGTCAGCGAGAGAGAGAGAGAGAGAGAGAGAGAGAGAGAGAGAGACCAGAGAGCAATCTTAGCTTAGCTGTGGAAATGTATAGGAGCCAGGAATCAAAGAGAGAAAGACCAGAGAGCAATCTTAGCTTAGCTGTGAAAATGTAAAGGAGCCAAGAGTCAGAGAGAGAGAGAGAGAGAGAGAGACCAGAGAGCAATCTTAGCTTAGCTGTGGAAATGTATAGGAGCCAGACCTCCAGGTGGATTTGGTAGCTCTGGCGCAAGCTAGGAGGGTTAGGCTGCGGAGGCTGCAGTCCAAACTAGGGAAACTGAACTTTACGTCCTGTATCATGCCTATGGGCAGGGCATTTGGCTGGCGCATGGCCATGGCGACGACGGGCATAAAGCAACCGCACCATTTTGTTTTGGTATCGGCGGCAATGAGGGAGGACATTCGTATTTGGCCGGTGTTTCTAAACAGGTTTAATGGAAAGACACTCATTCAACATAGGGAATTGTCTAATGACAATTTACAGCTCTATACAGATGCATCGGGGGCCTGCGGTTTCGGGGCATATTTCAATGGCAGCTGGTGTGCGGGCAGGTGGCCCGCTGATTGGGTGGAAGCTGGTTTGACAAAGAACCTAGCATTCCTGGAGATGTTCCCTATAGTGGTTGCACTGCATGTTTCGGGAAGTAGGCTAAGGGACCAGAAAGTCATGTTTTTCTCTGACAATATGTCAGGGGTGCATGCCATTAATAGGAATACAGCGAAATCGACCCCGGTGGTGCGGCTAATTAGGCACCTGGTCTTGTCTTGTCTTCGGTTAAGCACATGGGTTAGGGCTAGGCAGATCCCCGGCTGCAAGAATGGGATAGCTGACGCCCTTTCTCGTTTCCAGTGGGAGCGCTTCAGGCGCCTGGATCCGCATTTGGAATAGGAAGGCTGCAGCGTCCGGGAGGAACTTTGGGAGCTTGGAGTACAGAAATAGCGGCGCTGGTACGGAAATCATTAGCTCCAGCCACGTGGACGGCTTACAAAAAGGTCTGGGAAAAGTGGCAAGACCTGGTGGAGCTGGCAGGTGGTACAGGCTCGGAGGACAAGGTGGCGGCCTTAGCCTTCATGTTTAAGTTGGCTGGGATGGCAGACCTGACAAAGGTGTTTCTGGTGAAGCTCGTGATTGGTGGTATGTTTAAAAATGAAGTAGTGCGGGACAGGAGGCGCCCCATCACGTTTGCTGTATTACTCCGGATCAGTTCTACGCTGGGTGACGATGTAGCTCTCCCTTCGAAACCATGCTTTTCCATACTGCCTTTTCTCTGGCCTTTTTCGGTGCATTCCGAGTAGGGGAACTGGTATCGACTAGCAAGTGGGGTGTCGGGGGCTTACAGCTAGTAGATGTCTGCCTATACCAGAACAGTGTGGCGATTGGCTCCAGCGGTCAAAAGCAGACCAGGAAGGCAGAGGGAAGGAAATGATGTTGTACAGGGTGGGTTGTGAGTGTTGTCCCGTGGATTGTATAATAAAATATCTTGGGGGCAGGCCACGATACCAAGGGACTCTGCTAATAACAAGGATGGGCTTGCCCTCTCCCGCTTCCAATTCTCTCAGGTCCTAAAGGGCTGTCTACAGCGCCTAGGGTTAGATATGGCCGAATTCGGCACGCACTCATTCCGGATCAGTGCAGCCACTGTAGCAGCAGGCTTAGGGCTCCCTGAGGGAGTGGTGAGGAAAATTGGGAGGTGTGAATGATGCTATCAGAGATATGTGAAACCCACGGCAGCCGCATACCAAGAGTTTTATATCTCTTGCAGCTCTGGTTTGTCGGACACGCCTATATTTATTGGGTTCGCAGCAGTTTCGCCGGGCAGCCAGCAACTGGGAGTTCCTGAAGATGTCATGGAGATGCACTGGGCGGGTTGACGTGGCCTGCGGTGGGCAGAATTGAATGGGTTGATTAATCATTTGTTTCAGTGTTGTGGTAACCCAGCAATAATGTTAGTACATGCAGGGGGCAACGATTTAGGGGTGGTTCCCATGAAGCAGTTGGTCAGGGACATTGAGAGGGATATGGTTAGCTGGAGGGATAGATTCTTAGGAGTAGTTATTATTTGGTCGGAGATCATTAGGAAAAGGGTTTGGCGCTCCGCCAGGGATCCCATCCGCCTTGACAGGGCACATGATAAGGTAAATAAGTTGGTGACTAC
Organism: Discoglossus pictus; assembly: GCA_027410445.1. NCBI lineage: Eukaryota > Metazoa > Chordata > Amphibia > Anura > Alytidae > Discoglossus > Discoglossus pictus. The sequence goes on along the minus strand of CM050166.1, from coordinate 305,846,150 downwards.
TTTTGTCTGGAGGTTGGGACTCCTGGCGCTGCGCTATGCTGAGTTTGAGGATAAATCTGAGGATGATTGGTTTGGGCCCGATAGTGTTCACTTAACTAAAATCGGGCTCAAGTTAATTATTCTTGAATTTAGGGGGGGGTCATAGCTTTGTTGGGGGAGGTCGCAGCCCCGTGAGGGGTTCTGTGACTGCTCGGTGGCGGATGGGGGAGTTGCCCGGCTCAGTAGGTAACAAAAGGGGTCGTGCCCCCTACCTCAGGGGCGTGGTACAGTGACGAGTAAGTGGGCCCCATGGACGCGGGTCCAGGGGCAGGAGGTTACTTCCGCTGGCCGGACTCCTCCCTCTTCATTGTGTAATGTGTAAATGTGTTAGCCAATAAAGCTGTGGCCTGTGGTTTTCCCCATATCGTTGTCTGCCTTGTTATTTTAGTGGGTTACCCTGTTAAGGTTATACTGTGCTAAGTGCCAATGGGTCATAAATATTACAATAATCTACCTAAGTTTTAAAAAGCAATGTTCAATCAGGGGGATTTTTATATGTGGCAAGAAAACAGGCTATTCATTTTATGTAGAAAGGAGATCATGTGCTGTGCAAGTACCCTGCAGTTTCTATTTTTTTAAATCTTTTTATATGCAATTATGTAGCTGTAGCATCTACCAGTTTATTTCTGCAGACGAAAGCTCATGACAACACAGACTCTGAAGTGCAGTGTTTCAAATGAATCAATCAGTGACCACCTCTCAGCAGCATGTTGCAGAATGTTGCTGAGAGTGATGGTCACTGATTGCCTAGTATGAGACACTACCCTGCAGCAGAGTCAGTGTATTCATGAGCTACACAGGGCAGACCCAAGCAGGTACAAATTATTTTATTTCAGGCAGCAAAACAGAGCTTGGATTTATCCTGTTATAGTTACGGCAGAGGTCCACCGCTGCAGTGAGGCGACCAACAGCTAGATGGCGCTGTTGATATTTTGCAGCACTACCGATATGTTAGAGAAGTTCCAAGCTTAGAATAGTAGCCTAACCCTTAAACTAACCCTAACAGGTTACCTAAGCCTTGACTCTATGATATGACACTGGAATATCAGCAGCACCATCTAGCGGTGTGTCACCGCACTGCAGCGGCAGACTGGTGCCGTAACCATAACAGGAAAGGACCCAGAGCTTATAATAACTTCTTAATAAAATAAAATACATAAAAGTAAATAAATACACAGGTATATTATATTCCAAGTAAAATCCAGAAACCTTCCATGTCCCTTTGAGGTGTACACTTTTACATTGCTTACTTGTGTTTACCTTCTGCAGCCTGGAGTAATTATATGATCTCATACTACAAGTACAGACAGAGTACAATGATACTGACATACTTAAGTGGTAACTGAGCTGAATGTGCTTGTGGGAAGGAGGGAGCAGGAGGCTGAACACTCCCTATACAGTGTGTAGGGCGTGTACAACAATACAGGTAGCATCCATTTCCTGTAAACCTGTGGGTTGGGTTCAGATTGCTCAATTGCAAGTTAAAGATAGGGAAGAGACAACACTGATACCTTCATACAAGCCTGGATTATACAGTGTGGCGATGCAAGAAATATTAAATCTGGTTAAATACAACTCTCTGGAGATTTAAAGACCAGCTACTGGTGTATGGGACAATCTGACGGGGAGTACCCAGGAGAATACAGCTGGGAGCAGAGCCATGTCTGTGATGTGGGGTAGAGGCCCAGGAGTGCTGCTCAGCGGGATATTTATAACATGGCTGTTCTCGCAAATGACAGGTAGGAATCAGCATCCTATGTACAACTTGCAGCATTCATAATATACTCATGTACTGGGGGGTAATGAGTGTGACTGTAAGTGAAATTAAGCAGTAATAACGTCTATTCTATATTATGTTATCTGTGTATATATATATATATATATATATATTTATTTATATATTATTTTGACTTTATAAAGAGAGGTTTATCTCTCGAAAGCTTGTCATATATTATGAATAAGTTTGTCACTATATACAGATTATTCTCATTATATATATATATATATACACATACACACACACACACACACACACACAAGCCAGGAAGATATTTTAGGAGCCAAACATTGTCTAGATGCCTGGAAGAGATACGGTACACTTTGGAAAAATATAAGTTTACTAGAACGTGGAAAACAACTGTTTTTTTCCATGCATTTAAGAGAGCATGTTTTAAATGTTACAAAAGTGTTTTTTGCATGAAACAATATGAAGTAAAACCTATTTAAACTTCATTGAAACTAACTGAAATGCAGAGAGCATACTTTAGGGTGTAGATCTCATTGGCAGGCTGAGGGCAAGTCTCCAAGAGCAGTTAAACTGATGAATAAGTTTTTGCACTCTGAGACCTTTATTTGAAAAAGATTGTCTGCAAGATTTTAATCTTGCAATGCACTATCCACACGAGAGAGAGTTTCTACTTTTTTATGTAATCAACAACTTGTAATTTATCAGGAAGGACCTAGATGATCCTGCTTTCCACTAGATGCTTGGACATCAGCTAAATGGGGAAATTGTAGGATTGTCTGCAGTCGTTTCCCAAGCATTGTATATGGCAATGTGCAACTGTGCAGTTATTCATTATATATATATATATATATATATATGTTCATATCTTTTTTTCTCAATTCCTGTTCCTGATTTTCTGTTTGCACAGGAACACCCAAAGGTTTCTGTTGCAGCTTTAACCTCACCCGGTATGATTCATAATATGGCAGAGGAGGTATTAAAGCCTGACCTCTTTTTGCATTGTTACAAATATACATCAGCCATTTTATTAGGTATTAAAGGTACATAGTTTATTGTTTTAGTATATTATTGAGATATTTGCATTCTTTACGTTTCTGATTACAATGTCCACACGTGTCCCTGGTCTTTTCTCTACATATCTTCAACTATTGGAACTTGAATATTGGGGGTTACAGCTCTATTTTATTCATAGCCCCATCATATCTGCATTTTTTTATATACGGTACTTTAACAACTTTGGTGTAATAAATCCACATGACCTCATTATGCTTGAATTCCTTTACTGCATTTGTCCACTTGTCTACCTTTATGTAAAGTAATAAAACATGCTCAGAACGATTCCTCCACATGCTTTTCCTGGTAAACCTATATCCGTGATCAAAAGGGCTTTCCTTTTGATTTATTTCACAGTGCAGGAAACATATTTGAATCACTTCTGGCCTTTGACTTCAAAATTGGATCAATGCGTACTCTGTTTTTAAATCAAAACCACCTTACTGGGTACAATTGGATTTTTTGCTTTGGTAAACATGGCGTAACATTTGTCACTTCTACTGCACTTTTTCTGTTGATAGAGTTTGATAAATAAAGCTATAAATTAGTGATGTAACTCTTTCTATGTCAACAAGGCCTTGGTCTATGGCAGGACAATTTGATATATTCTATAAATACATAAGGGAAATAAAGAGTAGTGATTGGGGGATGGTGCCCACAACTCAATGTGATTAGTGTAATGTGAACTCTGAGGACTTGGGCAAATTAGGCCTTTTAAGGGAAAAATAGCTGATTAATTCTGCTTTATAATTATTGTAGCTTCATGAAGCATAAGTATTTTACTCTTGGCTCATCAACTAACAGGAACACAATATATTTTAAAAAACTGCTCCTTGGAGCAATGACTATACATTAGTCCCGAAATCAGCAGTTTGGATTGTGTTAAAGGTTTATCCTTATCAGGACCTTCTTTGACCAGATGAAGACATTAGCCATTGTAAATAGTTTACTCACTTTGGAAGCAGGCATGAACATAATGCTGGTGTATTTGTAAAATCAAAAAACAGAGTTAACTTGGCTTCTATACGAAGTAAGGGTAGCTTAATTCCATCCGAAATAGAAGCACCATGGCTGATCCATCTAAACTGATTCTGGTCCAGAAAATTTAAGATATACAAACTATTATAAATGTTTTCACATTTAGTATGTTGGATTGTAAACTACCTCTGTCCACTAGTATGTATTAAGTAAACTGAAGTATTGCTTTAAATATCTGATAGAACCTATTAGTAATAGGCAAACTCTGTATTTTCATTCCTCCTCGGTAACGTTGCTAGTCTAGGCAAATTAGGTATTTGCTTGGATTGCATTTTGTGTCAAATCCTAGTGTTAGAGGACTGTACACAATATATACTCCAGTCACAAACTGGGCTTCTAACCTATAAGGGGAGCAATCAAGGGTGTAAATGTATTTCAGTTATTATTTTACTGATACATATAGTACCATTTTCCTATACTTGTAACTTAAATAAGACATCTAAGGTCTTGTACAGGGCTCCGATAAGAGTTATGTTGGCCTGAAGTACTATAATAAAGGCTGTTATAGTTATACATAATGAATGCAAATGTGTACCATGATAGAGAGACTTCCATTAATGTGTAACTTGGAATAGTTCTGTATATTTCCAGTGTTGGGTGTTTGGTATGTACAATGTAATTTATTGGTGTGCCATTTTAAATTGTAAAATTTAGTATGCCTCTGTTTTGTAAGAAATTTGAGAATACAATATTGGCAAAAATGAAATCGTACCATATTGGTTTTTTATCTGGAATATGTAAAAAAAAAAAAAAAAAAAAAAGGACAAAAATAAATAACATTTATTCTCTATGCCCGTAAGTGACTGTGGAAAGCATTTTTAACTTAGTAGTATCTGACATAGGGTATTTGATATCTCAGAGTGTTTCTCTTTTTTTAATGAAGGGCATAGAACAGAATAAACTGTTGAATGTACATAAATGGCAATGTGCAAGAATTATTTTTAAGGAGCCATACTTGTCTGCCAGAGAGGTGTATGTTATATGCGCAGAGAAGCACTTTTTGATTTTTGCATACAAAATAATCAACTTTTATGATCTTTGAAATACAGTGGACCCTCGGAACTCAATGATATAAGAACTCGGCACATTCTCGCCGCCCCAAAATTGTCTTGGCACTCGATGCGCGCCACCATGCATCCTGTCTTTATGGAAGTGGAATACTGTGGCGTAGTGTAGTTGGTGCCTGACAAGAGCCCAAGAGCAGTCTGTGCCTAAAAGAACCAAAGTGTAGCTTCCAAGCAATAATTCTGTTCCTTCTCCTCCTCTACATGGCCATCATCCTATTGGACCCTCAAGTCCTCTCAGTACAGTTAAAGTGAATGTAAAATCTCTGTTGTTTGATCTAATTATTGTTTTTTTTAAATTTATGTCTGATTAGTTTTAAGGTTTGGCATCAAAAAACAACACCATCAGTTTCATCTAAAATGTGAAATTTCTGGGGCTCTGAATTAATTATTTCATTTTACTTTGTCCCAATTGGAAACGTACCTTGGAACTCATCCCGCCGTCCGGAACGGATTAAGGTTGAGAACCAAGGTACCACTGTATATTCTTTTAAATACATCATACACATTGTATTCCATGTCCATTTAAGGAAAATAAATTGCTTAATTTTTTTATATATTTTAAGAAGCATCTTAAACATTTGGAAATGTTGTCATTCATCCACTTGTCACTTTTCATGACAAAACTTGACATCTTTTAGTAAAAAACATTTTATGTGTGTCTTTTTAATATCACTAAATCCAGTTTTACTTTAATAATTTACATTAATCTTTTCTAAATTGCAGAACAGTACATTTAGAAACAGAACATTTAGGTATTTATCCTCCATAAGCAAAAAAACAGTGCTGCCATTATAAACCGTGATAAAATGCCACCTGGTAACCAGCCTTAAATTGCGATTCGGTAAATTTTAAAAGGGCTCTATATAAGCACACAGCATATTTTTTTTTACAGAAGTTTTAAGTTAGCAAACTTCTATCCAAAAGCAAGATCTTCACTAACTAAAAAGTTCTGTAAAAAAAAAAATGCTGTGTGCTTATATAGAGCCCTATTCAATTTACCGAATTGCAATTTAATAAGGCTGTTTATATTTAATTGTTTAGGTGTCAGGAACTGCTGCCATTTTACAGTTGCGCATTACTTTTCAAGACAAAGGACATCTCCGCCTCTAACACACAATAAAGGGTAATTAAGTTATTCAATATGTTTACGCTGTTTGATACCAGGAAGTAATGATTTACTTACCAGCAAAAAACAATAGACAACACAACTGATTTGATGTTGAAATAGGAGTGCTGTATTACTGTAGAAGTATTTGGCATTTTAATACCCTCGAAACTCATGAATATTGCTCCGCACCATCATATAAAGCAGTTAAATTAGACTTTTCATATTATTTTAATTGTTTAAGAATTGTGTTTAATTGCTGCAGCATTAGCATTTGAAGCCTTTGAAATGTTTAGGGCTTTCTGTCACTCAGCTGCAGCAACCAATATTTTAAAATTAGGAGGTGAAAGTAACAAACATCCTGAAGGGGCCATAAATTACAATCTCCTTTTAAGTGCTCAAATATGCTCTTCATATTATATGTGTTATTTTTTTTGCTGTGGCAATAGAATGTTCTGAGAATCCAAAGGAAAAATCTGTTTTTGTGTTTGTTGCTGTAACAAAGATAGTGCATGCATAAGCATTTGCAAGGTTCTTGTAATTTTTGGTTGTTTCATAACCTGCACACACACTGCCTGCAAGTTGTAGTGAGAGAGGGCTGCTGGAGAAACAATTAGGTTAAATAAAAACTGAATTCAAAACGAATTTGAGGATTCCTGGTGCATAACACTAACTCTTCAGCTTTATTTGTTGCATCAAATGAAAAATCGCTGCATGTTAAAAAGGAATACAATATCACATATATAGTTGTGAGCATATGAGTTGTTGCTAACGCTTGCAGGCTCGCGTAGCCAGCAACTGCGACCCTCGCAAAATTTACGTCGTAACGCAAACAAAATACGAGACACGTTACGACCCATTACGACCTTGCAAACAACGTCCGCAACACGCGCACATCAAAACATGAAAAATACAACAAATACACACAACAAATACATAAAAAGCTTACTTACAGGAAGAGGGAGCATCCAGGACCTCGAAAACTAAAATTACACCTCAATTTAACTCAAATTACAAGAGTTTAGACACTAAAAAATTCTCTAAGCTAGAGAAACAATGGCCGCCGAACAAAACGAAAACGAGGCTAAAGGTCCCTAAACACGCAAAACACTACCATAAACACGCAAAACACCACCAAACAGCTGCGGATATTCCGAAAAAAATGCACGACATAGAAAACGAATATTACGAAAAACTTGCACGAAATAGAAAATGAACGACGCTACATCAGCCACATTATATACACCAAACACACTTAGCTCACTTACAATTTTATTACCGTCATTTTTTGACGGGCAATTCTCTAGTATCACATAAAACTATGCTGAGTAGTGACATGTCCATTAGGCTTAAAGATAGGGACTGTATTTATTTATCAGGGAAACTTTATGATCTATGTCCCGAGAGAGGCCAGCTATTACTTTTTTCATTGTCTCAACAGTTTTGAAATGCAGGTTAATTAAATGCAAAAATAATAATTACATGGTTAAAATTAACTACTGTTTTTCTTCAATACATGTAGAACTACATATTGTCAGGTCACGCCTGCATCCCTAATATAAACATGTTCTATCCTTACCCTACCTATGAATATGCTGTACGTCACATTTCCTGTGATCATGGCTGTAATGAATAAGGCCTGCAGCTATAATGTCTGTTATTCACTCCTTATTGCCTGGAAATTCCTCAGAAACAAATCAATCTTAGGTCATATACTGATCCTTGTGAAAGCGTACACTTAGCAAAGTGCCCAAACTATTAGAGGAGCTGATGATACAAGCTGCACAAAAACACATAAATATATGGAATATAACGTTTTTTGTTTTAAACATTACAAAATTGTTAATTTAAAATCTTAATTGAAACTAGCAGGAAAAACAGGGAGCATACTTTAGTCTGTAGATCTCATTGGCTGACAGAGGGCAAGCCCTCAATAGCAGTTAAACTTCTGAATACGTTGTTGTGCAGTGAGAATTTGAAAAAAAATAAAAACCACGGTGACACTTAATCAAACATCCTCTTTATGATGCAACAAATAAAAATTATTTCCATGTCCCTTTAATACCCAGATCACATTGGGCTGGATGTATTTATCAATCTAATAGGAATGGATATTAGAAGGTGGTGGCTATTTCACATGCAACTAACTGGCAGTAATAATTGGCAAATATAATAATATTCCTTAACCATATTTCCTACCTGCAAATATGTGGTTTGAATATTGTCGGGCATATACAGCAATAATTACTGTGGGACTGTAAAAGAAGGGGGGCATTGATGAGTGATGAAAGTCAATAAGAGCTCTAGAAATTGAATGAAGGACAGAGGCTCAGTTCTAGGGAGAACTAAGAAATTATTTAATAAAACAAATTGCTGTTTTTTAATATTTTCAGTTTTAATTAGTGAATTAAACATTGCCACATTTTATCATATTGATCACCTTCCTGTGAATTTAGGAAACCAGCACAAGACCCATGGGCGTATTTAGGTTTTTATGCTGCACTAGACAATTTAAATTTGTACCCCTTCCAATCCCCACTTGCAGATCCTCCATTCCCTTTTCTATATCTCAAATTGTAGGTTTATATATTCACATTTGACAATAATAATTATGGAGGGCAAAATAGCGATAGAAGCCCTCCACCATACAGTAGTACATTATATAAATAGTACATTAACTTGTTTTAGACATTCAAATGTGAACACAAATGTACTATTTATATAAAATATACTATATTTAAATGTCAAGTACACTTAAAGACAGGAATATTGCTGCATATAGACATTTCTGCACATATACAAACTTATTGCAATGCCATGCATAACATCTTCAGACATCCTGCTTCCCCCTGAAAATATGCTGCCCTAGACCTGCTTCTCCTGGGCCTAAGGAAAAACTCATCCCTCACAATATATATATATATATATATATATATATATATATATATATATATATATATATATATACTAGCGAATTGCCCGTCAAAAAATGACGGCAATGAAATTGTAAGTGAGCTAATGCTGTTTGGTGTATAATAATCAAATAAATAATACATTATTCAATTAATATACTTTACCTATTGTGAAGTTATATTTTGCAGGAAGCATTGTGTTGAAGAGCTGCAATCTGTGTTGATGTTGCTGCAGCATTAGTGGTCTGGAGCTGCTGTGTAAGCGTGCTGAATGTGTGCAGTGTAATAGTGTGCGTGCGCGAGACCAAATCATTAGCGTAGTTGTGTACTTCCGCATTGTTCTAAAATGGCGGGTAATATGTGGTATGCGTCTGTAGCGGAATATCCATTGGTGTTTTGTGGTGTTTTGCGAGTTTCTTGTGGTGTTTTGCGTGTTTAGAGTGCTGTAGCCTCGTTTTCGTTTTGTTCGGTGGCCATTTTTTCTCTTGCTTAGAGAATTTTGTAATGTCTAAACTCTTTTATTTTGAGTTAAATTAAGGTGTAACTTCATTTTTTGAGGTCCTGGATGCTCCCTCTTGCTGTAAGTAAGCTTTTTATGTATGTGTTGTGTGTATTTATTGTGTTTTTCATTTTTTGATGTCCGCGGGTTGCGGACGTTTTTTGCGAGGTTGTAATGGGTGCGTGTCTCGTATGTTGTTTGCATTACGGGTTGCAGTTGCTGGCAAAGGGCGCCTTAGCAACAACTCGTATGCTCACAATTATATAATATAATATAATATATATATATACCGTATATATATATATATATATATATATATATATATATATATATATATATATATATAGTAATGAAAGAGTTAAAAACCACAAAACACACTGCTATAGTCATAAACATGAAATATAGCTACACTTGAAAATATTTTTGGAATTTAAGGTCTACAATCTTCAATTTATTACCTTATTATATGCATTTCTGCTGCAGTGGAGTTCACCATTTTAGTTTTAGCACATCAACTTCTAGAGCCAGGAGAAGTCTTTACATAGGTGGTTACTATCTTATCAATGGGAATGGTATGGCTAAATCTGTGTTCTTAATTTACTAGTTTGGGCATGAAATACAAAATTGGAGAGGATTACAAATTATAATTACTAACTGTAACAACAAATGTAGTTTATATATATAAAACTCTATAATCTATTTTAAAAAGCTTTTTTATTATTTTGATAAAAGCCTTTTCAGTGAGATCAACCTTATTGCATATCTCTTATATCCTTCTTTATTGTAAACTATTTCTTAAGAAATAACTACATTAAAATACAGTATGATTTCAGTAATATGCTGTGGGTCTGACTCACTGTACAATGCATTTCTGGTCAGCCTTAAAGCAATATATTCAGTCAGATAGCTATTTTGTTGGTGAGGTGACGTTAAATGATTTAACTATAACGTGTCTCGGAGCATCTGTCTGTACAAGCCATTAACGCACCTTTTACATGTGTGTCCATGACGTGTATATACAAGGCAGTCATTCTGTAAAACCCTAAATAATGACATCAGATACACCACATGGTTAGTTACCTGAAAGGGCATCTAAGAATGTGTCTGTTTCCCCCCCCCCCCCCCCCCTGTTTAGGATAAGATGAGTAAAAAAGAAAACAAATGTTTTTATATAATATAAAAGATTGTGCAATTATACCACTTTAAATATACCAGTTCACAAAACTAAAGGTAGAAACTAAGAGCTATACTTGTAAACAAAAAGTCCAAAATATACCACCTCTGCAAATATTTATACAGCTTAACATGTATTCGTATTCTAGTTTAAGATCATTTTAAGATAAAATAATGAGACTATTAAAAAACTAAAGAAATTGAGCATATAAAGATGTCCAATATGCAACAAATTGATGTCCAAATAAATTAATTTCCTTTAATTATTCTATCAGAGTAATTCAAATAATACACTTTTATAAGTGCTATTTTCTTGGTATAAGGTTATCATATAATGCTAATTTTATTGGTGATTTTGAATTCAGATATATGCATGTTCCATGTAATGAGTGGCGTCTTAAATAATTCTGATTATGTCTTAACTATAATAGTAGTTGGTGTGATTTCTCTCTTCCTTTTATACAGCTTTATTAGCATGAGCTTCAAATTAAATGATGCCATACCAATGTAATACGTATTCTATTTAAACTTGTTCGATCACTCTCACTGACATTAAGATAAAATATTTCATTGTCTCAGACATTTAATCCAAATAGAGTTTATATTGGATTCTGCTATGTTTGTGTAAACCCATTGACAAGAATCCTGAAAAATATAAACCAAGGCAAAGGATAGTACATCACGGGGAAGCCTCCCTCTTTCCTAGTACCATGCACTAACATGATGCCGAGGTTACCATATATATGTAATAGTTTTATAGTGCATCAGAGATACCTAATAAGTCATCTGTTTGGATCAGTGTGAGCCAATCAGATGCAGGAGTGAAGTGTCTCCTTTGTGATGCCATCTAAATCTGACACGTGTTTCGTCACTGCAGTTTCCCGTGATTCGTCAGGGGTGAGGGATGTCCTCAACATGTTCGTTTATTAATAGAGATTAAATGTGTTCCCTTCCTTAGAAATTGTCACTTTAAAATTAAACGCCAGTAGTTCCAAATAGTGTATAATGTAAAACTATAAGGGTCTCATTCTATTATCGGCCGCAGCCGTTGCGGGGCCGCAAGGACCGGCCGCAAGCTATTCTGCTATTCTATTCCCCTCCGGCCGGGGGTTCCGGCAGGCTTGCAGCCGGCGCCTTGCTATCTCTTGCGGCCGCTCGCGCTGGAGGAAATCCTTTGATCTAAAACGGCCGCAAGGAAATCGGCCGTAAGAAAAGCCCGGTTGCTATTCTATTGCTCCGGGAACCCTCTCTGCAAGGCTAAAACCGAGCCGCAGCTTACTTGCAGGAAAGAGGTCCCGCTAGCACCAATTAAGCACGAAATATAGCCCAAATAAAGCCATCCTGCACTCTGAGGAGACTATAAAGTGATTTTCGGTGTTAGCAAAAATAGCACAAAATTCCCCTATACTCAAATCCGTAAATTATTATTTTTTTAATATACGTCAAATATCCATGTAAAAAGTCCAGAGTGCTTGGAGCACCTCAGACAAGCCCACGCCGCATCCGGAAAATAAACAGTTAATTTGAACTCGGGTTTGGGCTGATGTGCAAGCTTGAGAGTGGGTTACTTTTAATCCTCATGTCCCCCAATATGATCCCTAGCATTTACAGAGCTTTACAGAGCTGTCTTGAATTTATTTTTGACTTTTTAGATTTCAGAGCTTACGGCCGGTTGCAAGATTTACGGCCGGCCGTAAGGGGAGATCCTTGCGGGGCCGTTTAATTGAATTGCGAGGTAACGGGACCCCCGCAAGGAATCGCAGCCTTACGGCCGGTTTACGGCCGACAATAGAATGAGGCCCGAAGTAATTACAAGTACCGTAGTTAATCAAGTGAATGTTAAAGTGGCATTTACCTACAGTAAACTAACATTGAAAATTTCCATTTTGAGTTGCTAGTATGCTTCTTTTTTTTTGATCCATCCACAAAACATCTTTCTAATGAGAAATCATTCATGTTAATTACTGCTAACGCCCTGAGGCATTGGTTCCCTGTGTCAACTGAAAGACACTAGGGGCCTCATTCAATTGCTACGTTTTTAGAATAAGTAGCCGCAAGGGGAGGCAGCAAGTTACTTAGCTATTCAAATGGCTTACGTTTGCTGCCTCTGATCAGGTTACGAGCCTCGAGCTGCGATCCCTTGCAATTAGTTCAATCGCAGCTCATTTCCGTCAAAGCCTTTGATCTTTTGCGGCCACAAGGGTTGCGGACGCAATAAATCCCAATTCGCTATTCAATTGCTACAAGGTACACTCAGTCAAGCCCTTAAAAAACCACAGCTTACTTATACCAAAGAGGTCCCTGCAAGACTCTTACTTACAAAACGTAGCACCAATTAAGCAAATAAAAAAGCCATCCTGTACTTTTATTAGAAGTGAAAGTGATTTGGGGTCTTAGAATGAATAGCACAACATTCCCCTACTCTCAAATCGGCAAGTAAAATTTAGTTTATTTCATGTCAAATTTTCATAGGACTTTTGAATCCAACCTCCGGGCTTGGAGGTTAAAGCTTAGGACTTTATGACGGGAATTGAACATGTAATAAAGTATTTATTTTTGCAGATTTGAGAGATTGTGATTGTTGTGCTATTAATTCTAAGACCTAACCTCACTTTCTCTTTTAATAAAAGTACAGGATGGCTTTTTTATTTGCTTAAATAGGGCTACCTTTTGAAAGTAAGACCTTTTGTGGTCCTACGGGCTTGAATGACCTCCAAGCCCATACCTGGTTACTTGCGCCCGCAAGCTTGTATCCCGTGGTTCAAGCCCGCAAACTCTGAGCACTGTAAATGCAAATATAAATGCAAGACAGCACTGTAAATGATGGGGTACAGAATGGGTGAAATGAGGATACAAGGCACAACATTCTCAAGCAGGCACATCGCCACGATACAATACTTGATTTCACGTTTAAAGTCCGATGGGCTTGATTAATCTGCAAGCCCGTAACTCGTTATTCAAGCCCGTAGGACTTTAGACATGAAACAAACATGAAATCAAGTATTGTATTGTGGTGATGTGCCACCCATTGTGTACCCCATCATTTACAGTGCTGTCTTGAATTTATATTTGCATTTCCAGTGCTCCAAGTTTGCGTGCTTGAAACACGAGTTACGTCTTTGCGGCCGCGATCCTGTTTAAGCACGGTAGTTCTTACTGCCGATAGCATGGTTTGCGATTAGCCGCAAAGGGGGCTTCCTTGTGGCGACGGCCAATCGAATAGCAGCGTAGATGTAACGTTACACGGGGCTGTAGCATGATCACAGGGAATCGCAGACTTACGCCCGATTTACGGCCCCAAATTCAATGAGTGATAGGATTTTTGTGTGGTTGGGTTCGATCGTATTGCAACCCGTTTTAGCCTTAGCGCTCAAGAGATCCTATCTGCGTAATGATGACCTCAATAGAAAGACTATAATAACACAAGTTCTCAATATATAAGAGGGGCTTTCGTGTATGTTGGTCTGATGTGCAGCTATTCCCGAAAGCACTGTTCACGCCGGTGCTTTATGGATACATAAAAGAGTTATGTTGTGGGAATGTCTGTAAAGCGCACAATCATAAGTGTATTTAACACAAAGTTTCCGGCTGATGTTCTCTGTTTAAGTATATGCCGTATATGTTGGTGTTACTCCATGGTACTTGAGTCCATGTGGGGCGGTGATATTATTTAGTCTGATGCTGTGTACTTTTCGAGTGTGCGTGTCGGGGTTCCCCAAAGCATAAGTACTTCAGACCATTTTCATGGATAAAAATATATTTATTTGGTCAAAATAAGTACCATGGAGTAACACCAACATATACGGCATATACTTAAACAGAGAACATCAGCAGGAAACTTTGTGTTAAATACACTTATGATTGTGCGCTTTACAGACATTCCCACAACAAAACTCTTTTATGTATCCAAATTCAATGAGGCCCTAGGCATGTTCAATGTGCAGGTCACTACAACCAAACTATGGATTTAAGAATGCCTCAGGGGTTTATCAATAATTAATGTTTATGATCTCTCATTAACATAAATAAGAATCTTGTAGGTGGATCAGAAAGGCTGACTTTAATGTTAATTTTCTGTAGGAAAACTGATTTTTTTAATAACACACAATTGATTAAATGCTTTTAAATTACCGTATATCATATTTGTAACCTACACTGTATCTTGTCTTTTAACCTGAAAGCTTCAAATATTAAACCTTAAAGTTGTCATGGTGTGTAAAATATGTTTTTACTGTTTTTTTTTTTCTTTTTCTCCTACACCCCAGAGCCATCCAACCCCCCCCCCCCCCTCAGCTCCCCTATTATGATCTCCTACACCCCCAGGGCCACCTATACCCCCCATCAGCTCCCCCATTATGATCTCCTAACCACATACCCCCTCTTCTGATCTCTTAGCCCCCCTATTTCTGATCTCCTAACCCCATCTGTATAACACTTTCGGCTTTCACTTTTCCCTCTGGCCCCCATGTCTGTCCCCCTCCCCAGCTGTCTCTCTGCCCCCCCCTTATCTCTCTACCCTTTCTCCCTCTCTATCCCCTGTTGCTCAGTCTCTCCCTCCCCCCCCCCCCCCATGCCTGTCCCTCCTACTCCCCAGCTGTCTCTCTGTACCCCTTACCTCTCTCCCCTTTCTGTCTCTCTCCCGATAACTGTCACTGTAATGCCGGTATGTGCAGGGTCTGCTCTGCACTCCCACCACTAGATGCCGCTGTGCATAAACGGGTCGGCACGCGATAACAGGGCGCGCACACCTGTGGCGTAAGGATTCTCCACAAGATCCGATACCTGGTTTTGCTTTTGATTGCACAATCTGCTAACTTGAAGTACATGTCTAGGGGTTTGTTTTTGCCCAGGCGTTGGGCACTCATTTTCAGGGGGCAGCAGGCTGCCTGAAGATGCATTGCAATATATTGATATATGTTTATATATGCCCAGACATGTCTATATGCAGATATATTTCTGTCTGTTAGTGTACCTGACACTTTCTGACATACTGTATATACATAAGTACATAAAGGGAAAGGAAGAACTGCGGTGGGGGAGCTCAAACATCAATAGCCTAGGGCAGCATCAAACAAATGTGTCCATGCACGTGTCGGTAAGCTTACGACTAAAGAAGGAGGTGGGGTTAACGTATCACACAGTGTAGTACACAAGATTTTCTTCTAGTTTTGTTAAGTATATAAGACTATATAGTGTTTGTGCTTTTAAAATTATTTGAAAGAATTTAGCCTGATTAAGGAGTGGGGTATAAGGTGGAAAGATTGGACGTTTGCAGGTTTTCAACCCTGCAAGGTGCCTTGGGCAATCACTTTGGACACTGGATTCTAAGCTCAAAGATCGGGACCTCCATTCTTTGCAATGTGTTAATACTGCTATTGTGCCTGGATCGTAACCGATATATAGCGCTACGGAATATGTTGTCACGTTACAAATAAATGATAATAATAAAGAGGCAGAGTAAAGGAGAAGGTGGTGGAAGCAGCATGCTCTTGTAGAAAGGGTGTAGATTATGTTTTTGCTCCAGGTACAGATAAGTTTTAGACCGTGACAAGGCCTGTGTTAAACACATTGGGCCCCTGGCCCTGATGTTTGACCACACTGAATAAAACCATTTTACATCATTGTTTTTTTTTATGGAAGAGCTCCTAACAGCTAGCCAGTCTGATAAATGATTCATCAGCCTGCAAACAACCAATTAAAGAGTTTAATTCTATTTATCTTTTCAACATTGTGTGTGCTCAAGGTTTTGCCAATATAACCTACAGAAACTGAAACCAATAGTTAGAATGTGACCTCTCAACTTGCAAGGTCAGCACCCAGATGTCCCTGTGTTGGGTTAATGTGTATTGTTGTAATTAGCTGCTGCTATTGTCTGCTTGTGAGGATCTTAAGAAATAACACGTCTCTGTAAAGGAGACCTGGGCATTGTGCTGTCCCTCTGCGGCCCGCTACAGTGGGATACAAATTTGTGTCTTGGACAAAAAAAAATGGGATCTGTTATACAGATGGGGTTAGGAGATCAGAAATAGGGGGTTTCCCTTTATCTAATCTAACACATGTTGCTTATATCCGATACACACATTACATTGAGTCATTCTATTCACTCAGATATTTATTTTATTTAAAAATAAAACTTATTTTCCACACCCCCAGAGCTGCTTACATTGAACCTCCCAATAGAAACACTGCATGTGGGTACCGATTTTAACTTTTTACTAACCATCATCAAGCCTGCAGCAGCACAATGCAGAAATATACACAGCAGTGTCTGACTCCTCCTTGCTTCCTTCCGCAGGTGGACTACACATCCCATGATTCCTTCCTGCACAAATTGCTATCACACAACGTGTGATTGGCCAAAACGAATTATGAATTTTATGCAAATTCTAGCAGAGATATCAAAGGGTGTTAACGCTGAAAATAAACTGCTTGCAAACTCAAGAGATTTAGCAAACATCAGGATGTGTTTGTTAATGTTTTATGTTTGTATTTTTCTTGCAATTTTTTTTTTCATACACTGCTTATTTTCTTTTATTAGATGCATTCATAATCCATGAAGTTTAGATATTCCTTTAAAACCATCCTTGTCAAACCAGAAGTCTGGCTATAAAGATCCATTCTGTTAGAGATTTCTCATTCGATGAGGTGTAACCTGGTGAAGTACGATCCATTGACTTTATTAATTATAAAGATGTCTCCACCATTATAATAGAGTAACATATTAACTGGGAAGGTCTCCCCTCACTAGCTAAATAAACAATGTTACCTTGACATGAAGTTGGTTTAGTCTTAGAGACACTTGGAACACATTTTTTTCATGCATTTAAAAGAGCATGCTTTAAAAATTACCAAAGTTGTGTTTTTTAATGAAAATTTTTAAGTAAAACCCTTCACTGAAACTAGCAGGGAATGCACAGATCCATGTATATCTGTAGATTACATTGCCAGACACGTATGACTCCTACATCTATATCACTGCTCATTGGCTGAAAAGGACAAGCCCCCAAAACAGTTAAACAGTTTAATATCTTTTTTTGCTTTGAGGGAATTATTTGAAAAAAGAAAATACAAGCTGCCACGTTATTAAAATACACTACTTCAGATAAAATAAAAACGTGTTCATTTTCAATGTAAAGAGTGTTAATAATGGTCTATACATTGTAAAAGCTATATTCATCTACAGTAAATCATTTCAGAAATATTCAGCAGCTATTTTTTTGCTGTAGAGGAAGAGAACTAACTGCATGATATCTTTATGGGGGCATTATGTTGCCCTACACAAGCAGACTGTAATCCTAATTAGCACATCAAAGCAGTTTAGTAGTCTGAGGCCACTGATTTACATAAGAGTATAAGGGGGAAAGCTGATATCTCAGGAATTATTGGACCTGTTCGGTTATTTCAGCACCACTCTACACCCCTCCCAGTGGTCTGTCACAGGCTCTGTCCTTTTAAGGTGGATTAGTACAGTTACCACTATATATATATCTAGAATGATATAGGGTAGGAGATTATGAGATCAGAATGGGGGATCTGGGGATGGGGGTTAGGAGATCAGAATGAGGGCCTGGTGCCCCCCCCCCCCCATCAGGTCCCCCATTCTGATCTCCTACCGCCCCCCCCCCCCCAGGTCCCCCATTCTGATCTCTTAACCCCCCCAGGTCCCCCATTCTGATCTCCTACCCTATATCATTCTTGATATATATGGTGGTAATTGTACTAATCCACCTTAAGAGGATAGAGCCTGTGACAGACCACTGGGAGGGGTGTAGAGTGGCGCTGAAATAACAGACCAGGTCCAAATTATTCACTTTATAATTAAATAGATCATACAATTTAATTTAATTAATTTAATTATGTTTAAGAATAACTTTAAAAAACAACAGCTTGAGGTGAAGTCCCTTTTTAATTGGCAACTGTAATGGTCCAAAAATATAGCAATAAACTGAAAAGTTGTTACTTACAAATAATATTTTGAAAGAAAACTTACCATGATAATTGCTATTTTTATCCCACCATATCCTTGCCATAGTTAGGATGAGCTCCAGCGCACAGCATGGGGGAGGAGGCTAGCACGTTTCAGTCTAATTTTTAATCACATTAAATTGAAAGGTTGTTTCTACTAATCTCTACTATTTAAAAGTCAAAAGTTAATTATTACCATAGACCATTAATGTTTAGCACTAACAGTCTTATCTATCAAGCATCCATGATAAATCAGTCAGAGCCATGCCAAACAATTAATACCCCATTTGTAAGTTTATGTGCATACGTCAATTTTTGGCAGAAATAAGGTACAATGGAGCTAAGAAAGTCCTGAGGCCATACAAATATAGATCTCACCATGTCCATAGTATCATTTTTCTTTTAAATTCTAGACCATATGGTTGTAAAAATATGATGGGCTGTATAGAAAAGGGCAGTGTAAACTGGTTTATAGCAAGATTCACTCTATACGGTTTGTGTGGTTCAAACTCAGTGAGGCATAAAAGTAAGCGCCCATTGTTGCAGTTAAAGTTTATATTACCAGATCAAAGAGACTCTATGTTCTGGTTATGGCTATAACATTTTCCTACAAGCAAATAAAATGTAATAAATGTGTAGATCCATATCCATATCCATATAATGCACCTAAGCTGCCTACTTTCTGCTAAATATTCCCTCAAACTATGGTAACCTTCCAAGAGACCAGTATTTAAAAGTGCTATTTTAGACATTACAAACTTTTTGAAACTTTGCTTTTATTTTTTACAAGAAAAATAGTTGATTTTAATAGTTTTTTTTTAAATTTTAAGTTGTATAGTATGGATTACTTTCCAATATCAAACTCAATAGGTCTGTATGGTAAAGCATTCAGATGATATACCAATGGCACATATGCCATTGCTTGAGCAAAGCCTAGTAGGACCTATTACATTTTATATCATATGCATTGTGCATTTCCGGCCATGATTAATACTAATCGCGCCAGTTTCTGCAGCCTTGCTTCTAATCCACTGGGATGACACACAATGTGTAAGCAACAACGAGTGCCACTCTGATAAACCCAGCATCTATGATGATCAGAATTTAGTAGGTAGTGTTATCCTTACAGCTGGGTAGTTTCTTCCAAAAATAGATGGTAGAACTCTGCTGTCTTAAGTCCTCCCCAAAAAAAGCCATGGATATACATTCCTCTTGACTATTCATCTTTTTTATTGGGATAGATCCTCTTTTAGAGAAATGCAAGCTGTCTTCCCTTGTCCATTCTACTACCTTATGTATTGGATATACAGTTAATTTGGACTGTTCTTTTTTTCACGTAAAAAAAAAAAAAAACACATATTATTGCAGCTCTTCAAAGCTAATCGCTCTAAATTGTTAATGTTTGCCCAGTAAAAAATTATTCAGTGTATACTGCAATATATCTGTTTAACTGGACATTCACAGCTGCCCCAATCTTCAGAAAAGACGTGCATAAAGTGCAGTGCATTTTTTTCAAAAATATGTGTTCCTTTGGCCACTTAAACTATAAAAAATAAAATAACCCCAAAATTAGTAGCCAGAAGCATAATTTATGGAGTTGATTGTTGGCTATGGGATTTGCTGGGTTCTTACAGGCTGTTTTGGGATGTCACAAACTGTAAGGAAACGATAAAGTTATGCAGCAAAAATAATTTTAATCCAGATTTATTGCCAATATCAAAGTGCACAAAATGTCTGGATTTATGTTCTTGAGTCTAATACTCCTATGTCCTTGGTGGTGTTGTAGCACATGAAAATTATTGGTTATTAGACTAAATGGACCCATATTGCTCCTCTAACCAATAAACCTTCAAAACTACTTCTTCTCTGACTGACAAAGATACACTGATTCCATAGCAGTGATACATAATCAAACACTTCCCAAATCACGAGAAATGTATGAATAGTCTGTGTGTATGTGTAACTCGCAGAGTATTTGTGTAGGAGATGAATAACTGTTCACATGATTCAAACCATATAAATTGTGCTTGTCTTATACATCAGATTTGGGGAAATGTTAGGAGTATTTCTAGAGTGTGTGCATGGCTTTAATGTGCCATTCCTTATGTTGTACAAGTTTTGTGTTGACTGAAGCTTTGACGTGGTGTTGGAATGCAGAATTCCAAGAAGATGATTTTATTTTTCACATACAAAGTCAGTAATGTATTATGAGACTGATGTGCTAGTCTGGTAGGCCTTTGGTACATGGTAGTAGCTGTGCCCCAGGCTGGTTTCTTATGAGTATGTTTTGGCCAGTAAAAGTCTAAAATTATAGAATGGTCATTAGATCATGAAGTTGTCCTGGTGATGTCACTTTGTCTTTGGTCCTCTTTTGGCATCTTAAAACTATTCTTCCATATTATTGTAATCAGTAGTCTTCATCCTTTAAGAAACTACTTAATACTGTAATTTTAAGGAAACTCAATTCACCATATCTCCCATCCACACGTTTAACAACCAATATAGTGAGATCAAATATATTGGGCAATATTTTCTAAATGTTTGAGTGCTCTTGGAAAGCCTCTTTCTTCCTATGTATCTTTTATGTACTAAAATGTGCCATCTCCAAGACCTCACAAACACTTTACAGTTTATCACATGTGGCTTTATTTTGTTTTTAATAGTATTATTATTATATTTAATTGTAATTTGTTTTTGTTACTAATAGATAAATACTTGATCTGATAATTGTTAGGCGTTCTTTTTAATGGTGACACAATGGAGGTTCAAATAATGGTATCATTTAAAATTTCAGTTTTTAATTGTTACCTATAGTAATTTTTCATTTTGAGCTCTCGATCAGCCTTCTGATCCACCCACAAACAGAGATTATTTCCTATTGTTAATCAGATGTTATTACCATTTAATTAGTGATAAGCCCGTGAAACATTGGGCCCTCTGCATTGTGTCAGCAAAATAAAAAAGACAAGGCATGCTCAGACACTGGTGTCTAGACAATTGACCAGAAAAATATTGCACAAAAAACACTACTCATGTTCACCAACAGGTCAAGACAATGAACCATAATCAAGTAATTAATTGCAATGATCTCTCATTAATAAAATATATGTATCAATTTGTGAGTGGATCAGAAAGTTCAGAGCAACAACGTTCAGTATAATTTTTTTTCTTTTAATAACATACAGTTGATATGTAAAGTACTTGTTGTTACCTATAGTATTTAAATAATACTAGTTTTGGAACCATTTTAAGAAACACTGGTGAAAAAATGCTGGTGTGATTGTGCATAATGATTAGATTTGGATGGATAGGTACGGAGGTAACTAAATTAATATGTTTATTAAAGGGTCATCTAAGGGTCTTTAGGTTCGAGGATCAGCAGGTAATTGCTGATTTACAGACAAAATGTCCGAAATACAATTTCTAATAACATTTAATAGATAATGTACTTATTACCTATCATTTTAATTTCTATAGCATATGTTGAACGTATGTAAGGAAATACTTATAAGACTCCGCAGGTGAACTGCATACATGTGTTTGTATTTCATATTTAGGAAATTGATTTATTTAAAATGTCTGTCTGGCACACACAGACTGGGGAAGATGCAGATACGCCTCTTGACCCTGGGTTCCATCACCCAAAATGTCAGTGAAAAAAATCTTATACATTTTAAGGCATAATTAGCCTACCTCAGACAACTTATTACTTTCTCTATAAACTGAGATCTGTAAACTGTACTCATCAGCATGCATTTAAGAGTCCCTTATCTCACATATATAGTTGTGAGCATACGAGCCGTTGCTCACGCTTGCGGGCTCGCGTAGCGAGGGCTGCGGGCGAGGGCCTCAGTTGCTGGCATGGAGTGCCAAAGGCTCTCCTTGCCAGCAACTGCGACCCTCGCAAAATTTACGTTCAAACGCAAACAACCACACAACAAGCGCGACCACGCAAACAACACGACACACCAACTACAACCCTCGCAAACTTTACCTCGCAACGCAAACAACATACGAGACACGTTACCACACATTACGACCTCTCAACAATCGGACGCAACTTGCGAACATTACAAAATTAAAAACACAATAAATACACACAGCACATACATAAAAAGCTTACCTACAGCAAGAGGAAGCATCCAGGACCTCAAAAAAACAACTTACACCTTCATTTAACTCAAAATTAAAGAGTTTAGACACTAAAAATTCGCTAAGCGAGCGAAAAAATGGCAGCCGAACTAAACAAAAACGAGGCTACAGCACTCGAAACACGCAAAACACCACAAGAAACTCGCAAAACACCACAAAAGACCTACGGATATTCCGCTAAGACGCATACCACACATTACCCCCCATTTTACGCTAATGCGGAAGTACACAACTACGCTAACGGTTTGGTCTCGCGCACGCACACATTCAGCACGCTTACACAGCACCACTAATTCATTTTTTGACGGGCAATTCGCTAGTTATAATATAATATTCAGTTCACCAGTTGTGAGTTGTTAAAATCGGTCATTACAGGAAATGTTATCTTCTGGATGTCTGGAATCTCCTCCGTCACCTCCGTGTCACTAATAAGTTGCTGCAAATGCAGAATCCTGATTCCTGACACTGAGCTGACACATCTGGCTATTTCTTTACAATTTCATGACACAGCAAGGATGTTGCCTAACCTTCACATACCTGGGAATTTCCTAATTCTAGGCATTGGCAGACCATCTGGTTTTCTTTATATAGTGAGGTGTTCTGTGTCTCAGGTGCCTGCAGGCATGTCTTTAGATATTATCACTGCAACGTGTGATTGTACATGGATGTTCAAGGCCAGGATTGCAAGGTTTTCTAGATTTAGGCTATTGTTAACTTTTTCTTTATGGCATGTAATTATCAGACCTGGAAATCAGAGGGGAGGATGATCAACTCGAAATAATCAGCAGACTATGCATTGTTACCCCCTTCTTTTCAGATTGACACCTGAGTAACACTTCTGAGTGTTGTAGTCTTGCTATGTCTCCACTGAAGCTGAAGAGCTGCAAGTCCCAAAATGTAATAAAAAAAAAAAAAAAATGTCAATTGTACCTCCTCCTAGAAAATAATAAACAGATATTCAGAGAATCACCAGACAAATTGATTGTAATATTTTTAAATATCCCAGAGCAGGTTCAGTGGGAGCTATAATAATCTATGAGGTTTTTTTAATAGAAAATATAATACGGTACTTTGTATTGGCTCACAGCCCTGTAGTGTCAAGCATTAAAGCACAATGGGGGATTAAATAGATTGTGTAGTATTTATCATTTTAAAGGTATATGCAAGTGAGCTGGGTTATGAATGCATCTGAAAGATGAAAATTAGTAGTGTATGAAAACACGTGTTATAGAAAGTTCAGTTTACTTACAAAGTTATTTGCACAAAAGTCAGATCCAATTGTTTACGCCCACAGCATGCTTACAACATTGCCTTGCAAAAGTATTCACCCTCTTGGCATTTTTTGTTGCCTCACAACCTGGAATTAACATGGATTGTTTGAGGATTTTCATCATTTAATTAACAGAAGATGCCCACAACTTTGAAGATGTTTTTTTTTATTTTTTTTATTGTGAAGCAAACAACACATAGGACAAAATAACAGAAAAAAAGTTAATGTGCATAACTATTCACCCCCCTTAAGTCAATTCTTTGTAGAGCCACCTTTTGTGGCAATCACAGCTCCAAGTCGCTTCGGGTAAGTCTCTATGAGATTGCCACATCTTACCACTGGGATTTTTGCCCATTTCTTCTTGCAAAACTGCTCCAGCTCCTTCAAGTTGGAGGGTTTGCGTTTATGAACAGCAATCTTTAAGTCTGACCACAGATGTTTCTATTGGATTGAGGTCTGGGCTTTGACTAGGCCTTTCCAACACATTTACATGTTTCCCCTTAAACCACTCAAGTGTTGCTTTAGCGATGTGTTTGGGGTCATTGTCCTGCTGGAAGGTGAACCTGTATTTAGCACCATCCATCTTTCCCTCAACTCTGACCAGTTTCGACCAGTCCCGGCTGCTGAAAAACATGGTGTCCTTTGGGTCATGTGATGTGTTGGGTTTGCACCAGACATAGCGTTTTCTTTGATGGATGAAAAGTTACATTTTGGTCTAATCAGACCAGAGCACCTTCCTTCATACATTTTGGGAGTCTTCCACATGCCGTTTCGCAAACTCAAAACGTGCCATTTTGTTTTTTGCTGAAAGTAATGGCTTTCTTCTGGCCACTCTGCCATAAAGCCCAACTCTATGGAGCGAACAGCTTATTGTCGTCCTATGTACAGATACTCCAGTCTCTGCTGTGGAACTCTGCAGCTCCTCCAGTGTTACCTTAGGTCTCTGTGCTGCCTTTCTGATTAATGCCCTCCTTGCCCGGTCCGTGAGTTTTGGTGGGCGGCCTTCTCTTGGCAGGTTTGTGCCATGTTCTTTCCATTTGGTCATGATAGATTTGATGGTGCTCCTGGGGATCATCAAATATTTGGATATTTTGTATAACCTAACCCTGACTTGTACTTTTCAACAACATTGTCCCTTACTTGTTTGGAGAGTTCCTTGGTCTCCATGGCAGTGTTTGGTTAGTGGTGCCTCTTGCTTAGGTGTTGCAGCCTCTGGGGTCTTTCAAAAAAGGTGTGTATATGTAATGACAGATCATGTGACACTTAGATTGCACACCGGTGGACATCATTTCACTAATTATGTGACTTCTGAAGGTAATTGGTTGCACCCAAGCTTTTTATGGTCTTCATAACAAAGGGGGTGAATATACACGCACATGCCAATTTTCTGTTTTTTCTATTTCTAAAAAATAGTTTTATGTATATATTTTTCTCCTTTCACTTCACCAACTTAGACTATTGTGTTCTGATCCATCACATACAATTCAGATTAAGAAACCATTGAACTTAAGACTGTAACAAAATAGGTAAAAAGTCAAGGCGGGTGAATACTTTTGCAAGGCACTGTAAGCCGGTTACACACAGGAAACACAGCAGGGTACATATTTTGACATTTCTGGTACAGAGCACAGAAAGTAATTGTTGCAGTTCTTGTACTGAGCACATGCCAGAAGCCACTGAGGTGAAGAATGATCCAATGTATTAGCCTGATTCTGAATCTCGATGTTATGCTAATCAGGTGGGATTTTCTAGGGGTGTACACCATAAAATGCAAATGCCAAAAAACATAGGACATTTGCTAACTTCAAGGTAATCTAATTAATGTTTATTTTGGGATGTTTTCATGCAAAAAATGTTTTTCATACACTACTAATTCTCCTCTATCAGATGCATTCATAACCCAGCTCACTTACATATCCCTTTAAGAATAAGATAATAATAATGTATTGGTATTTAAGTGTTCCTATCAATAATTTTGACAAAAAAGCACTCCTTAGAAACACATTTACAAGACGCTTACAGACTAAGAAGCTGTTGGCTCCAAACTCTGCCCACTAATTTCCTGTTTAATGCATAGGTTGTGCTGCTCTCACATCTGTCTCCTTACAATTGTCACCCAATAGGTTAAAGCCTGTTGTCATGCCCAGGAAAACCCCTGGTCTGCAGAGTTAGCAAAATGCTATGGGTCTGGACTGGCAACAGTTATATCCCACAGGATTCTCCTATGGATTGTTATAATTTTCAGTTTTTTCCCTGACACAAGGGATCATGGACTATAGACAGATGACCCTGGTCTGGTGCCCTATGGTGCTGGTCTGGGGCCCTATGGTGCTGTTCCCCTATGTATTATAGTTCTGGGTGTGTTGTTACACACAGTATATGTTGTTTTATGGTTCTGTTCATTTATGTATTATTATTTTTATGTATACTGATTACATGTATTACAGGTATTGTAGGTTGTTGTAATAGTATGTGGATGTTTGGTACCAAACTGCTGGTCTATCCATAAGGAAGCTAAAAGACTATATGGATGGGGTCCCAGGGACAAGGGGAACCAGAGTGCGAAATACTGGACATAAGTGGTCTCTCAGCAAATAAGAGAGAGGGTCTCCAGTATTGTTCTACTTGAAGTACCACTGGAATGTCAACAACTTAGAACAAGCTAACTTGCCCTGATAATTAGCTTACTGCACTACAGGGGTAATTGAAGGTCTGACATCACTAGATGTGCAGAGTCTCCCAGTGAATCAGGGGCAGGCTATTGTTAATTGAGCTCTCTTCTGTTTACCTAAGGAGTGGGGGTTGACGTGATTGGCCAGCCTGTGGCCAGAAAACTGTATAAATGTGACAGTCTAAATAAAGGTGTGGCGGTTATGTCTGGACTTGCGTATTCAAAGTGTGATTGTCCGTCTGTGAATTAATCCTAATTCTAAGGGATTGTATGGTGTATCCGATGAGGGAGAAGAGTCATAGTCAGTGGCTATTGTGTTTCTGATATCCTGGAGCCTCATTCAATTTGAAGGCCACCTCTCGCGGTATACAGACCGTATGTCTGCGGGACTGCTGCGGGCTCGCAGTCTGCTACAAATCCGATCAAGCCTGTAAGTTACGGGACGAAAGCCAAAACCGTAAACCATGCAATTGTTTGTAGCATTTCAGGGAGGGGACATGATGAATTATGCAAGGCCGTAACTACCCATTTAGAAACAGTCAATAGAAAATGAGTCCGTCACCATTACGACAGTAAAACATGGAGGTTACATGTCAATCAATTAGGATTTGGAGGTCTGATATGCGATCGGACAAGCAAAACACAAAATGATAAAAATGAATGCCAATACTGTTCTAGTCCATGTGGGTGGCCTGATATGTATTAACTCATTGATTCCCGAGATTGATATAACCCCAAAATGAAACCTAAAATAAAATGATTTCTGATTGCAAATTTGCGAGTTTGAAACTGTTGTGCAATTAATTATAATGTCTTTCATTGCTTTCCCGGTAGTTTACAGTGCAGTATTGGGTATTAGCGGGTCCTATCTAGTAGTTGTAGGATTTTCTTCTACATTTGCCGTTTTTAAGGGTGTGAAAAGATTTGTGGGCTTGAGGAATTGTAGTAATTGAATAGCAATTTTGCGATTGTAACTCTTGCAGACGTGAAAGATCAAAGGCTTAGATGGGGAGTAAGGAACGGTTGTAACAACCGCAAGGCTTTCAAGCCTGTAACACGTAAGCCGTTTTTGACTCACAAAAAAATGCCAATTGAATAGCACATTAGCTTACGTACTCCAGTAACTTACAGTTGCTCAATTGAATGAGGCTCCTGGTCTGCTGAAGCAAGCTCCTGGGCATGTTAATTGGGTTTGGTCCATCTTCTGCTGGATAGGTTTGAACCAGGTTCTTACCAAGTCCAATTGAAGTAGCAGATTGTGACACCTGTTAATCACAGACTATTTATACCAACTGGACATATATCAACTGTCTGTTTACTACCCCCACTGTGAAGCTCCCTAGATAAGTTGATGTAGAAGAGGATGATCATTTCAACTTAACATATGCCTAACTTACATGCTCAATTATCTAACCATCCCACTCAAATTATTATAATATAGCCAACTGTAATTATATGTATTTATATGTGTAGTTTTTAATTTCTGCAATAACATGGCTTTTTGCTGTGTCCCTTTTTAATTTGTTATCAATTTATATGTAAGACCTTAGGATCTCATTGTTTTGTGTCCTATAACATATCCATGGATGAAAAATAAACCCCATGTGTCCAATGCCAACAGTAAATCTACCTAATTACTTTTTTTATCTTGGAAGTCTGTTTATGCAGATGTTCTTGCTAAACAATATTTCAATATTGTTGTTGATTTAAAGGAGCCCCTTCCTACAGTGCAGCAAAGCAAATATTCCAATTTGAAACAACTATATTAGGTAAAATTAGGTAAAATTTAAGTTTTCACTGGAGACAACAAAATTAGGACTTTTCTACTGTAAGTTCCTTTATGTGCTTTTATTCTCATACATAAATGTATGTTAATTTTCTTAACATTTCTATTGAAATAAGCCCTGTCCTATTTTGTATTTCGTGAAAACATCTTCCACTGATTTTAGCAGATGGCTTGTGTGATGTGAATATTGTCATGACCAGATTGCACTTTAAGTACAGTAGGCAGGTGCTTAGGGGTGCGATAGCAATACTTCTCTTCTGATTGGCTGAATTGTGCTGCTTACTTTACAAATCGTACAAAATTGTGGTTACACTGCATAGTAGACCATATTTTTTTCAATAACATAAATGTCCCTCTTTGACTATTTGTAACGGAGTATCCCAGATCTACTAAGTAATCTGCTCTTAACCCAGGCCTTCCAAGAGATTAAAATTCTATTTTTTCTGTTTTTTATTCACCTCTTCTAAGCATTTTAAATCCATTCTGGTAGAAAAGCAAATATACATTTTTTATTATGTGTAGAGAAGGATCTACTGCATACTCCTTTCTATTATGTTTTATAGACTGCTGTATAACTCCTGCTATTTTTGCTAATTGCAGGATCTGTGCCACTGCTTTAGCTCCTCTATGTAACTTCCTGTAACACAGTATCTCAAATTGTGTTCCTTAGAACCCTGGGTCACTTTTGTATGATCAGGGATTTCACAAGTTTCTTCTAACCATTTCTCTGTGAAAGCTTTTTAGGCATCCTTATAGAGTCCTGGAAAGAGCTCATGAGGGGTCTTCTTTATGGTATTTGAGGTTCTGTGAGACATTTTGGTGTACAGGGGAGGAGCTATAGGGTAGCATGTGAACCATTCTTTGGATCATGGACTTCCATTACTACAATTCAATATGGGTTCCATAGCTGAACTAATCTGGGAAACATTACTTTAATAAAAGCCTTAATGCTTATTAATGCTTGCTTAAAAGGTGGTAGCACACCAATGTTGCTGGAGCTAAGAACCTTCAACCTAAATGACATTGATATAGATTTTATGACATCACTGTACCTCTTACTCTTTTTGTCTTATATTCTTCCACAGAATCTGTGATCATCTCCCTCCAACCCAAAGACAATATAAATATCCTAATAAAGCAGGATGGGAAAACTCCACCATCACCTCCCTGCTACATCTGCTCTCCATTAAATAACTGTAAGCTGACAACACTCAATATACGTCCTGGCACAAGTGTCACCTACAACTTCAACTGCCCTACTCCGGAAAAATACTATGTCATGGAAATCAACAAGACAATTGGTAAGAATGGTCAATGTTTATCAGTAAACATTAAAGGAATGCTGTAGTGCTCTAATAGGAGCTAGATGTTTTACTTGGGCATTGATCATTAATTAAACTCATATTCAATGATTTAAAAAAAGCAATATGAAATATGAACTTTTCTTTCAAAAATCATATTATGCAACTGTTGGTCTCCACTCATTGTAAAGCCAATGGGGAGGCAGTTCTCGCTGGCATCCAGAAATAAATTGTTTGGTACAAGATTGTATCCACACAATGCATTTTGATATGCTGGAGACTTGATTTGTTAAAGCCATTTAGACCTGTCTCCCAGCCAATTTTCACCATTGGTGATGACCCCACTAGCAGGACACCAACAGCTCAACCGGAGGTCCATTTTCTAATCTTGGAAAAATAAGTTTAATATTGATGTTATGAATGAGTTTGGGGCCAAGATGGGGCCGCCGCTGCACCCCACAAGTAACCCTGTTATCTGAGACTCTTACACAACTGTTTGCTAATATCAAAAGGCTATCAAAATGGACATTCAATGTTATGTTAAAAGCAATTAATGTCAATATCTTGTTGCTAGTTTAATTTGTGCATTTATTTTCTATCATTGTTTTGTGAACTGTATTGGATGTTTCCCTCCCCAATGGCACATATAAACAGGAGAATTAGGGGTCTACTGAGCCCCTTGTCCCTGGGTCGTGACAATTGAGTATTGCTTTTACAAGTCATAGAATTGTGTTAATGATTAGTGCATGATTAAAACCACTAGCTCCTATTGGTAGTGCATAGTATGCCTATGTATGCCATAGTATGCATACCCTGTAATAACTCTCAATTTCTGTTGACCAATGGTTCCCAAACCTGACCTCTGGGATCACCAACAGTTCATGTTTTATGTATATCCCTGGTTTAGTAATTATGATTGTGAATGCTTGTGCTTAAAAATATACACAAACCCTGGCCTGTTGGTGGTTCCTGAGTAAAATGTTGTTAAGCACAGGACTACATTTTACTGAATAAAGTATTAATTATTCTTTTACAGCTACTTGGCCCTAGCCTCACAAATAAACAGCAACTGACTTAAGGTGTAAATGACCACAGCATTTACTTACTATAACCTAATCTAGGTATCTGTTACAAAAGAGTTCCCTGCCGATATGAAGCTTATTCTTCCCTACTAAAATCTACTGTACTATTTATACATTGTGCAAATTAAGGCTGAGGATGTTAAGCTTCTTTAAACAGATGTGCTTTTAGTGACGTTTTGAAGCAGGAGGATAGTCTAGTGTAATAAGGCAAGGAGTTCCAAACAATAGGGGCAGCACGATAAAAGTCCTGAAGGCGGGAGTGAGAGGAGGCGATAAGTGGACTGGAGAAGGTCCTCAGCAGAGTGAAAAGGGCGGTGCGGGAGTATTTTGAGACAACAGCAGAGATATAATGGGATCTATTGTTGAAGGCATTATAGGTTAGGTTCATGATTTAAAATTTTATTCTGGAGGATATGGGAAGCTAGTGGAGTGACTGACCGAGAGGAGCTGCAGGCACCGAGCTTTGAGTATGGTATAGGAATCTAGAGGATGCAATCAATTTGCATTGGAGTGGAGACAGACGGGGTGATGGGGAGGCCAGCAAGGAGAGAGTGGCAGTGGTCGAGGCGAGCTATTATAAGAGAGTGAATTAGAAATGTAGTTGTGTCTTGTGTAAGATTGTGACATATTTTGGAGATGTGTTTTAGGTGAAAATGACAAGATTTTGTTATTGATTATATGTGAGGAATGAAAGAGAGGACAGGGTCCAGTAGAACCCAAAGACAATGGGCCTGGGAGGTGGGAGTGATGATGGCATTGCCAACAGCGAGAGATATTTGAGGAGTTCAAGCTGTGGTAGAGGATGGGAAGATAAGGTCCTCCGTGTTTGAGCTATTGAGTTGGAGTTGATGGGTGGACATCCAGGAGGATATGCTTGAGAGGCAGTTAGCAACTTGTGCTAGAAGAGAGGTGGATAAATCTGGGGCTGAGAGGTAGAATTGAGTGTCATCTTCATATAAAATATTTTCTGTTATTTATTACTTAAACTATTTCTGAATGTACCATCCTGCAACCTAAAATATGAGTTGCTCCTTTTAGTAACTATTTATTTGTCTGTGGAAAATGGTTTTAAATATTTAATTTTTGTAGATTTTAGAAATGTCTTTTCCAGCACCAGTTAATAATACAGTGTGTTGGGTACAGGCATCAGAATACAGTGGTGTGGTGTGACATCTACAACTAATACAACGTAACCTATTACAGGAATGTCACAATGGACCAGCTGTATCTTTGACCATGGAATTTACAAAGTCTCAATAATTATTGTAACATTTGTTTTATTTTAATGAGTTTACTTTTACAGAAACATGTTGTTATACTACAATATAATTAACAGAAAAGCTTATTAAAATGGACAGATTCTATTGATCCAGTTATAACTGGTGCTTTACTGTTTTCCAGTTCCACAGTTTAAAGATGTTCAGATCTATGTAACATTTCTAATATGTAATTTCACTTTTGGTATTTGGCTGAGTAAATATATGAATAATCTTGAAATGTTGCTGTTTGGGATGAAGAACTCTCCTGCTAAATGAGGCAGTGGAAAAATCTATAGTAGGCTTATCTAGTCTGTCCATTGTATCTAACTTTGAAGCCTTCGGAACATCCAATGTACAAGAGAAACATGGGAATAGTGGGGAGAGCCCCAAAGGGCAGCATTTTATCCACATTTCTCGATTATAAGTAAAAAATAAAAAAATTCAATACAATGACAGCTGAGAAATAACATGTTAGAGACATCGTAGTCCAATATTTTATTGTGCTATTTAAAAATATAGTGTAGATAATGAGCAAAAACATTTTAATAAGGTAAAAAAAGAAAAGCAACCTTTAGACTTAAAACATATTTATTCAATTGTATGCTGTTCTATTCTCTTATTAGGACTTCTCCTATTTTTAATTATTTTATTTTTTGTTACATAGGTGGGAACCTTGGCTTCAGAGATTAACTCATTTAATACTCTGTGAATTGTTTTTTGCACTTTTCTTATACAGATAATTGACTTGGCTTATCTGCCCTTTTAAGCAAGAGAAAGCCTTAAAAGTTGAAACATGAAAAACAGTGTGGTATTTATAAGACGGTGAAGACTACATATTATTGCATATAATTTCTGGTCAATTAAAGGATGATTTTATTTTTTATCACTGAAAATATAGGACTACAGTGGCTTTTTGACATCACATTGTACATATCTACACTTTATAAAACTATTTCTGTTTTGCTTTAAAAGTTAACTTTTATATTAGCAGATAGATGATGGTCCATGCAAGATAATATTAATTTGCCCTGTTTTTTTTTTATTTTAATGTCTAGATTGTAATTCTGGCATATGCCCCTTCGGGAATGTAGACCTACAACCACCAGGCTTGTCTGGCTTAAACAGAACTTTCCATTGGAGTGTGACAACTGGCAAGAACATTGGCCTGGAGCTAAACTTCTCCACTCCATTTTTGAGACAGATCAAATCCTCATCCAAATGCCCGGATCTTGTAACTTTTCAGATAGGCACAACTGTGGGTGCTTCTCACACCAATATTGGTACCTTCTGCAGGAATGGCACAGTGTCCCGAATAAAGGTCCAAGGATCAGGTGTTGTTGCGTTACACATACCTTGGAATGCAACCTTCACACAGTCTGGATTTAGTATAGCAAACCGATCTTCCATTAAAAGTAAGTATGATAAATAGAGTAGGCCATTAAGCATAAATATACTTTTGTATGTTTTTGAGGGTTGCATATATGATAAACCAGTGGTTCCCAAACCTCTCCTCAAGGCTCCCTAGACAGGTTAGGATTTCAATGTAACACTGTGTGAACACAGGTAAGGCTATTGGAGGCTCTATTGCCTGTTGAATACTAATTGCCTGGTGAGCCTTGAGGAGAGGTTTGGGAACCACTGTGATAAACTATAGTAATGTACTATATCCTTGTTGCATGATTAGTTAAGTTGTTCCCCTAGTTCTTCAAATTGCATTTATATTTTTGAAATGCTATGGGAATTCGCATATTTTAAAAATTTGGCTGGTGAACTAGGCTGGCTAAATTTCTTTAGATATAATTACATACTGTATGAAAAAGGCTTCTCCGAGGCTTGTGACACTCAGTACTTGGCCAAAGTAGTCTTGACAAATCCATAGAGCCAGGGAGCCATAGCTCCTTAAATTGTAATGCTGACTCCTAATGTCATAGTTGGTCTACATAGATTCTATATATAATTTATAACCTGGTTCCTATAAAATGTTTGTGTGGCTCCTAGGTTTCAGATACATTTGTCAACCCCTGTTTTAATTAAACCAATGGCCAAGTTATGTTTTAGTAATCACACCTTGTACACTGATTGACAAGGTTGTAGGAACATTGTGCAATGACAAAATATGGCTAAGAGCATAACTAGACGTGGCAGATGTCATAAATCTTTTTTTTAGTTTGAAAATAAATGCAGATGCCTCTACTGGTCCCTGGAGGCATCCATTAAACTTTGGTGAAGATTATGTGTATGAGAGAGAAGTTTACATTTTTGCAGGAGCAGGGTTTGTAATTATCATTGTGAGCTGTCTGTTTTCTGATCATAAATGGGTTATGTATATAATACTAAAAAGGCCAATGATTTAAGAAATTCCTCACTCTCTCCTCCCTCACCTCTCCATTTATTGTTTAGTAGATAATAGCAAACCCTCAGGCTCTAAGCTATTAGGAAGTATTGAAGACAGACAATATAGAACTTTGTATTCACAGGATCTTCCCCAATTTTTTTTTTTATTTCAAATGTTTTGTGCTTGTGGCTTGCACTGGGTATAACATGTTCTCTATTTCATGAACGCAGGCTACCTACAAGCTTGGAATCTGTTTTATACTTTACATTTTATTAAATCAGGTCCATGTATAAATTGGTTAAAATGTATCCTTTTAGCACTCATAAATATATATATTTTTCATTTTCTATCTTTTTTTGTATACATTCCTGGTTCCAAATGTTGTTGTTGGTGTTGTTGTTTTCTATCAGGGCGTGGTTGTATATTTACATTGTTTTGATTGTATAACATAGGTGTCCTGACATGACACACATACTGCATTCTTCACCTCCCTGCTAATCGGCTATTTACACTTATAATTACTACAACACTTCCTCAGTGAATTATATCTTGCTGAGAACTGCAAACATGACATTTGATCAGCATTCTGTGTCAGGCCAAGTGTTTCTGTTTAATTCCTTGTCTCTCGCTCTGTATACATCTCCGTTTGTCTCTGTATTTCTCTCTACCTCTTTCTGTCACAATGCTCACTATGTATGAGTGTCTCTCTGTCTACGTTATTGCCTTCTCCATATTCCCTTTAGATTGTAAGTAGCGAGTTTCCAGTCTTGTAGGGTGCTTTGGAAAAAAGCACTTTCTACAAAGATTCTAAGCTCAAAACAGGGCCCTCCATATTCTGAATGTGTTAATATTGTATTTTCTTTGTTCTTATCCCCTGTACAGCGCTACAGAATATGTTGGCGCAATACAAATAAAAGTTAATAATAATAATCTGATTTATCTCTACCTCTTTGTTTAGAACTGCATGGGTGTCTCTGTCTTGTGTTCGACTGTGTGTGCCTACCTTCCTCTTGTCTTGTCTATCCTTTCCACCATCTGGCTGTCCCTAGAGAGGATGAACATGCTGCAACATTTAACCAAAAACAAAGCACCATCTTATTAATAACTACCCTAACAAATACCCATTTTGGAAGGTGCATACTCATATGGGGTAGAATTTGAAAATGAAAAGTGTAAATCACATGGTGAACCAATCCTAATGATAAATATGCCTGTATCGATATAGTCAAAGAGAAATACCAGTCTTGGAGTGCTCTCCTTGGCTGGATTTCTTTTAGATTTACTTGTAGATGTTGCCATTGTATGTTTTTGGACATATAGGCTAATCATACACCGGTATTGTACCTCCTTACATCTGCACCTTACATCAGTCTACAGGTTAGGTTAGCCCATGGGTTTGTACCAATGCCAGTCTGAATGAACCTCAAAATGTAATAGCTGGGCTACAGTTAGTTTTCTCTCCAATATAACCCAAGCATGTCCTTTTCATCATTATTGAGTATGTACTGGAACATAGCACTAACTTTGTGTTGGTTCAGTGTCTATCTCTGTTTACTTTTAGTAATTATGGCAATGGTTTCTAGCCTTTTAATATAGCATTTCAGGTTCCTCACCACTTGCTATTTTGTATTTTTGTTCATGGCTTTATGAGGGGTTTGGATGCGTTGGTTTTGTTTTGACAATGTTATTATACACGGTCAAGTCACTTTATTATGACCACCCATTAATAACAGCCATGTGCAGAACAGACAGTGGCTAGACAGCCTGGTAGTGAGTAAATAAAATGCTGGAAGGTTGGCAAGGGTATCTGGAGCCATGCAGACTGCAGTCCAGGGAAGTACTTGGAAGTCTTCTGTGCGCTCCTCCAACCATTCTCGGGCAAGATACCAGGGATCCAGGGAAGACAGTCAACATGTATGGGTGTACTTGATCTGCAAGGATGGATAGTTAACCCAATCGGTTGTGAGTGCCTTCCAGAGGATTGAGTGGACACAGACAATGCCAAAAAAACATCCCCAAGACCATAACGCTGCCTCTACCAGCTTGTGTCCTTCCAACAATGATTGCAGCATGTTTCTTTGAAGTTTTGCGCCTGACACTCCAACGTTCGTCCATCGATGGAGCAGAAAATGTGACTCATCAGAGAAGGCAACTCTTTGCCAATCGGAAGAAGTCCAATTTCGGTACTGTCGTGATAATTTAAGCCATTTCTGCTGATGAACCCTCGTCAGCATGGGTGCTGTGACCAGCAATTTACTTCGGAGCCCCATAAGCAATAGGATGTGCTGTACTGTATTTTTAGACACACGTCTGGTAGCCCCCTGATTTGTTTTGAAGGTGAGTTGCTCAACTGTAGTGTGTCGGTTGGCCCTCACACTCCTTCACAGCTGACGTTCACCTCTAACATCAATGGCACCTGGTGCTCCGCAGTTTCCACAACGTTTATTTACAGTAGTGCCATTTGTCCAGTCACGGTACACTTTAACCACAGCTGCACGTGAACAGTTCACAAACTGCGCTGTTTCAACATTCTGTATAGTTTGAGAAGGTGTATGTGTGTGTGTGTGTATATATATATATATATATATATATATATATATATATATATATATATATATATATATATATATATATCGTCAAAAATTAAGGGATGACAAATGTAAGGCTGGCAATGCGGTTTGCCACACAATGTGAGGCTTTTGGTCCTCTGAGCACCTTTGGCGCTGATTGCGAGCGATGCGCTGAGCACCTTTGGCGCTCATTGCGAGACTCTCCCCCCGTGTACTTCAAGTTTTCTGCTTTGCACTGATCACCTTCGGTGCTCATCACGGGGCTTCCAATGAGCACCTTCAGCGGTCATTGCAAGCCTTTCCTCTCGGTTACTGTACGGGCCGCTCATTGCAGAGTTCGGTAACCTGCAAGTTTACTGCTTGGGAATGCCATGTGTCTCTTTCCAACATCTCCCCGCTGTCCCTTCCCTGTGTCTTTCTCCTCTGTGTGTCTGCTGAATGTTTGCATGGCGTGCAGGGACGGCCATTGATTTTATTTTCATAGTCCTGCGTGCCTGGCGTTGTTCGTGTTAGTCTTCATCGTCGTGTATTTTGTACATTTTGTGAGCCTGGCGTTGCTGGGCCTCGTTTTCATGCTGTTTCTGAAATTTTTCGTCCGCCATTTTTTCCTCGCTTAGGCGATTTTTAAGTGACGAAAAACACCAAATATGGGTGTAATTTGCTTGCAACGTCACTCCCAGGTGTCCTGTGTCTCCCCCTGTGCTGTGTGTGAATGTGTTATAAGTTTTTGTACATTTTTTTTTTTGGGGGGGTGGTTTTTTAGAGTTACGCGCTTGAACAGTGCTGTGCCGCAAAGCGAGGCTCGTCTATCTACTGCGCCGCTGGCTGTAATGGTCCTGCTGGCTAAGTGCAGCGCTTCGCTTCACGGGGCTCGCATGTGTGATGCCTCCGCTGGCTGCAATGAACGCCTTTGGAGCTCATTGCAGCCTAAGTGCTGTGCGGCTGGTTCGCTGCTGTTCGCGAGGCTCGCATGTGTGACGGCGGCTCACGGTTGCGCCCTCGCTTTACGAGGGACGCAACTGCGTGACCAACATCGCAAGATCCACACTATATATGTGATTCACAACAATGTATTTTAGTTAGCTGACATGCTTGCCTTGTTTCAAACATATGGCTTTGTAATTACAGCCTGTATAGGTAGAATTATCATGTCTGGTGATGCCCTGGCAGCACAGTGTGATTCCTACTCCAGCATTTCAGTGGTTAAACAAGTTTGGCTGAAAGCTGCGTGTATGTGAAACATGCAAAATAATGCGGATATCAGAACTTGTCCAGTTATGACCTTTGTTTAGATTTGCTTTGATCTACACCAGGGCTATGTTGAGAACAGCTCATAAGGAAGAGAATGAGTCAAGAAGCCACATCCTGCATGGACTATAATATTTATGGATCATAATTTATGACAAATACATCATATCCAACATACATTTTTTTTCTCCCAAACCTCAAACATTATTCATTGATGAAGTGCAGGACTTTCCACGTTTCTTCTTCACTAGCACATGTTTGTACAAATAGATCCTATTCAACATGCCCATCTCTCCTTGCCCAATTCAATATCAATCAGACTGAGGTCTTGTAGGTGTAGGGCATTTAGCCCCTCTCTGCTGAATAATTATTTTGCTTCCTCTCATGATCATTACAATACCATGCGCTATAATATATGTTATACATCATAGCTTGTTAACGTGCGTTTGTATATGTCCTCACATAACCAATTAAGTGTGTCACTAGGTTCAGAAGGATGCGTAAGAGGATCTGGATGAGTGATTAATGTAAGGGTGGGTAGTATGTACAGGGTTATGAGCACAGTATGAATCCTTTCTATATTATGTCAACTCTATTGTTTCAAAAAGTGATAATTAAAAAAAAAGAATGATTTGAACACTATTGATTATATATTTCTATTTTACACATAACTTTAGTAATTGTGCCTACTCTATAGCCTTCATTACTTACAGCAAGGTTTGACAAATACTGGAAGCCAGGGAGCCAAGTCTCTTAAACGTTTTCTTTTGACTCCTATCATTTTTGTTCATTCTACATAGATCTATATACTATAGTTGCCATATTCCCACTACTTATAGATTATACATGTTCTCTGTTTTATTTTTATCTTGTGAAATCAATAAAAATATCTAAAAAAGGAAGATACCTGGAGTTGAACCAGTGAGTTCTTGTACTGCAGTCAAATGTTCTACCAGTAAGCTATCTCCTCTGCACAGACACCATCTTATATTTGTGTTCATAATGTCAATCCCATTGGTTCGCTAGCACGTGCTCTGATCTGTTTTTACAACACAATACAGCTGCGTAGGGTTGTACTGATGAGTGTGACATCACGGAGTGTGACATCATGCATGCACAAGCACAGCACCCAGGAAATAAAAAGGTTTTGTCATTAATCTGTAATCATTTAAGTCTGTGTGTTTATAGTTGGATTACAGGTATGTATTTGCACACAAGATGTCACTGACCGTGGGTCCTGCTCAGTAAAATTTGTCGGAGCTATGTGCTATAGATATAGATTTGCCCTACCGATTGACTCCCAGAGGAATATTTTAAAAGTAAATGTATATGTATGTTGCTTGTCTGTTGCTTACAGGGACTCATAATACATATTTTCCATAGCTCTCCCTTGTAGGCTGGAGAGTTAGAGACCATTTCAGTTTTCGGCTATGTGCCCTGCATTTGAGACCTATCACACTAAGCTTGCTAAATCAGTACTCCTAATTGCATTGGCAAAAACTACAGGCATATAGAGTTAATGTAAATTAGGTCATGTTTGCTTGTATCTTAATCAATTTATAGGAACTTGTGCTGATGATATATTTTTTTCAATTTCCATAGGGTTGTGCATTATTGAATCCACATTTCAGAGCGAGTCAAATGCATTTTTTGCATCAGCAAACTACCCCTTCGGATTCCCAGCAGATGAACTCATGAGCTGGCAGTTTATTTTACCCCCTAATCACAGAGCCAGCATCCAGTTTCTCAATTACAGCACACCCAACTGTGATAGGAAAGAAGAGCGAGTGGAGTATTATATACCAAACCACTATAACAATCCAGACGTGATGAAACTATCATATCGACAGCCATCCAATATAGATGGGAATTTCAACATGTCGCTGCAGAATTGTGACTTGGATGAGGTGAACCCAGGTGCCCTCACATTACACTTCAAAGTCATTGTTCAATCCACCTCCACTGAAGGAAGTAAGTAAGAAAAAATTCCATCCATTTATTTGTGCATTTCTTGTTAACTCCTCATCATGTTTGGTAAACTTTACTATATGTAGCCATAATTTCTTACTTGTTATAATGATGTAAGCAGAAACCCATTCTTACACTACTCTAATTTTATTAAAGGTTTGGGAATCTGGCACTTGCCCACTTCCACCATCAACGCTCTGTTGTACCAATAACTGCAGATCTGCACTAATAACTGAAAGTTTTTTCCCCTGGTGCATAACACCACTCACCGAGAATACAATGAAAAATTTGGGAATAAAACGTAACCTTTATTGCTTATTCATAAAATCATTCTCTATAGCGCAATAAAAAATACAAAAAGTAACAATAAAGCCACAGCACATGATCGCATAAAGCATTAGTGGTCTGGGTCACTCATTACCCTGAGTGTTAGATATATGGCTGAAAAATCCAGTGGGTCTTGGTATGGACTCCTCTGAACAAATTACTACAGCTGAAAATTGACCACCCAAAATCTATATGGTTGTGATTTAAAACACTTTTAAACCAAAACTCTATCGACCATGTCTAATTAGTTACTGTATAGCACTGCCTTCCTTTTGCTGACTGCCGCCAGTTTTGAGTTGTGCCGGAAAAAAGTCACTGAGCTAAAAGACTTACTAGCAGTATACAAAAATAGGCTGGTCTGACTGCAGCACACAACAAAGCCAAAGAGATGTGCCGAGATGAAAACCCTGACTCTAACTGTTAGAGGAGAGAGAGATGTGGCTATGCCTTATACTGATGCTATCAGGCAGCCATTAACACCCGACGCGCGTTTTGTCCGTTAAAACTGACGTTAAGAGGGGATTGTGCTATAGAGAATTATTTTATGAACAAGCAATAAAGGTTAAGTTTTATTCCCAGACATATAAATGCCCTCTCTTACATGAAGACTTCACCGAAGTGTCATGCCAGGGACCAGCAAAAACTTTACAACATTTCCCTGCCTTAGTCAGGCTCAGAATTTCCATATATATATGGCTTCCATGTTTTGACGGTAAGCATTTGAAATACAGGTTTGAAAAACAGTTAATAATGATCCACAAACAGAAGGTTTATTGACCTCACCAGACTTTTGTTTCACTGTTCGAGAAAAGTCAACATTTCAATAAAGAAAATAAAAAAGCGGGGCATGGCTATATGCCA
Organism: Discoglossus pictus; assembly: GCA_027410445.1. Taxonomy (NCBI): domain Eukaryota; kingdom Metazoa; phylum Chordata; class Amphibia; order Anura; family Alytidae; genus Discoglossus; species Discoglossus pictus. Next base: position 305,804,722 of record CM050166.1, on the reverse strand, counting down.
AGATAAATGTTTAGAGTTTTATGTTCTCTCTGGGATGTTGTAAGCTGGCATTTCGGTAACACCCAAAAACTTGCTTGTAGGCTGATAGTGACATATAAATACATTCAATGAGTGACTGAGGAATTTGCATTTTCAGTATTGCTCTGCACATTTACATAATCCACAAGATGTTTGAGGGACACTGTCATAAAGAACATGTATTGATAATCCTAACTTTATAGAAGCACACTTAAATATAATATTACTAGTAACTAGCCAGTCAACAATGACGGGAATAAAATTGCAAGGCTGGCAATGGTTTAGATCCTCTGAGCACCTTCGGCGCTCATTGCGAGCCTCTCCCCCTGTGTACTTCAACTTTCCTGCTTTTTGCAATGATCACGTTCAGCCCTCATCACGTGTTTCGCAATGAGCGCCTTTGGCGCTTATTGCAAGGCTCTCCCGCTCATCGCGCGGCTATCAATGCTAGCCTTTCCTCTCGCCTACTGTATAAGCCGCTCATTGCAGGGTTCGTAAACCTGCAAGTTTTGTGCTTGGGAATGCCATGTGTCTCTTTCCAGCATCTCCCCCCTGTCCCGCTGGCTGCGGTGAGTGTCTTTGGCGCTCATTGCAGCCTAAATTCTGTGTCACTGGCGAGCCTCACTTCGCAAGGGTCGCAAAGTGTGACCAACATTGTAAGCGTTCCCCACACTGACAACTATATATGTGATTAAGCTTAAGAGAAAGCAATAGCAGACTACTTTGATATATATAGAACAAAACAAAAATGTTTGTCCCCAGAATAAAAACTTATAAAACTGATCTAGTGAAATATTATATCCAGTGACTCTTGTTATAAAAGTCCACTTTACTTCCTTCTACAAAGTTTCTGTGACAAAATATAGTAGGAAAACTGGAACTGCAAAGTGCCGCTGGTATCTACATGATTGTCTTCTGGCCAAATGTAGATATTTCCTGCAAGCAGTGGGGCATGCTGAATTTCCAGTCTAACAAATAGCTGAAAAGAGCTTTTAACCACATAAATAACCAGGGTAGATGTCTAGGAAAAGGTACACAATGTATTCCTCCCTGATATTTGCTGGTGGCAGACAAAACCTCAGCTGGCAGCAGATACTCTAATCTTTCAGAATTAAAAGGATTCTGTCACCCAAACAGGAAGTTGATTTCATTTTAAAGGCATTAAAAACTGGTTATATACTGACTTCCCTGGTGGTCCAGTGGTTAGGATTTGGTGCTTTCACCGTTGCGCCCTGGGATTGATTCCAGTCAGGAAATCGAGAGGTCACACCACTCTGCAGGGTTGGACCTGGTTAGTACTTAGATGGGAGATAACCTAGGACTACCAGCAGCTGTATGCTGTGGCCCACTGGAGAAAGAACTGGCAACCTACTCCAGTCTCTGCCATGAATACCAAGTGGATCAGCATGGTATGTTACGGTACATGAGGTAACGGAGAGTAGAACGTGACTAAACCATGCAAACACACAACACATACATTGCACTTAGTGGCAGAGCTACTTCTGGTGCAGGCGGTGCAAAGCACCATGCCCTTGTGTGGAGGGGTCCCAGCCTCATCCGCCCCCTCTAACTGCTTATATATATAGATATATTTAGATGTATAGATATATAGTAAATTATATATTTATTTATATATATTTATATATTTATTTATATATATATATATATATATATATATATATATATATTTATATATATATATATATATATATATATATATATATATAAATAAACCTAAGCAAGAGAGTTGGGCTTTATTGCAGAGTGGCCAGACGAATGGCATTACTTTCAGCAAAAAACAAAATGGCACGTATTGAGTTTGCAAAAAGGCATGTGGAAGAAGGTGCTCTGGTCTGATGAGACTAAAATTTAACTTTTCGGGCATCAAAGAAAACGCTATGTCTGGCGCAAACCCAACACATCACATCACCCAAAGAACACCATCCCCATTTTTCAGCAGCTGGGACTGGAAAACTGGTCAGAGTTGAGGGAAAGATGGATGGTGCTAAATACTCATAGATACTTATCCAAAGCGACTTGGAGCTGTGATTGCTGCAAAAGGTGGCTCTACAAAGTATTGACTTTAGGGGGGTGAATAGTTAAGAGCATTGACTTTTTCTGTTATTTTGTCCTATTTGTTGTTTGCTTCACAATAAAAAAAAAAAAAATCTTCAAAGTTGTGAGAATGTTCTGTAAATGAAATGATGCAAATCCTCAAACATTCCATGTTAATTCTAGGTTGTGAGGCAACAAAACACAAAAAATGCAAGGCACTGTACATCCAATTGTTTATGATCTTTTAAAAATAACCTAAAACTAACAACTTGATTTCGAGGTGTCATAGTTTCTCTAATACAATATTGAACATTGATATTCTAAATGATTACAAATGCATTTTATTACTGATTGTCAAAGATAATGCATAATTAAAAAACTAGCTCCTTCTTGCCAGGGCATTACAGAGGTCGTTAACACAGCATATGTACTGTCGTGCATTATTTATAAAGTGGAGGTGCCAATGCATAGTGCCATGCCACAGCTTACCAGTGCTCAGAATCTCAACCTATTCAATGCATTGATGCCACACATAAGACGAGCCATACATATTTATTGTTCTGTAACATTTCATGTTTCTTTCTTAGGTGTGATATACAACATTGACTTAAGAAAGCATGACGGTCTTTTTGTGAACATTAAAAGGAAGCCGGCGTTTAGCCGTCAGTTTGTTCCTTTATGTCTGATCTGCAAGACCGCAACGGACTGTGAGCCTGAATTAAACTTGACAGGAGGCAAATACTACAGAATTTCATTCCTCTGTAAGAAAGTTGACGACTTTATAATAACTGCGGAGAAAGAATTAGGTAGGTTTAAGCATTTTAAATATTTTCATTTTTTATTTTGTTAAATTTTTTTTGTTTGTATTTTTATGGAACATCCTGAATTTGGGAGTTTTATATGAATTTTAAATATACAATGTAGTTGCATTGGCTTTACATTTGTGTATTACATATTTCTTCAATATGTCACTAGATACATCTCCAGAGATGCTGGTAGTGTCAGAGAAACTGAGACCAGGAATATCCAGAAAAATCACACAATCTTAAAGGCACACAGAAGTCACACATTTGCTTTTATTTTCTCAAGGAAACCGGTTTTAATCTTTTTATAAAGTTCTTCTTTGCGTGAAAATTGAGGGCTGCAAAAATGTTCTTTTAATCTTTCTACAACCTGCTTTTGGAACAAAGTCATTAGATTCTTCTGACTAACTTTAGGCAATATCAGAGAACCAGAAGAGTCATTGAGCTGCATAGAAAAAGCATCCCTCTAGTGGATGAAGATGGTATAGCTAAAGCAAATATTTAGGAGGAGGTCTTGAAAAAAGTAAAGCAATTTTCTTAGGGATTAAGAGAGTATTTATGATGAATTACATTAGCCATTCTTGATGCACGTACAACCTTCTGTAGTGTTAAAACTTGCTCTTTGAAATGAATAATAGCAGGTTTGTTATCTTAGTATTTTTTTTTTAAGAAAGCATATTAATGGAAATTAACATTTGTGGAAAAGTCGGTACCTACTTCTAAATAGCTACAATTAGGATATGTAAGGGAGCTGTATGGAGAAACCATGTACTCTATTGGCTGTAAATGATAAAGGGGAAATATCTTAATATTGTTGCAAAAGCAGTTTGTACAAGCAATACATATTTTTAACCCTGGCAGCACTCATGGAATGTCAAAATCCACTCTTGTAAAATGTATTATGGCAAATGTATGGCTGTATTATTCTTATTGTTGAACATAATAATTCTTATCTAATGTTATAGGAAGTCCTTAAATGGTCATTGTCTAACCTTCATAACATTTAAGTAGTAACTATCTGTATCGTTTTAATTTCTTGTGAAAAATTGATCTTTTGTGAGAAAACCTACATTGAAAATAGCTTGTATTTTTTGATCTCAAGTTGAAACGTTGTTTATACGGACATTTACGGCTTTAAGGCACACTTTAACAGAAACTCTTTCAAAGTTGAAAGTAAATTAGAGTAATGATAGTAATAATGTAAAGACTTTTTTTCACACAAAAAAACCCCCCTTCAACTTTTGTTTCTGTAACTTCTTATTGTTCATATGCTCACCTTTATGGGTAATCTACTTTCAAAGTCTCTGCCTGTCTCATTCTGTTTTATGTCATAATTTGCTGCATTGTTTACTTATAGGACAGGCAGCACTGTTTTATTTCAAGAAACCACAAACCAATCAATGGAGCCTTGGAAGAAACACTTATCCACTACTTACATTGTTCTGAGGCAAAGCAGTGCTATACATCCCACAAGTAAACAGTGCAGCAGAATATGACGCACTTTCAGGGAGTAGACTGAAACAGACAGACAAGGGAAATTGATTATGTCCAGTGGGGAAAAAATGAAGCATAAAAAAAGTTAAAAGTAAATTAAAATTATTTTTAAATGGCAAAGGTGGCTTTGAATATTTACTATCATGAACCTAACTTACATTCAGAATGAAAAGATGCGCCTTCACAGTGTCCCTTTTAATTTATGAAAGGGGGCCTATAGTGTCAATTTTGGGACACATAACCCCTATTACACAAACCACATTAGGTAGGGCTTTAAATCCATATAAAAGCATTTAGTCCAATGCAGCGATACAGAGGTTCACATATTATTCATATACTTAGTGCAGATTTATTTAAATAGCAAGTGGTTGCATACAGATAGCAGTAACCCTTATAAATACATGCAAAACAAACAACATAACACTATATTGCATTGAAAATATTTCATGGCTAACTATAGTGCAAAAACTCTTTTTCTACTTGTCTGTTTGTTTTTTTTTTTTTTTTTAGCTTGTTGGAATCTCCGAAACTGCAGCATAAAAAACTCTCCCCTTGAAGTACCATCCACTTTGCTGTCTCTCCCTATGCGCCTGGACAAGATTACCTGGTATCTAAAGGCTTCAGATTATATCAGCGCAGAGATATCCTCCAGCTCCCTCAATCTGCAGCAGCATGTCACAGAGCAGCCATGCAACGCCAACACATCAAGTTTCCATTATGACATCATCAGTTCTGACAGCAAAAATCACTTTAATGTTGGAACCTTCTGCCCCAATGGTTCTATCAAAACCATTCAGTTGAGAGACAATGTGACCATCATCCTCAAACCACAAACAATAAGAAACGCCGGTCTTCTGAATCCGGATTTATATGTGTCCTTTGTACCATCAATTCGAGGTATGTAAAAGAGAGAATTACAAAATGAAGTACTCTAGCAATTACTGCTAATTTAAAATCACATTATTTTTGTACAATGGTGTACTTCTGTATTGGCTCAAGCACTATTTCAGGAGGCTGCCTCAAATTGTTGACGCAGTGCTACAGAATAATGCGATTAGGAGCCGTAACAAAAGGAAAGGAGATGTGATAACTGTTCCTTTCATAAATCTGAATGGGGAGTATAAAATCTAAATACACCCCCACATTAGCAGCAATGAGTAGTTCCTAGATATTGTGCCCATTACAGATTGATAATACGACTTGATGATATGAACCAGATATCCTTCTCAGATCTGTTTGGTGCCAAATAAACTTTAGTTCCATCTGATCTTCTGATGAATTTCATCACAAGATTAAAATACAGTGGCTTTGACACAAAACAGATCTCGTATGAATGTAGCACAGATTCCAAGCCAATACACACATATCTATAACTTCTGTTTGCTACTCAAGAAAAAAAAATGCTAGCTCTAGTATGCAACTGTAATGAACATTGTAATACATTATTTAGCCTTTTCAAATAATTCAGTGGTCAGTCTAGATGAATATCCTATATGGAAATATTATAATAATAGAATATAGCATATTATGGAAAATGTATGATAGTCTAAAATATTGATTAAAATTTAAAGTTCAAATTCTTCTGAAGATGTTTCTTAATATAAAGTTAGCAACCAGCTGTACAGCTCAAATCCTTTCTTTAAAATGCTAAAAAATGTTTTTGTGGTGTAAAATTTTATATCTCAATGAATATATTGCGTATTTAAAAAACAATTTTCACAGTGCTATAATCTCGTTTGGGAGATCCTTACTCTTGTTTTTGTGTTAATATGCTGTTTAGCGGTGTAAATTGTGCCACCTTACCATCAATGTCCATGATCAGGAAGAATATGGAGAGAAGAGATCACAACACAGACTAGTGTGTTACAAATACATTTTAAAACTTTAATAGTTAAACCCTTCCTAAAAAAAATGTTGGAGACTTATCGCACATAAAGAATAACCAACCCCAGTGTCGCTCCGTGATCTAGGCGTCTTCCGCCAGGATTGCTTGCTGTCTCAGAGACAAGCTCAGTCAGATGAAATAACAGGTTTCTCTCCTGTTCGCACCATGGGTCTTCTTCCAGAGGAAAGAAGCCCCAAAACGATAATGGGGTGTTACAACCAACTAAAATGACCAGCGCCACTTGCTAGGTCATCATCATCATATATATAATTGTGATAATATGGGCCGTTGGTAATGCTCAGGAATGTGGCAGGCCTCTCGTGGCAACGCCTACAGTTGCAGGGCTCGCAATGAGCGCCACAGGCACTCATCGCAAGTCCCGTGGGACTTAGGCTTCAATGAGTAACGAAGACCACAGGCGTTCATCGCAAGGCACGCAGGACTTTGAAGGGGGCTGCAATGAGCAGTTGTGGGGCTGCACTAAATTATGAATATAACTGCAGAACCACAGAACTGGAAAGACCACCAAAACGGCCCAAATATGCCTCAAATTAACTTACGCACTCTTACACAGCACAAGGGGAGAGCCAGGAGGCCTGTGAGTGAGGTTGCAAGTTAATTTGAGGCATATTTGCCGTTTTTTCACGATCGTAAATCACCTAACGTAACAGGATAAAAACGAGGCCAAATGCAGTAAAAAAAGAGACAGAAGCCAGTAACCCTTAACGCAAGGCCCCTAAACTACATGGGGGGGAGGCTCATGATGAGCACCGAAGGTGATCATTGCAAAGCACCAACTTTGACGGGGGTAGAGGCTCGCAATGAGCGCCTAAGGTGCTCACAGGGGGCAGAGCCTTGCATTGTGTGGCAAACAGCATTCCCAGCCTTAAAATTTTCATTACAATCATTTGTGACGGGCAAGTAGCTAGTTGTTTATAAACTTTGGTATTTGAAATATTTCAGTTGACTTTGATTTGTCATTTTGTAAAAAGTAATGCTCATTTATTATATTCCTAATCTAGAGGAGTGCATATTTACTGTGACTCCAAAAGCTGACACAAAAGTCTACCTACAGACCCCTAACTGGGAAAAGGGAGTGCCGGATTATGTCACTGTGTCATGGAGCATTTCCGTACCAGACAAACAATATGCCAACTTAACATTTGCAAAAGACAAAATGGGCATTGTGTGTGAAATGGGACGTGCCTATATTAATATTAAAGAGAAGATGGAACGTGGGGTTGACATTGCAACCAGAGAAGATGTCCCACTGCCAGGTCCTAAACAACTGTACAACCCATTCTGGGTGAACATCTCCAACTGCAAGCCCAAAAGCACCTACAACAAGCTACAAATACAGTTTACTCTGACATTTATGCAAAGCAACTCAGGTGAGCCAATTTTGGGAGGAGAGTTGACCAGGGTTGTGTCATTTAAAACTTATTCTATTACTAGAGTTTTGTGGTATATACAAATATTGAATTTGTACGCGATCAGGAATAGATGTTAAACAAATAATATAAGGAATTATACACACCCCGAAACGAAAAATTAATAATGGATAAAAACGTATATAATATGGCCCATGGATACTATTCATAGGGTTGTAATGTTTGTGTACCAAAGAGTCACTAGCCATTTGGCACATGATGTAATAAATATGCAGTTGAATTATAATTTTAAAGAGGTCATATATATTCTCTCCTACACTTATTGGAAAAAAGGAAAAAAATAGATGGCAGGCTGTAAGGATGACTATTTTTGCCAACCACATAAAGAGTAATAAATAGCTAAAAAGTTATTTTAGTGGAACTAAAAGTTCCCTGTTTCATTGTCCCAAACTTTAGTTATTGTGTGCCTAGATTGCATTCTTGTATCTTTACAAATTCAAAAAACTGCAGATTGGCAATGCAACGATGTACATTATCTTTATGGATATCACACACACACAGGATTTAGCAGTACATATGATACTCAGGGATGCACGGAATTACCTAGAAATGTGACATGCCAACATTTTCAGATTTATCTAATGGGACAGATTATACTGTAAGGGGTTACAGGTTACATAGTTGAGTCATGTTCGACTCTCCGTGACCTCATGGACCGCAACATACCATGCTGATATATTTGGTATTCATGGCAGAGATACTGGAGTGAGTTTCCAGGTCCTTCTCCAGTGGGCCATAGCATACAGCTCCCGGTATTCCTAGGTGGTCTCCCATCCAAGTACTGACCAGGCCCAACTCTGTAAGACTTCAGAGTTGTGTGACCTCTTGGTTCCCTGGCTGGAATCGAACCCCCGGGGTACCCATAACGGTTTACATGTAGGCACAGGGTAAAACACAAGCCAAATCTGAACTTTTTTTTTTTTAAATGTATAAATGTTAAAAGCTACACTTATAACAACAAGTACATTATTTCTGGCAAGTTGCTGGTTTTCAGTGAATCTCACTATGTTTGTAGGTGTCAATGATTTTTTTATCTTTTGTGCCATTAGCTGTAGGTGTTGGAAATGCATAATATTCACATTTATTGTTGGTCTTCCTATCAGAATATATAATACGGGTAACATCAGAATTGTATATATCGTTAAAAATTTTCATCTAATGTTGACGTTAATCTAACATTATTCACATATATTGACAAATGTAAGGTTTTTGAGTTTCCCATGTTTAGTATTATATTTGTTCTAGTTTATCTCATTATGCAATGTTTCCTTTCTGATTCTCAGGTCTGATAGTCACTGTAATTGCTGCATGTGCTGCTGTAGTTGCCATTTCCTTCATCATTGGAGTGACCATTTGCTGTGTTAAGAAAAAGTACGTATATTTTCAAAAATACTTTCAGCTTAGTTAATGTCTGCTTAAAGGTCCACTGCAGTTCAGGAAAAAAAAGGCACTTGTTTGATAAGTATGTACCAAACCAACAATATTCACAGCTGTGTAAACCATGGCTATAAAACATTTTTTGGGGGGAAATTTGAAGTAAAAGCTAAAGGATGACACGTCATCAAATACTTTTTTTTCTCTTTGTTGCATCAGATAAAAAAGTATTTGCCTGCTCCTTTAACTAGAAATAATGTTATTTATCAGCATTCCTTTTCTATTAATTGTAGTGCAAGGGAACATCTAAACTAGTTTTGCTTCCAACTTGAGAAAGACAGGCATACCTCTTGAAAGCTTCTCAAATAAAATATTTGTCGAATAAGAAAGGTATCCAGGACATTTTGGGTAGGATGATACTACATTTGATAGACTACAATTTTCTGATTTTGAACTTTTGTCCACTGACAAAGAAATGATCAGTCTATAATTTTTAATGGTTGGTGTATTTTAACAGTGAGAGACAGAGTAAAAAAAAAAAACAAGCAAGAAAAACACATGTCAAAAAAGTTATAAATTCATTAGCAGGTCAGTGAGTGAAATAAGTATTTGATCCCCTATCAAACAGCAAGATTTCTGGCTCCCAGGTGTCTTTTATACAGGTAAGGAGCTGAGATTAGGAGCATTCTCTTAAAGGGAGTGCTCCTAAGCTCATCTTGTTACCTATATAAAAGACACCTGTCCACAAAAGCAATCAATCAATCAGTTTCAAAACTCTCCACCATGGCCAAGACCAAAGAGCTGTCCAAGGATGTCAGGGACAAGATTGTAGACCTACACAAGGCTGGAATGGGCTACAAGGCCATCACCAAGCAGCTTGGTGAGAAGGTGACAACAGTTGGTGCGATTATTCGCAAATGGAAGAAGCACAAAATAACTGCCAGTCTCCCTCGGTCTGATGCGCCATGCAAGATCTCACCTCGTGGAGTTTCAATGATCATGAGAACGGTGAGGAATCAGCGCAGAACTACGTAGGAAGATCTTGTTAATGATCTCAAGGCAGCTGGAACCATAGTCACCAAGAAAACAATTGGTAACACACTACACTGTGAAGGACTGAAATCCTGCAGTGTCCCCAAGGTCCTCCTGCTCAAGAAATCACATGTACATGCATCATTCAGATGTTCATTGGCAAACTTCAGAGGAGAACTGGGTGAAAGTGTTGTGGACACATGAGACCAAAATCAAGCTCTTTGGCATCAACTTAACTGAATGCTGCCTATGACCCCAAGAACACCATCCCCACTGTCAAACATGGAGGTGGAAACATTATGCTTTGGTGGTGTTTCTCTGCGAAGGGGACAGGACAATTGACGGGGCCATGTACCGTGTTGGGCTTTCCTCATCCCTCTTTATTCTTGAGGACCCGCAGATAAGATCTCAGGACCAGATGCTGGGAACTACAGCTCTAAAGGGTACTTAGCTTCAGTACCTTTTAAATTAACATGTCCCAATGGATTAAGCAACATTTAATTGCAAAAGTTTTTCATATGTATATATACATTTTGCTAACTATAAATCTTCTTTGCTGCATGCTTCTAACTGAAAACCAAATGAGAAATTCTCATTAGAAATTGGAATCCATAACCTCCGTTAATTTGGCATTGATAAAATTTTAAAACTGCTTTGTCATGTCCTTGTGCAGTGTATTTCATTTATATTTAAAAAAAAAGTATAAAGAGAAAACTTCCTTTTACTACAAGTGAGGAAAGCACAACTGTCTTCTGATTTCTGTTTGATGAATATGATCTCACTTTTTTCTTTGTTCACACTTCTAATTTACGCCTTGCAGACATTGTGGTGACTATGTCCATTTTAATTAAGGTTCACAGTCTGGTTAATTGACTCCAGGTGCAAAAGTAGCCATGCTAGCAAGAATGTTAATCTAGTCAAAGCATGCATCACATATATAGTTGTCAGCAAGCGGGTTGTTGCTAACGCTTGTGGGCTCGCATTGAGAGCCCGCCGCATCTGCGACCCTCGCAAGGGCCGCAGTAGCTGGCAAGGATCGCCAAAGGCGCACCTTGCGCTGGTGGAGATGAGCACCAAAGGCGCTCATCCCTACGACCCCCTACGACTTTCGGGCCGCAAATACGAACCCTCATGAAGCGATGGGCCGCATTTGCGGAGGTGGGGGATCTCCGGCGCCTCACAACCGGTTACAAACTACCACACAAGCGTGACTTGGAATAAAAAAACATAAACACACAATTACTAATTACGGACTTACACAAAAATAGACCAGCCGCGGGACTTAAAACAAAATAAATTGCGGACTTACAGACAAACAATTATGACCCTCGGGACTTAGAAAAAATTCATTACGGCCTTGCACAAATACAAATTTAATGGACAACCCGCGCACAGCGGCAAACATTAAAAAACACAACAATACACACAAAAATTAAATAAAAAGCTTACACACACCATGGGGGGACACCCAGGACCTCTGCAACACAGCTTAAACCTCGATTTCTGTCAAATTTACAGAGTTTAGCCACTCGAAAATCTCCTAAGCAAGAGAAAAAATGGCCGCCGAAAAAAATCGAAAACGAAGCAACACGCCCCCTAAAGTCGCTAATACAGCTTTTACAAAAAACAGTACGACCTACAACATACACCATTAGCAAGGACGCTTCATCATACAAACCCGCCTACCACAAACACATTCGCCGCCATTTTTACAACACTTACAGAATCCGGAAGTACCCAGCTACACCAACGGATTCCCCTCGTGCACGCAGCCAATTTACACTACACACTGCACACATTGCTGACACTTACACCTCAGCTCCACAACACTGCAAACCTACATTGTATGCTGCAGGAACATGAAAACAGATTGTCAGCTTCCTGCATATATTAATTACAAATAGGTAAAGTTTATTAAATTATTAATTTACTACTTATTTCATTAGCATCACAAGAAACATATACACAAAGAAAGAAAAAAAACGATTGCAATAAATGCAAAAGGCATACACTGCGCGCCTCACAATGAGCGCCAACGTTGCTCATAGCACACAAACTACACCAGGGGCAGCCTTGCAATAAACGCAAAAAAGCAGATCAGCGCCGACCTTACAATGACAGCAAAAGCTCCTCTGATAACAAAAAATACAACAACCAAGAGGCTCGCAATGAGCGCCGAGATCTCAGACCACCACAAAAATAATGTCTGTGCCAAACACCATTCCTTGACTTACAATTCTATTGCCGTCAGTTTTTGACGGGCAATTCGCTCGTTTTTAATAATGCTAAGTAATGTTATGTGATCTCACTGTGAATAGGAAATAGATCAACATTTTAAATGTGTGTTATGTTTTTCTTTTTACACCATTATAGGAAAAAAGAGAAGCCAACTCCAATGGGGATCTACAATACCAGAGTCCCCACAGAAACGCCAAGTCGTAAAAACATATTTAGGAAGGCAAGGAAGAACAACGAATCACATGTCTACGCTGTAATTGATGACACCATGGTCTATGGCCACTTGTTGAATGACACCAATGGCATAAGTAGCCCGGATGTAGACGTGTACCGTCCATTTGAAGGACACATTGGAGATGCTCCTCCTGTTCCCCCAATTACCTTCTCAAATGGGAGTAAAAAAGATGAGAACTGGGAGGACCCTCTTGCCCTTTCAATGAGAGAGAATGAAATTTACACAATCAATGAACGCATAGCAAAAGAGCCAGTGGAAAATGAAGACACTAGTTTAATCATTGATGAGAGGAATGGAATTGTAACCGTGCCATCAACTTGACATGTTATGAGGGGACTATTTTGCTATTTAATTGTAAGCACAACTTCTAAAGAAAATGTAAAACGTCAGGTTGTAGTGGAGCACGTCTTACTGGTTAACAAGCAGTACAGGTTACCCGGCCCGTCATACTATTGCGTGGACACCTTACTAATGCTTAAATGTCACAGAGGCATTTGTGTTTTTACAGATGGTAATTGAAAACCATGAACTATGTACTTCCTTTCATATACAGCCACTGCTGTATTTTTAATACTGAGTGGTTCTCTTAGACCAATGGGAAGAACCCAGGTTTTCTTTTCCTCCAGGAAACCAGATTGTTTATATCGTTTGTACAGCACTGTTCTATTTTGAATTGCATTACCATCAACCACTTCCTGCCATGAGATTACATAGAAGAAATATACATCATGGAGTTGCATGTGTCTACGTATGTTTTTTTTTTTTTTTTGTTTGGGCATGCGCGTTAAGTAAACTTACAAGTATTTATGAAATTAGTAACTGATGAATATGGTTTCATACTCAAATTATGTAGACATTTTAACTAAAATAAGTTGTGAAAATTTGCACTTTGGTGATATGACCATGCCAAACTCCCTAACAAAAACCCAATTGTAAATAAATGATTACACCCTCTCTTTTCTTTTTAATTCTGCCATATTTAATTGGTCATCATTAAGTTGTTACAGATAACTTCTGTTTATTACATATGGGTGGACTGTTTCGTCCCCCTATTACCATGACCTAATTTGAGAAAGCTTTTGAAAGTCGGTTTCCATTCACAATGTTTTCTGGTTTGTACAACTTCCCAACTAAGCATTTCCAAATGCTTGGCAAATGTGTGGATATGTTGTAATTAAGCCAAAATGTATTTAATTTATTTTAACATATTATTCATTTAAATATTCTTTAACCCCCCCCTTCATGACCAATATGTGAAACTATTATATTTTGTTTTAATATTACCTGCAGTTAAATCTGCCAATTTAGAAGTGAAGCACGGATCTGAAAATAAAAAAGCCACAATGTGTTATGTTTGTACAAAGTCTGTGAGAATTATTATTCTTTATGTGAGTGATTATGCTTCCTTTTTTGAGATGTATAGAAATATGTGTGCACATTTGAAGCAGCTAGAGCATTGCTCAATAAAGTCTTTATTGCTCAATTAATCTAATTTGTTTTTGTTGGGGTTGTGTATTTATAGACCATGATTTTAGATGATTCTAGATCTTAAGATATATCTTCTAACTACTTAGATTAGTGATTTTCAAACAGAGCGTCCAAACACTTAGCTGTGTCTTAGAAAGTGTCTTAGAAAACTAGAACTGGGAGAATGAGAAATGGAGATTAGAGAACTATATATAAACAATTTGTCCGTATTAATTCATACGATGAGAGCTCACTAACTCAAATGTTGTTCTATGGAACCTCATTTTCACATCTCTTCATAATTTAGTGAATAGGCTAGAATAACATAGGAACTGGAGACCTCTCATGTTACTAATGAAAATCCTTGGTGAATATAGCGCTATGCTTGGCTAAAGCCATATATTGCATACACTATTGAGCCCAATACTAGTGGCTTTTACAGTTTTTGATCTAGGGATAGCTGGTTACCGTTGCATGCTCATTGGTACTGACTTTGTGATGCAGAACATTTTGAAGCAGAAAATACTACATATGAAACACTGCATTTTTATTGAATTTTGCTCTTATCTTCAGTTAACATTTTCTTGATACCTGAGTGATGTGTCTAACTATGACTAATAATAGTGGTATGTTTAAAGTGGTAGGCTCTCGTCATCCATCTTAGTCATTGAGAAGCAAGTTAGGTCTTTGGGACTAACTAATTGGTTCTACATTTGCCTTTTTAACAAAGATATATGTGTTTCAAACTTATGTGAATTAAATAAAGACAAAAAGTGAATCCATAACATAAACATAACAAAAGCTTAAAACTTGGTATTTGTAGGAATTGAGGGCCTTGTTCTTGTGAGTGCTTAAAATCTAATTGGGTATTGAGTGTCTGTGTTAGTGCGTTTGTCTGTGAGTGCTTGTGTCTGTGTCAGTGTGTGAGTGTGTGAGTGTGTGTCTTTGAATGTGTGCAAGTCTGTGAGGGTCTGTAAGTCTGTGAGTGAGTGTCTGTGAGAGTGTTAGTGTGTCTGTGAGTGTGAATGAGTGCCTGTGTGAGTGTGTGCAAGTCGGTGAGTGAGTGTGTGTGTCAGTGTGTGCTATTTTGCTGCCCTGGACTGCCCCTGAGTTTAACGGGGGGGGGGGGGGGATGTGTCTGTATTAGTGCGGGTGTCTGTTTCAGTGTGTGCCCCTGTGTGTGTGTGAGACTGTGAGTGAACGAGTGTGTGATTGTGTCTGTGAGTCTGTGTGTGCTTTTGCGGTCTGGGGGGGGGGGGGGGGGGGAGTCATCATACAGGATATCACTGAGTTGTGAGGTTCTATACATCTCAGGACCCAGCTGCCAGGATACAGGAGCACAGGAACAAGCAGTGGTCCCTTAGCATATGACCAGCAGGAAAATCAGGATATATGCCAGCTTAGTAGAAAAATAAAAAGTATTTCCATTTGGAGACCAGAATGAAATACAAACCTTGTTTATGCATATTCACCCACCTCTTAATTGATTAAAAGCACAGCATATTTATGCATTAAAATATCCAATCTAGTTGGGCAGATACACATTGACCGATCACAAAAGTTTATTAACTGCCCCATATAGACCTCATGTCACTGAGATGAAAGGTGTGCTATTAACTGCCTCCTGTGGTGATGAGTCTGTAAGTCTAAGGGAGTATGGCCATTTGCCATTTTTCTTCCTGACTAAATGGTATAGTTTGCATTAAATACAAAGGGCCTCATTCTATTATCGGCCGTAGGAGATGCGGGGCCGCAAGGACCGGCCGCAGGCTATTTGCCTATTTTATTCCCTTCCGGCCGGGGACTCCGGCAGGCTTGCGGCCGGCGCCTTGTTATCCCTTGCGGCCGCATGCGCCGGAGGAAAGCCTTTGATCGCAAGAGTTTTGGCCGCAAGCAAATCCCGGTTGCTATTCAATTGCTCCGGGAACCCTCTCTGCAAGGCTAAAAGCGAGCCGCAGCTTACTTGCAGCAAAAAGGTCCCGCAAGCACACAATTAAGCACATAATAAAGCCATCCTGCACTCTGAGGAGACTATAAAGTGATTGTAGGTGTTAGCATTCATAGCACAACATTCCCCTACACTCAAATCCGTAAATAATTTTTATTTTAATTTATGTCAAATATCCGTGGACAAAGTCCCGAGGGCTTGGAGCACCTCAGACCCGCCCACGCTGCGGCCGGAAAATAAACAGTTAATGAAATCTCGGATTTGGGCTGATGTGCAAGCTTGAGAGGGGGTTGCTATTAATCCTCATGTCCCCCATTATGATCCCTAGCATTTACAGAGCTTTACAGTGCCGTCTTGAATTTATATTTGCTTTTAAAGATTTCCGAGCTTGCGGCCGGCCGTAAGGGGATATCCTTGCGGCGCCGTCTATTTGAATTGCAAAGTAACGGGTGCCCCTCAAGGAATCGCAGCTTTGCGGCCGATTTACGGCCGATAATAGAATGAGGCCCAATGTATATACATATACAGTCCCTTGCCTGGGGAGGTGTAATTAACACACTAGTGCCATATATCTGGCTTTCTATTGCCTGGAAAGCTGCACGGTAGGGGTAATAATGGAAATAACTGTCTGATCAGGCCCCTGCCTTGTTCTACTGGACCACTCCAGACCCCTCAACCGGATACCCCTCAATTCATGGACCCCTTTCCTGGCAGTCCCACATAGTATGTTTTATTATACCACCCAGGGAAAAACCTGCATTTCAAGACTAAACATGACACATAAACATTCACACGGACATAACGTAATCCTTGGTAAAACTAAATAGTCCAAGAGAGTTGGCTCTTTGGACAAGTTAATGCAAACATGGGGAAAATATTGCATAGCCAAATAGAATAACATGGCACACACAACATTATCCATCTTGGGCAAACATGGCAACCACTGCCTGGGTATTCAGTGGTTTGGGCATTGCTCTTGATGGGACATAGAAGGAGCAGTGTTCTGGTACTAGGTTTCCCTCAGGGCACACAACAGTCCATAGTCTCCAAAGGAGTAGTGGGCCCTCCTGGGTGTCGCACTATATTTACAAGATGATCTTTTGAAGAACATGCCATGTTTTTAGAAAAACATATACAGATATTCAATGTTATGTGCAGTTTTCGGAGCTGCTATTTTCTTATATTTCTTAACCTAACTTGCCAGCTGAGAGCGTAGCTTGGATGCAGACAAGATCCCCATTCAGTTCTGCTGAAGAGATTTTCACCAATGAATGTATGTTTTTATAAGAATCTGTTGAAAGCTTATCCCTATACTATGCCCATTACTAATTGGCAAAGTCGATAAAATGCATTAAAGCCCAAAGAAGGTTTACTACTCGGTCTAGATCATCATACTGAAAACATCCACTGTGTGACGTCCTACTGCTTCTGTTGGGCTTGATAAGAACCTAGTTCAAACCTGCCCAGTAGGACAGTTTAGTTCTTTGTATATCCCTGATAGCAGGAACAGAACCAATCCAGCTTATAGTAGAGCCACCAAGCAAATGTTCAATGCAGGTTCATCAGCAATAATCTCATTAATAAGGATTATTATTCCCTTTAAATTAAACATACTCATCAATTATGTAGTTCAGACTGACAACTCCTTTATTAATGGTGGTACAGCATATCTACGCACATCACAATCCAACCAATCTCCACCAGTTCCCACCCCGACCATGTTGCTACGCCAGTCTATCAAGTGATGTCACCCCTCAATCACCCCTTTAACTTACTACCAAGGCTAACTGGCCCTTTGATCCTGGCTTTCCAGGGGGTATCCAATCAGATCAGGAGTGGAGATACTCTGCTAATGTATGTGACCCTCCATATGCCCCAGTTTGCGTCCCCATTAACACTTAAGTGTCCACTGACCCCTGAAAACAGCCAGCACTTCCCCCACTGTACTAGACCCCTTAAAACCAAGCACCTCGTAACTGGTGACCCCTCTGTCCCAGGTTCCCTGGTAATACACTTTATTAAACTCCCTGGGGAGAATGCAGCATTTCAATAACAAACATGATTGGTTGCCACCTTTACATCAATAGATTCACACAACAATACAATAATTCTGTTCATCACCCAAAGAACACCATGTTTTTCAGCAGCTGGGACTGGGAAACTGGTCAGAGTTCAGGGAAAGATGGATGGTGCTAAATACAGGGATATTCTTGAGCAAAACCTGTACCACTCTGTGCGTGATTTAAGGCTAGTGCGCAGGTTCACCTTCCAGCACGACAATGACCCAAAACACACTGCTAAAACAACACTTGAGTGGTTTAAGGGGAAACATGTAAATTTGTTTGAATGGCCTAGTCAAAGCCCAGACCTCAACCCAATAGAAAATTTGTGGTCAGACTTAAAGATTGCTGTTCACAAGCGCAAACCATCCAACTGAAGGAGCTGGTGCAGTTTTGCAAGGAGGAATGGCCAAAAATCCCAGTGGTAAGATGTGGCAAGCTCATAGAGACTTATCCAAAGCGACTTGGAGCTGTGATTGCTGCAAAAGGTGGCTCTACAAAGTATTGACTTTAAGGGGGTTTAAAGTTATGCATATTGACTTTTTTTATTTTGTCCTATTTGTTGTTTGCTTCACAATAAAAAAAAAACATCTTCAAATTGTGGGCATGTTCTGTAAATTAAATTATGCAAATCCTCAAACAATCCATGTTAATTCCAGGTTGTGAGGCAACAAAACAAGAAAAATGCCAAGGGGGGTGAATACTTTTGCAAGGCACTGTACATCGGTCTACTACAAGCTTCCTTTATCAAAGCAATAAGGCCAAAAAGCAGTAGGAAACTTCCTTACCTAATCAGGCCTTAGTGCCTTGTTCATTGTCTTGAGCCATATGCCTGAGAATGCATACTGGTGCAATACAGCATTACCTCTTTAAAAGGACATTGAAGTCACCATATTTGCCCTGCACCATCAGATAGAGATTGGAAGCATACTTTCCTTTTTAGTAGTTGTATCAGCTTTTTTAGCCTTTTTTATTATTTGTTTAAAGTGATAATACCTTACAGATGGGATGAAAAATGCATAAAGGGAGCTTCTCAATACTCCAACACCAAGTAGGGCATGATGGTCATAGAGTAGCCAAAGAAAAGGGAAACCTGTTTGACTGCAGTAAAGTGTTTACATTATGGGTGGAAGTTATTTACTCTTATCACTTGCTATCTAGACCATTGGTTCTCAAACTTTTTGATCTGGGGACTAGGTGGTTACCTTTAAATGCTCACGGGGGCCACCTTTGAGATTCAGAACATTTTTTTTAACAGGCAGATTCTACATGTGACACACTAAATTTAAATCCCATTTTGCACTGTTTTGAATAGCATATAGTTTAACTGAGGGTATGTTCATCAATAGTATATTTAAATCTATGACTAGAGTTTGTGGAATGTTAAATGATTAAGATTCTCCTCTTCCATCATTGTTCCAGGGAAGGCATTAGTCCTAGGGCTGGCTGTTGAGAAATACTGAGCTTGACCATATTTTAAAATTACAAAAAAGTAAGTGTTTAAATGTATAGGTATTGAATCCAATGCTTTTTATTTATGCAGCATTTTCATATATTTCCATTTCTACTTTTTCTTATTCACACATCACAGTGTTAGAGCATTGAAAGTACTTACTGGTATTAGCAGAAAATGTGAAACAAAATGGAAGAGTTTAGCAAAAATCTAAATATCAACAGCTGTTTAATTAACTGATGTATTGGATTAATGTGTATATTGTTAAACGTGTCCTTTTAGCCAAAATTAGCTTTGATGAACAAAGAATAATTTTTGTTTGTCCAAGGTTGGACTGTATTGTTTGAGACAATGCAAGTATATTGCTTTAATTAGGTTGCCCAGGGCCACCTGCTATAGACTATAGGTTAACTACCCACAAGGACCTTTGGTTTCTTGGAAATCTCGGCAACAGCACTCTGATATCTGGCTTCTGTATCAGTCAGGGTCTTTCCATCAGGAACCAGCACTTCAAGGAGTCTCAGTAACCTTCCTGTGGTAGTGAGCAGGACAAGTTACATGCAGGGTGGAGATAGGATTAGTATCACACCCACAAGGAACAAATAAGAGAACATACCATTTCTATATGTCTCAGCAGTGAACTGATTTATTTTTGGAAAGTCAACAATATTTATAGAGGTTAGATACAGAGGGGATGTATACAACACAACAATGACAGGGACTGACAGACAAACCCAGGAGATTGACTCCACATGGGGTCTAATAGTCTGGCATCCTGTCTGGCACCTGTGAACAATAGGCCAACCTCCAAATACACATAATGCTGTCTCCATGTCTAGTGGTCTGGCAAACAATGGGACAAAACAGATTACAAAACAATGGAGGTGTTTATGCACATAGTCCTGTGGCTGGAGCCAAGCAGTCTGTCCTTTATGGTGGCTCACTGGGCTAAGATCCAGGAACAGGAAAAGGGGTCTGTGACATAAGTGTACCATATTACAGCTTGATTGTCTTGTTTTGTGTACTATTTTTTTGTTGCTTTCTCTTTGTCCAAACTTTCATAAACTCCAAGAGAAAAATCATGTAAAATAACAGAGTAGAAGAAAACAATCCCACACTATCTATCTATCTATCTATCTATCTATCTATATATATATATATATATATATATATATATATATATATAATTTTAAATCTTTTTATTATATTATCCATGCATACAATAAAAAACAAAGAGTACTATCACATATATACACATACATACAATATTTTACATGGATATGGAATAGCAAGATTTTTATACATAAAGGTAGATTATATTATAATTATCATAAAGCTGATGTTCTATAGTTAGATTTTAAGAAAATTACTACGGTAGAAATACATAACTGAGGAGCGACCTCCCATTATTACTATTCACCATTATGACGTGTTATAATCGTCCCACATAATCCATTTTGTTAATATGTTTTCCCCTTTTTGTTCTTGTACAATATAATGCCTTTTTCTACCTCTTTATATTGTTCAATTCTTTATTTAATATTTAGCCGCGTTGGAACCTTTTTAGTTTTCCAAGATTTAACAATATGCTATTTACATGCCATTAAAATATGAGATATCAACATAGCATGTTGAATTGTCGGCATTTTGGGGGGAAAAATGGAATAATATTATTTCTGGGCACATAGTTATCTGTATATTTGTAATTAACTTAATATAGTTAATGCACTGACTCCAGAGGGGTTGAATCATAGGGCATCTCCACCACATATGACATAATGTACCTTTCCCTCCGCATTCTTTCCAGCATTCATCAGTTTAGTGGATTCATTTTATTCATGGTGGTTGGAGCTAGGTGCCACCTCTGGATTAATGTAATATATAATTCTCTATACGACATACAGACGAAAGTTTCTTTAACAAATTTACAGGCTTTAAACCATTATACTTCTGTCCAAGTGTTGTCCAGCTCCACTTCCCATTTCACCATTTGATTGGTTTTACATTTTTCATCTCTAATATTAAATAATTTATTACATTTAGAAATCACGTGTGTGGCGTTTTTTTAACGATAAAGTTTTCAAAGGGTAAATACTCTCTATGACCCTCCAATTGAAAACCACTCTTACAGAGTATAATTTTAATATTCTCATATTCCTACCAAGTAATTTTAAGACTTTTACATTTTTCAAAAGTTTTGTATAAGATATGAGTGACTCATTATCATATAGGTCTCCAACAGTTAGAACTTCAGCGGCATTCCAGTTCTGTAAATCAATATTCTTATAATTGTATTGTAATAAACTCAGAGGAGCAGCCAGCGTTGGATATTTGGTCAAATCCCAATTATCATTGTTTGTACCACGGTTTTACCAATGATCTTATTCCTCCAAAGCACTTTGCGACCATTGTTTCCTCAAATTTCGGGAGCCATAATATTAATTTGATAGAGAAAGTACCCACAAGTTCTTTTTCTATTTTAAACCATTTAGATTCTTTAGTGGCTAGATTCCAACCAAGCAGATGGTCTTACATGACAGCTCTATGTATATCTGTTACTGAGGGAGCTGCTAATCCACCTCTTTCTGGTTGTCTTTTTATAATATTTAACTTTAGTCATGGTTTCTTTTTCTTGTTTATATATTTATTCATAGTGCTTTGTAGTGAATTAATGATATATTTATGCACCACTTGTGGAATACTTCTAAAAACTTACATTATCTTTGGGATAATTACAATTTTAATCAGAGCCATCCTACCTAATAATGAAAGAAAATCTGGTCTCCATTCTGAAATGGTCTGTTTTATTTGTTCATGGACTAATATAATATTATCTCTTATTATATATTTAATGGAAGGTTTAAAGCAAATACCTAGATGTTTTATTCCATTACTTTCCCAATATAGTTTGTATTTATTGCGGAGTGTGGCTAACTCAAGTTCTTTTAATCCCAGTGCTAGAGTCTCGTAGTTGATTTTCAGATAAGAATATTTATTGTATATATCTTGCATGTCAAATAGGGCTGACAGGGAAGTATCTGGTTCAGATAATGTTAGAACCATATCATCGGCAAACATTAATAGTTTATATTGATTGTCTCCAATCTCTATACCCTTGATTAATTCCGTATTACGGATTAATTCCGCCAAAGGTTTTAAAGATAAGATAAAAACCAATGGGGACAAAGGGCAACCCTGTCTAGTCCCATTTGACAGCCCAAACCTATTTGATCTAAAGTCGACACCAGTAACTACAGCACTGGGATTTCTATAGTGAGCCATAATCCCGTTACTCCCAAATCCTTCAAAACCAAATTTATCCAATACAGATTCAATATATGTCCGGTTTACCCTATCGAGCCTTTCAAGGAGATAAACAGTGATGGGATATTTTCCTTTTTAACAAACGTTGTCTCTTGTTCATAAACCCGACTTGGTCATGATTAATCAATCTTGAAATACATTTGTTTAATCTGTTAGCTAATATCTTGGCGTAAATTTTGGTATTGGAATTTAGGAGCGAAGTAGGTCTATAATTCAAGTGATTTTCGCGATCTTTATTCTGTTTAGGGATATTAATGATGTTTGCTTCTGTCATTTCTGATGGCATGTTTCCTATGTCCTTAATCTCCTTAAACATAATACATAGGGTCGGACTAATCTCATTCATAAATACTCTATAGTATGTATTTATAAGGTCGTCAAGGCCTGGGGCTTTATTCAGTTTATTTCTTTATTAAGATCTAACAGTTCTTTCTTGTTTATTTTTGGTAAATGTATTTTCCTCAAAAAAATGTCTATATCACTCTTTGTATTTACCGGCTTTATTTCCCAAACTATAGTGGTCCTGTTGAGATCTAAAGATAATATTGTCTTTTTGTATTTGGACTATCTTTTGGATCTGTAATGATAATTGTTTAATTTTTGCACCTTTATTTATATTAAGCAAGGTTTTATTGTCTATTTGTAATTTATGCAGATCGATATAGAGATCTCTAAGCGATCTACCTCTGGAATTTTTTAAATAGGCCCTTCTAGCCATGCACAGGCCTCGAACGTATGCCTTATGTGCACACCAAATAGTTATTTCTGAAGTAACTGAATTTTTGTTAACAGTAAAAAACATTTTGATCTCTTCTTTCAGTTTGCTAACAAATTCTGCTGACTTCAATAAAGTTGCACCCAATTTCCACTGTTTATTCTTACTATATTCCTGTGTATCTTTTATTCTCATGCTTACTACGCATGGTCTGACCATATAATATCTCCAATCTTGACTAAATTTGACTCATTGTCATTGTCAATATCTGTAAAAAAATAATCTATCCTGGTATAACATAAATGCCTGCCAGAGTAATATGTATAATCTTTTTGCTCAATATTTAAAACCCTCCAGCAGTCATATTTTTCAGGATCTCCATTGAAAATTGGTTTGCTAACTTTTTAGAGAAATTTGGCAGATCGTTTCTTTTAGCTATCCATGTGCATATTGAAATCTCCACACAAAATTAATCTTCCCTTTTTAATCTGGTTTATCTGCTCCAAGATTTTCCTCAAATATCTGATCTGACCAAAATTAGGAACAGGCAAATTTGCGATAGTATAAACAACCTCACTGATCTCTCCTTGCCATACAATGAATCTAACCTCTGCATCCAACATTTTAAATTGTTCCTGGACCATCAGTTTTTTACTGAACATAATAGCAACCCCGCTTAATTTAGACTTTTGTGACGCTGTTAGAGAAAGAGAAATATTTACTTGCCATTATATGAGACTTTCCCTCCCTCCAATGCGTCTGTTGTAAACACACCACGTCTATGGCTTCTTTAATGAAGCTTATTGAGGCGATTATTCATTTATATGGTGCGTTTAAGCCCCTGGCATTCTGTGATATAATTTTAATCATTGTTACTTATTTCCAATTTGCTATTAATAATGTTCCAATATAAAGGGAGAATCACCTTATTTTGCTTTAAAACATCTTTTGTTCTTAATTTCACTATTCCTTATTGTATTATTATTTTCGACAAAAACATTCATACATACATTCAAACTCATTACTGCAAACGTTCTGGTATGCAGTTTTATCTTACAGGGTGAAATTTGCCAATGTAAAGAAATGAGGGGCGTAATAAAAAGGACCTAAGCTGGTCCTATTGGGGAGAGCCAGATTCAAAACATCTTATAAGTGATTTATTCTTTGATGACTGCTACTTTCCTCTTTTAAATGCCTTGCAAAGTTATATTTAATTCATCATATATTCAATATATATTTAGATATACATAATAGAATACTTTATAAAACATTTAAATATTTGCAATACCATAGTATTAGTTTATTAACCTAGATTCTCTAGATCATCCTTAACTTTCCAAATTTGTGTATCTATCTTTCAAAAATATAAAAGTGCAGATAAATATATAAAGTGCTAGTGCGTAATCCTCATGTATTACTAAAGAATTCTTATCTAGAATACTACTTCACTTCAAGTGCCACTCTATTCAAAAAAAGAAAAAAGTAAACACTAAAAATATTACACCCAACTTTCAATGCATGTCTATTATCAAACCTCTAATATAATCTTATCAATACGTTATATATATATAAAAATTTATATAGTAGTTCAATTTTACCCAGTTACCTTCTACTTTTTTAACACATCTAAATAATATTAATCTTGTGTTTCTTATATGTACTGTATATGAATCATAAAATGTTTGCATTTCTGAAACCAGCAGACTTATCAATATACACTATAAAACAAGGCAAAAAAGAAAAAAGAATAAAATGTCTGTGAAACTAAACTATCCATTTGTTTCCATATTTTATGGTTTGCCAATCTGGTTTCTTCAAATTTAGGTCAAGCTTTCGAGGTCCTTTGTGTAAATTCTCCACCTCCATTTTCCACTATAAGAGTAGAGCTTCTCCATCTTTTACTTAAGAAATTCTATGCCAGTGTGCATGCTTTGAGATCGTCACACCTTTTGTGAATCTTCACTTATATTTCAGATCATGTTTTCTCATAGTGGCTGTAATATTCATATATTTTTCCGTAAGGCTAGAGTAGCAGTGCTATATCAGAGAGTATTTTTATTTAATTCTAAGGAGGGGGAAAACTTGGAAATGTATAGCTAGCTCACAAAATGTATTCTTTTTCAAAGATACGTTGGAAACTAATCATAACGTCTCTTGGTTATCCATTTGTCAGCTTAACTGAAAGTGGGATTCTATGTAGATTATCAAATATGTTCGTTTCCTGAGTAATGCCAGGTGTAAATGTAGAGAAAAATTCTCTCAGATAGTCTTTGAGGTCTAAAACCGCCTCAGGTATTCCTCTTAATTTTTTCTTCTGGATCGGTTTTCCAGATTTATAATTTTATGTTCTAACTCAGTGACTTTTTTTTTAAGGGTTGTAGTGTAAGGTATTACTGAAGCATGATCTATCACCAATTTATCAAATTTGGATTCTATATCTTCAATTCTCCGATGAATCTCTTTGATAGCTTTATAGTTTTCCCCAATTTGCAATTTAGGATCTGCTGTTAGATTAACCTGAAACACTCTCAACATTTCTTTAAGTTTTGAAGTAATGATCACTTCCTCCTGGGGTGCGTTTGACTCTATTGAGACAGATGACTCATTGTTGCCTACTGAACTGTGATTGCGTTCTCTACCAACAGCATGGCTTTCTGAAAGAGATTTTTTTTAGCTTGCTGGAGTTAGGGGCAAAAGAGGTTTCAGCTTTCTGAGATGTAAACTTTTTTACTTTTGCCTTGGATTTAGTTAGCCATATTTTTATTTATGACTGTTTAATAGTATATAGCTGAAACCTTAGATTGTTTAACTGATGGTCTAGAACCCAGTGGCTCCACAGGTCAAACGTACGCTCTTTCAGCCGTCCAATAGGGCATCAAGCCCTACTCATAAAATGTCTATTGAACTATTTATTTGTTGAAAGCTGTTTAAAGATTTCAAACTTTGGTGGCAAAATTATCAACAACTGATGTATGGTGTAATGTCACCTTGCTCCCAGCACATAGAAAGCCCTTTAGTCTTTTAGTCCGTCAGATGATAGTAGTCCTAGGTGCAGACCATATGAGTGGCTTTTGCTCAAAGAGTTTATATCCAGTAAAGGGATAGCTAGTGTTACCTCAGCTTCTATTACTCTTATGATGTTCCTGTATCAGGGACCAGCTGGGATACTCTCTATTTTTAATATTGGGATATCTGTGCTTGTTTCTCTGTTTATATCCCCCCTGTCTCTATATTCAGTTGGTTTTAACTTTATGAGTTTATGTTTAGGTGTGGAGGTAGTTTTCAGCGTTATTTGCTCCTAAAATTCTCCTACATTAGGAGCCTACTAACCTTGACTCTGTGTGTCTGTATTAAATGCACTTCAGCTTTAATTGCTCATAATGTAGCCTAAGGTTTGAATTCTATTACTCCCAATTTGGGGGGGGGGGGGGGGGTTATACACTTAAGTGCTGTATTCCTGTTCCTCTGTGAGACTATATTACTTCTCCAATATAATTCCAGAAAATGCTCTCTGAGTTCTATGAAGTCACTAGCTCAACTTCTGTCTGATTCTATATCAGGGCTTATGTGTGCAATGCTTTTATAGTATAGCCTAGGGCTTGAGTTCTGTTACTCCTAATTAAGGGGGTTCTATACACTTGGGGCCTCATTCTATTGATGGACGTAAAATGGCTGCAAAACTGCGATTCCTTGCAGCCAGCTTACGGCCCTGCGTAGCGCTATGGCTACGCTGCTATTCAAATGGACGCAGCAAGGAGGTCCCCCTTACTGTCGGCCACAAACTATGCAATTGGTCGCAAGCATTTCCTGCACGCCAGTAAATCGTGTTTCAATGCCGCAAATTCGGAAAACTATAAATGCAAATATAAATTCAAGACAGCACTGTAAAGCACTGTAAATGATAGGCAACATAATGGGGGACATGGGGATTAATAGCAACAACCTCTCAAGCTTGCACATCGTCCAAATCCAATATTTCATTTCAGGTTTATTTTCCGTCCCAAGTCCCGCTGGCTTCAATGACCTCGAAGTCAGTAAATCGTTGTTAAAACCCGTACGGGTTCGGAGGTTGAAGGCCGCAAACCCAAAGTATTGTAGAAGCAAATATATATTCAATCCAGCACTGTAAAGCACTGTAAATGATGGGGAACACAATGGGGGACATGAGTTTTAATAGCAAAACGTTCTCAAACTTGCACATCGCCAAATTATAATCTTTGATTTTAGGTTTAATTTCTGTTCAAAGTCCTCCGTTCAATGACCTCCAAGCCCGTAGAGACTTGCATGATAGATAGAACACGTAGATTGAACATGAAATTACATTTCTTTATTTGCAGATTTGAGAGTAGGGGAATGTTGAGCTATTAATTCTAAGACCAAACATCACTTTCACTTTTAATACAAGTACAGGATGACTTTTCTATTTGCTTAATTAGTGCTACGATTTGTAAGTAAGCCCTTTGCGACACCTCCGTGGCCCAAGTAACCTGTGGGTCTATTTTACCCATTTACGGACTTGACGGAGGCTAATCCCGCAGCCGTTGCGGGTCTGATGTGCTCCAAGCCCGTGTGACTCTGGACACGGAACTTGAACATGAATTACAAAAAAAAGATTTGCAGATTTGAGTGTAGGGGAATGTTGTGCTATGAATGCTAACAACTACAATCACTTTCACGCCTCATCAAAGTACAGGATGGCTTTTTTAATTGGTGCTACGATTTGTAAGTAAGAGCCTTGTGGGACCTTTTTGGTGTAAGTAAGCTGCGGCTCAGTTTAAGCTAATTACGACCTTGATGGAAGCGTTCGAGTAGCATTTGAATAGCGACCTGGGCTTTCTTGCGGCCACGTAAGATCAAAGTCTTACCATGCGGCGGGTTTGGCCGCAAGGGATAACAAGGCGCCGGCCGTAAGACGGCCGGAGCCCTCAGCCACAAGGGAATAGAATAGGGTTGTAGCTTGTGGCCATCCCTTGCGGCCACGCATCTCCTACGGCCCTTAATAGAATGAGGCCCATGGTTCGCTGTACTCCTGTATCAGGGTCCGAGTGGCTCAGTCTCTATGAGACTATCTTGCTCTCTGGTGTCTATACAGTCATTGACTCTGCTTCTGTTTAATCCTGTATCAGGACTTAGTATCCATTCATTTACTTTGAGCTGTTTGGTGATTTAATGCTTATGTACAAGCGAATAAATGAGCTAGCTATCTATAGTACAAAAGCCACACAGTCTAAACATATAAACGTCCAGTGATCCTCTAGCCCAACAGGTGCATTCAGCATAACTACAGTCCAGCAAGTAGAGTTAGACACTGGCTCCACTGGAGCTCTCACCTCCGGGTCATCAGATACTCTTCAGATATCCAGCTGTAGCATATAGCTCACCCTCTCCCATAGGCACTGGTCTTCAATTATAATTGCACAGGTCTCAAGCTATCCATGGGCTATCCATGGGCAGTCCCTTTCGTCCTATGCCTCCGCTGGAGTTCTCACCTGCCAGCAAACCAGCCCACACATCGCTTCAACTGCAGCGTCAATGTCCCACGTGAGCAAAAGCTGCTATCGGGAGCAGCCTCTCTCTCTCTCACATGTCCTGCATCAACAGGAGGGACTCCGTTGGAGCTCTCACCTCCAGATTGTCCACAATAAATCTGCGCAGGGCTACAGCGTCAAACTCAGCCAAATCAGGCACATCCACACTATCTATATTTAACATCATTTTTTACATCAATTATTTCTCATAGAAAAAAAAATGATACATTTATGTTATGATATTTTAAATGCATGCTAGAGATGATTTAAATATAGAGGCCCTTCAACAACCATGAATGCTCAATCTCAATTTTTGCTTCTCCGTGATCAAGATTAGCCAATTAAGATAACAATTATAATGACCCCCCTCCAAGCATAATTAGAAATCTGAGGAAATTCGCAAATAATTCTCAGCTTCTTATAAGGTGTCACAGGTGCTAGCAGCTAAAACGTGGTGCTTTTCTTCTTCTTTCATCTATCTCTTTTTCTAAAGTAGCTAATGAAAGATAATTTTTGCAAGGTATTGGACAGTTTCTGGATGGCACTAGAAATATAATATACCTATGTATCTCTTAACATTTGTGTATTTTATTTTATCAGGAAGTGCTTAAAATATATGTGTTTATGCCCAATACCATGTATAGCTAGTTTTTCAAGCTCTTGAAGAATAAGTTAAAAAAAAAACAACAGTTTAATTTTTGAGGTGAAAATATGTAACACAATAATATTTGCCTCAGTTTAAAGAAAAGCTCTGTTGTTTGGGAGAAAATATCCCATGCTAAGTGGCAGTATTTCTGCAGAACTGAATAGAGATCTTATTGAATACTTTACTCCCAATCTACCAGGTGTCTGTGAAGGGTTTGTGACACCACTGTGAAGCAGGAGTTGGCATGACTCAAATGTGAGCCGGCAAGTACAGACCCAGAGATCAGAGCCAGGGTACCAGACACAACTCTACAGTATATCTAAGGCACAAAGAATGTTCCTGGCTGAATCACTATCCACACAGTCCAATGTTTAGGGAGTGGCACTAAACACTCCAAAAATCTTTTTTTTCCTTCTCAATAAAAATTACTCAATATGAAAATATTTTGTATTATTTTATTATTCTGACTCATCATGACTATATTTGGGTATTGTGAGCGTGCAGCGTGTGTCTGTAAATGTAAAATTACTGGTTGTGAGGTAACACATGTAAATCATTTCTATACTTTCCATTCTTGTTTTAGTGTAAATGTCAGGACACATATCTAACTAGGTGTATTATATTAAAAATCAAGGGTAGGACAGCTTCACATGGAATTGTGTTTCTGATATATTAACTCTTTTGTTAGCAGTTTGTAAGTTGTGAGATCTAAGCACATAATTGGTCTATAAATTAACATACACAACAGGACCTACAGTAAATGTATAATCAAATATTCTGTATCTGAATCTCATCATAACTTCTAATAGATATGGCTACAGTAACAAAATAAAAACACGTAAAAGTGCTTAAATCGTTTGAAAAAAGTCAGCGCTAGCAAAGGTCCACCTGTCAGGGCTCTTCGGGTGTGAAATACGAGATGATGGTACGTCTGAAGTAACAAGTCCAAGGTCACAGGCAAAGAATGATCAGGCAAGCCAAAGATCAGGGGCCGGCAGACATCCAACGATGTCAGGAGCAATCTGGGTCAGCAGCAAAAGATAAGTCCAATAGGGAATAGGAACTGTAGCTAAACAGAAGAGGAAGATACAGGAGCAACAAGTACTCACTGTCACAGAAACCTACAACAGGCACAGAGAGGAGGCCGGAGCAGCAGTTAATAGTCCCAGGTGAGATGTGATTCGCTGGTAGAAAGACCCAGGCTTAACAACAACCAATCAGGAGAAACCACATCAAAAGCTAGAAGAGGGACTTCTGACTGATCTGTCTCTAGAACACATATCTGTAGATGCTGTGGCACGAGACTGTCATACATGTCGTACTTGTGCTAAGCCATGAGATTGAACCTGGGCATGGACACTGACACTACCGCTTGCCTGAGGGCTGGTCTCCACATGGCCTTTGATTGTCTTGGATGGTGAAAGCGATAAAAACAATTGATCAATTTAGGGGCATTGATCTCAGAGGCTCATATCCATCTGTGTTATTCAGGACCAAAACTTCTCCAGGCA
The DNA here is from genome assembly GCA_027410445.1 of Discoglossus pictus. Lineage (NCBI taxonomy): Eukaryota > Metazoa > Chordata > Amphibia > Anura > Alytidae > Discoglossus > Discoglossus pictus. The sequence goes on along the minus strand of CM050166.1, from coordinate 305,773,485 downwards.
ACCAGATATTGAAGAGAAAACCTACAGAGATGAGAATATAGGATAGCAAACACTTTAAATGTTGCATGGCCATTCCCAAAAAATAGTTTTGGACAGGACTGAGTAATGGAAAATTGGTATTAAGTGTATGGTTATCAGAAGGCAACATAGTGTAACAAATGTATCTTTAAAGTAAGTGGTAGCGTCAAGCAAAACACTACTGGGCTGTTGTTGGTTTCAATGGGAAAAGGTCCAATGTATTTTGGACCCAACTTGGATGAGTGCTGTTGAAGCTAATGATTTCATGTAGAAAGCCAAAGTAGATCTCCTTCTTGGAGAACCAGGGGTTATTTTCTTCTACAGTCAGCATAATGCTTATGATCAATGGCGACTTAATTTAGCAAACGTTGAGTAGACAACCAGACCTGCTTTTGAGTCAGCTGCAGGATTCCCAGTAGGAAGAACAGATAAAGGCAAACAAGGTATATCTAAGTTTCCTGGATTATTAATGCATCTGATGGAGGAGAATCAGAAGTGTATTAAAAAAATGTTTGCATGAAAAAATACCAAAATAAACATTTAAACACTTACCTTGAAGTTAGCAAAATCTATTGTAATTTCTGACAGTTTCAAATTAAGGTTAACACCCCCTACAATTTGTTTTGTCCAATCCGGTTAGAGAAAGATTTCAGACATAGCACTATGTTAGTTGCTATGGCAACACCACACAGCATAGCCAGGTGGCAGGGATGAGTCATATACCAGCAGTGGCAACACTGCTCTTCTATTGGCTTTGGTGCAAAGCAGCATGGGATACGTAGGCAAAGGAGCCTTTGAAATGTAGTGTATCACTGACATGTGACAGAAAGCTGCAACGAGGAAGCTGTAAGGAGATTGGCTGAGCAAGCAACAGCAGGTAATTAGTAGGTTAATATTGCTCCCTGGGTGCTGCATGCTGATTGGCGGGTGGGGGGGGGGCACCAGGAAGTTTTGTAGATACACCCTGAGGGATTTTTAGATATTAATAAAAATAAAATGTTTTATGAGATGTGCTGCATACACATAAGCTGCTTTTTTTCCTACAGAGTGCAGACATTTATTAATCTAGCTCACTTAGATATCCCTTTAAGGCATCATGCTGTTGGTTATTATGACCAAATTCAGGCAAGGGTAGAAGATCAACCCAGTCATTCTGTTCTGCAGAACAGAAGCACCTGATATATTGTTTCAGATATTGATTGGTATTCTTGGATCTGACCAGTGGCGGCTGGTGACTTTTCAAGTTGGAGGGGCGACAGGGCGAAACATAGCCACTCCCCCTTTTACAAACCACACCCATTTTTTATAACTCCTCCTCCTGATGTCATAATGACCTTTATAAGCCCCGCCCAATGACCTTATGCTTGTAAAGCCCATTGAAATACATGATCTGCAATGCAGAAATGTCAAGAAGTAAAGTAACAATGTGTTAAATTCATTGGTATACAATATAGATTGAAAAAACTCATGTGACAAGACTACAGCAATATCATAATTGCACCTATACGTATTAACAGAAAAATTAAAGGAGTGACACCTACCATTAGTCGGCTCTTCTTCTCAGGGTATTCACGTTCATTAAGTTGACCAATGAGTAGAAACAAATCTGCAGCCACATAGGGTTTGCACCTGGGGTTGAAAGAAAACAAGCAAATCAATCATACCATTCAAGAACAAAACCATACTTAAAAAATATTAAACGACCAAGTGGAACCATATAGGCCCCTAACATACTTTAGAAGACCAAGTGTGACTATATAGGCCCCAAACATACCTTAGAAGACCAAGTGTGACTATATAAGCCCCAAACATACCTTAGAAGACCAAGTGTGACCATAGGCCCCAAACATACCTTAGAAGACCAAGTGGAACTATATAGGCCCCAAACATACCTTAGAAGACCAAGTGTGACCATATAGGCCTCAAACATACCTTAGAAGACCAAGTGTGACCATAGGCCCCAAACATACCTTAGAAGACCAAGTGGGACCATATAGGCCTCAAACATACCTTAGAAGACCAATCAGCACTGCATAGGCCCAAACCAGTGGATCTTGGGATTCAAGAAAACAACAACATTTAACTTCTGTTTAGACAACACAATAATCAATGTCAAACAAACACGTTGAATTAGCATATGGATAACCATATGAGCAGTAACGCCACGCCAAGGCTTCAACAATTGTTACTGACCATTCACACACCTTTCATAGCTCCTTCAATATGCACACCCACACACCATTCATACTTTACTTACCACTAGTTATTTTTGGTAGTGAGGTGGTGCCATTTCTGAGAACTTTACGTACCCTTGAAGGTGCCTCCAATTCCTTCAAACCAATGCATTTAACCGCTACAGGGCCATGGTGCTTTTTAATTACTTTTTTGATCCTCTTCAATGTGGAGAAGCATCTTTCTGGTTCTTTAGTAGTCTTCGTTGTTGTAAGCAGGATTCCTTATAGCTTCACTCACTCTGTTAAATTATGTAGATTAAATTGATGCTAAAGTTGCTGCAGAGCAACAGCACTTGTACAGACATGGAATTCTTGCTTCCTGAACACAAGTGACAGCTACCCTTGGAAGTGCCGCCAATTCCTTCAAACCACGCCAAGGCTTCAACAATTGTTACTGACCATGCACACACCTTTCATAGCTCCTTCCATATGCACACCCACACACCGTTCATACTTTACTTACCACTAGTTATGTTTGGTAGTGTGAGGTGGTGCTGCTTAACGCAGTTTATCTTTGCACACCTTGGGGGTATGCATTCTTCTTTGCTTCAATCACTTGTATTTTAATTTTGCACGGCGATCTTTCAAAGAACAAAACTTCTCAATGGTTTTTTCATTGAAGTCTGGGATCTCGGAAATCAGTTGCTTTTCCATTGAGAGCATCGCCAATGCATTCAACCGCTCCAGGGACATGGTGCTTCTTAAAAAGGTTTTTATCCTCTTCAATGTTGAGAAGCATCTTTCTGATTCTGCAGTAGTCATTAGTGTTGTAATCAGGATTCTTAATAATTTTACTGTCTCTGTGAAATCATTCTGCAGATTAAATTGATGGAAAAGTTTGTGCAGAGCAACAGCACTTGAACAAGTATGAAACTCTGTCTTCCCATACAGAAGTGACAGCTCAGTGCGTAATTGTTCCTTCTTCAGTATTGGATATGCTTGCACGGTGTCTTCCAGAGCTTGGGTTGGAAAGCAAGTGTCATGGGTTTTATACAAGTCACTTTGAACAAGTTTGGCACTGACTAGGTGATTTGAAAATGAAAAACGTTCTTTTGCATGAACCACCACTATGTCACATACCTCTCTTGAAAGTTGTCTCAAGGTTGAGATCTCCGCACTCTGTCTGTTGACTGTTAGATCGCTCGGCAAACTTGCTTCTATCTCTTCCACAGAATTACGGATTTTCTGGATGCTGGCGACAAAGTCTTCTGTGACTTTTTTGATATAAACAGTATCCGTGTCTCGCTTCTGAAGCTGACTATAGAGGATGTCAACATGTGGCATTATTAAATGAAATAATTTAAGGAAGTAAAGGAACTCCCTGTCTTCCAGCATTCCAATGAAACCTGCGGCTTCCCGTATAGATGTTGGATCAAAGTTTAGACATGCTTCAATTGTCTGGAAACACTCAAGTAGCGCATCTCTGTTCTCGTAGATCACGTTCACGGTCCTAACGTTGAAGTTCCATCGTGTTGGTGCACCTCTTGGAAGTCTTCTACCAACTACCTCATCCAGAACTCCAGTCCTTTTTGGAGAGCGTGAAAAAAAAGATGGTATGCCGCCTATGTTTGAAAAAAAAACTCGAACTCTTCCAATCCTTGAAACTGCTTTCTCCATTATTAGGTTCAGTTGGTGAGCATAGCAATGGACGTAGTGTGCGTTCGGGTACACGTCTTTTATTTTTCTTTGAACTCCTCCTTGATCTCCACGCATCACACTGGCACCATCGTAGCTTTGAGCTATGAGTTTCTTCTTGTCTTCTGGCTCTGGGAGAACAGTATTCAGTGTTTCCAGCACAACAGCAGCAATCGAGTCTGCATCCGTTGATTTCATTTCCGTGAAGCCATCAAATCTTTCCACCACTTGATGCTTCTTGTCAATGTAGCGATAGACTACAACGCACTGTGTCCTAGCGGAAATATCGGTTGTTTCATCCGCTTGGATTGCCACAAACTGGGCTTCTTTAAGCTCTTGGTGAATCACTTCCTTTATAACTTCATGCATGCAGTCCAGTAGCTCATTCTGCACGGTTTTGGAAGTGCCCTTAAACACAGTTGCAGTCTTCAAATGCTGTTCCATTACACTATCGATACTGCCAACCAAATCCACCAGGCCTCTAAACACTCCTGGATTTAGCGATGTTTCACTCTCGTCGTGTCCTCTTAATGCCAGTTCAAAAGCGCCACAAAAGCGAACACAATCAATTATCTTCGAAAGGATGTACCGGTTCTTAGCCACTTCTTCGTTGTGTTTTTGAATGCTGACTTGGTATCCTTGGTCCAGTTGAATAGCAATGTTCGCCTGTCCAAGCATCTCAAACTTGATCCTGTTATCCAAGTGAGCTTTAGAACTTTTGTGTTTTGCCAATTTGTCAGCTAGATGTTTGACGTCAGTCACTCCAGTTTTGGTCCAAGCAGCGTCACCACCAAATAGGATGCATGGGAAACAATATAAGGACTTCCTAGAAACGCTTCCAGAAAGCCAGTCGTTCTTCTTGTACCATTCAGTATTGAAATTACGGACATATTGCTTCCCTCTATCTCTTGCGATTTGCTGCAGATTTATCGCCTAACCGTTTTACTTCCACCTTCTCCTCATAGGTTAGGGTGCCGAAAGGCTTCACAAGTAGAGAGTCAATAGTATTCATTTCTGATATTGATACCAATAAAAGAAAGAGATCACGGTATAATAATTTATATTATGTCACAAAATGACTTTAAAATAACAGTGTGTTGATTTCATTGGTATACATTACAGATTGCAAACCCTCATGTGACAAGACTACATCAAAACATCAAATTTGCACCTATACACATGGACAGAAAATTAAAGGCAATGATACTCACCAACAGTTGACTCTCCTTCTAGGGGTATTCACGTCCAGTAAGTCAACCAACGAGTCCAAACAAATCTGCTTTCACAGATAGTTTGCACCTGGGGGGTGATAGAAAACAACAAAAAAAACATTAGAAATCTCAAGACCCAAACCGTAACTTTTAAAACCTTAAAAGACCAAGTGTGACCATATAGGCCCCAACTGCACCTTAAAAACCTTAAAAGTCCAAGTGTGACCATATACTCACCAACAGTTGACTCTCCTTCTCGGGGTATTCACGTCCAGTAAGTCAACCAACGAGTCCAAACAAATCTGATTCCACAGATAGTTTGCACCTGGGAAGTGATAGAAAACAAACAAAAAAAACATTAGAACGTTTAAGACCCAAACCGTAACGTTTAAAACCTTAAAAGAGCAAGTGTGACCATATAGGCCCCAACCGCACCTTAAAAACCTTAAATAACCAATTTTGACCATATAGGCCCAACGGCACCTTAAAAACCTTAAATAACCAATTTTGACCATATAGGCCCCAACCGCACCTTAAAAACCTTAAATAACAAATTGGGACCATATAGGCCCCAACCGCACCTTAAAAACCTTAAATAACCAATTTTGACCATATAGGCCCCAACCGCACCTTAAAAACCTTAAATAACAAATTGGGACCATATAGGCCCCAACGGCACCTTAAAAACCTTAAATAACCAATTTTGACCATATAGGCCCCAACCGCACCTTAAAAACCCTAAGTAACAAATTGGGACCATATAGGCCCCAACCGCACCTTAAAAACCATAAATAACCAATTTTGACCATATAGGCCCCAACCGCACCTTAAAAACCTTAAATAACCAATTTTGACCATATAGGCCCCAACCGCACCTTAAAAACCCTAAGTAACAAATTGGGACCATATAGGCCCCAACCGCACCTTAAAAACCATAAATAACCAATTTTGACCATATAGGCCCCAACCGCACCTTAAAAACCCTAAATAACCAATTTTGACCATATAGGCCCCAACCGCACCTTAAAAACCCTAAATAACATATTGGGACCATATAGGCCCCAACCGCACCTTAAAAACCCTAAATAACATATTGGGACCATATAGGCCCCAACCGCACCTTAAAAACCCTAAATAACCAATTGGGACCATATAGGCCCAAATTGTAAAAAAAAAATAAAAAATAATAATATATATATATATATATATATATATATTGATAGATATATTGATTGATATATATATATTTATATATATATATATATAAATTGATATCAATATATCACAATAAATAAATATATATATATATATATATCAAATTGATATATATATATATATATATATATATATATATATATATTTATTTATTGTGATATATTGATATCAATTTTTATATATATATATATATATATATATATATCCAAATATATATATATATACGCATAAAAAATACACATACATATACATAAACATATACATACAACAATATATATTAATTGATATTTATTATTTGATTAATTGATGTTCTTTATTACTTGTTATATTATATTGTTCATGCATTTCTATTACACATTATTTTTTATACATATTACAGTGCTATTTTTTGGCTATACATGTTACAGGATAATATCCTGTAACATGTATATCACATAAAATAGCCCTGTAATATGTATAATACATACAGGGTCAAACAAGTTCACACTAACCTTTTTTACCCTTACAGGCTTCCATACCTGCTTGCTGATTTGCTAATTTTTTAAAGACTCTCATTGGTTGAAATCGATGTCAATCAAACATTTCAGCCAATCAGAGTCCTTCAAAAATTAGTATATATAGCAGACCGTGGGAAAAAAAAAATTAATCGCGGGAGGGGCTCCTTGTAGGAGGAGCTCTTTTAGTTTTTTTTTTTTTTTTTTTAGAGCGTCGTTTTTTTTTTTGTGGAGGCCTCTTTCAATGTGCCAGAATGGATGGATGGACAATGGCTTCAATCAACATTGGATTATTTGACCATTGGCTTCAATCAACATTGGATTATTTTGACCATTGGCTTCAATCAACATTGGATTATTTTATTTTGACCATTGGCTTCAATCAACATTGGATTATTTTATTTTGACCACTGGCTTCAATCAACATTGGATTATTTTATTTGACCATTGGCTTCAATCAACATTGGATTATTTATTTTTCATGACTATATCCAGAGGACAGAAGGCCAACGCTGGAGGGGTCAATTTTACAGGTAAGTATGTGCTGTTGTTTATTTTATTTTTTATTAATGTTTGTTTAAAGCTGTTTATTTTTGTATAAAATGTGTTGTGTTACTAACTGTACTAACAATGTGTTTGCTTACTGTTTACTTGTAATAATAATGTTTTTACTGTATTTTTTTTCCCTTCCCTTATTTTTATTTTATCATTAAAAGTGACAGGCACATATACATGCCTGTTACTTCTAAAAATGGAATAAAAATAGGGGGGGGGGGGGGGGGGGGGGGGGTAGGTAGTTGGTTCATCCAGGGTGGGGTCGGTCACGCTCAGGCGCCCATCGGATGCCCATCGGACCGCGTAGGCCACGATCAGGGGTGGCACAGGCCTCATGGGGGTGAACATCCACCCCCATGTGGCCTGGTCAACCCCGCTCACTGCCCTGAATACCCGGGGTAATCGGGCGGTGCTAGCATAGGCCGCATCGGGGTGGTGGTGATCTGGCCTCGCGGCATAGGGCGGCGACATGGAGGTCATCAGGGGTGGCACAGGCCTCATCAAGGGGGTGATCCGATCACCCCCATGTGGGCCTGTGCCACCCCGCTCACCACCCGACTACCCCAATCTCGTGATCGGGGTAATCCGGCGGTGGCATGATGGCATAGCTAGCATAGGGCAGGCCCGGCAGGCCTGATCGGGGGTGGCACAGGCCACATGGGGTCGTCGGTGGTAGTTGGTGGGTGGCTGGGTAGGTGGCACTGGCAGGCCAGGCAGGCATAGTGGGGGACTGGGGGTAACTGGTCACCCCTAACTTTTATTAGGGGCTACTAGGGGTTTTGGTTTGGCCAGGGGCAGGGGCAGGGCAGGTGCCAGGCAGGTGTAGACTTACTGTGTTAGGCAGCAGAGCAGATGTGAGTAGATTCAGCCAGGGAGGTCTCTCAGTCTCAGCGTGACCAGTGTCAGGAAACAGAAAGGGGGAAGGGACAGGCAACTGGTGGTTTTATTGACTGTATCAGTCAATCAAAATGATAACTCGAGGCCCTATTTGTTGGCGGGCGCTCAGGGCTAACGGTCTGGGTGGGTTTAGATTGATCACTTAGTAACTGGACAGCCTTCCATCATTGATTGGTCAATGATGGAATACTGTCAGTTATTAATTGATACATTTATGACCGCCCATGCATATCGTCACTGTGATGGTGGGCGGCATGCATTAACGGTCAGGGGGCCAGGCCAGGACTCATTGAAGAGAGAGAAGAGTCTAAGGTTAGTGACGTGTACACACACAGTATAACTATTGTAATTTGATCACACAGGGTTCAGGCAGGGGGCTATATAGATACACAGCATTAGTTAATGTAGCGCAAGGGTTATTTTAAAGTGACCCTTTACTAACTTTACTTCATTTTTAATACTATTGAGACTTGAAATGATGATGTACACCTTATATTTATTTGTTTTTGGGTTATACTAATACATTGTTGTGTTTTTTTTATTGCAGGGTGAAGAAAATATTTGGGGGGGCGTTTGCCCTGACGCCCCAATGGACGGGCCGCCCCTGGATCTGACACAGGTGTTACAAGCTGCTCCAAAGTACTTGACGTGAGTTCAAACCTTAGGCCACCAAAAATAACAGGATAGAAGGTCCAGCTTTTTGCAAACAACAGGATGATCGTGCTGGCAGGGGATGTGAGATAGTTCTATGACCTCTTTATGATAGGATGGAGGCACAAACAGCTGTCCTCTGGTGATATAGTCTCAGAGGCATCTACTTCCAACACAAATTTCTGAGTGCCTTTTCCTTGGCCTGGGTGTTGGCCCATTGAGCCCAGTAAAGGATAGACAGCTTTTCTCCAGCCAAGGGATTATGTACTTAAACACATCTTTTGTATTTGTAATCTGTTTTGTCCCATTATTTGCCAGATAAAGTTAATCACATCTAAAATGTGTTAGAGATGACAGGATGTGTTACTGAGACTTCTGGAAGTGCTGATTCCTGATGGAGAGACGCTGACTGATACAGAAGCCAGATATCAGGGTGCTGGTTCTGAGATTTCTAAAACCCAAACGGTCCTTATGGGTATTTAACCTGTAGTCTATAGCAGGTGGCCCTGGGCAGTAATAGCCCCTACCACCGAATCATCACACTTAGTATGGTCAGGATGTATCAGGATTGATTTTATTTTGCTGATGGCTTCTCAAGCTTCCGGACCCCAGAATTACTACCTTTATGGGTAAGAGCAGTGATGGGTGCTAAAACTTTTGAGAAGCCATTTATAAAATGCCAGTAATAGCCAATTAATCTCTGTGTGCTCTTGAGTTGCTACTTTATGTGGATCCATTTTGACTCCTTCAGAAGACAGGATATAACCCAATAAGCGTACTGTAGATACTTCAAAACAGTATTTCTCCAGTTTTGCGTATAGGCAGTTATTTTTTGTAAACGTTTAAATACCTTACTAACTTGCAGTCTATGTTTGCATAGGCCGATGGGCATTACAGTATATTCATAACGTTGATTTCATGAATGGAAAGTGGTTTTCCACTTGTCTTGCTCCCTGATTCATATTAAGTTATAGGCTCCTCATAGATTGAGCTTAGTGATGATTTTGGAGCCACAGATGCTATCTAATAGTTGAGAAATAAGTGGAAGGGGATAACATGATCTTGTTCAAACCCAAAAGTGAATGCACAGTCTAAGGCTCCCATCTTTTTGGCAAAGAAGAAGTCAGCACCTGCTGGTAACGATGACTCTTGGATGAGTCCCTTTGCCCTTTGCTAGGTTCTCCTGTATGCACTCTGACATGACTTTGGACTCCGCTTCTGACAATGAATAGAATTTACCATTTGGTGGCATAGCACCAGTAAGCAAATTTATGAAGCAATCATACAGACAATGATGCAGCAGGATACCAGTTTTGATTTTGCTGAATTGCCTGGTATTTCAGCCTAGATTCGACCAGACTGATGTAGTAAAGAATATTTCTCCATCTACTGTGTAACCAGTTTAGCATAGACTTCAACTAGAATGGAAATGTTTTCCAGTGGAATAAGCTTAAATTTAAATTTAAGTTTTCTGGACCAGTGACCAATATTATCTTTATCAGGTTCACTTTCTTTCAAAAGTTTGTGTAGGTCATCATGTGCCTGTAATTCTACTGTAGTGGGATTGGCATTGTCATGGTTCTTGACAAAAAATATTGCCAGTCAAAGTTTACAGGCAAAGAGTTAGAAGTCCTCAATACTTTCAAACAAATTACATCTACACAAGGGTGAGGCCCTTACATAAGATTTGTATTTGTTCAGGTGTAAATTGTCTGCATGAAAGGCTAATAATTTGAAAAGTGTCATCCTTAACTACCTTTGGTTCCTTGTGCATCTCCCCTTCCTCTGTTTGCAGATCATTTGGTCTGTACCCCCAAACTTGCCTGTCTCTTAGACTGGCTGTCAGACCCTGAACTCCCCTGCTCTGAGTATGGTCTGATCTGGTTCTTCCTCTCAGATGCAAGTCTAAAAAATTAGACCATGAGCTAAATTCGTAATTAAGGGAGTTTGGTGTGTTTTATCCTATGTAAGGGAAGAGTCATTGTCAGTGAAAGACTTACTACTTTGTGGATTGCACTCACTTTTTTGTATTTCTGTCTATAAATTCTATTATCTCTGAAACATTCATCCTATCTCATAGTCTCGGATGTCTCCATTAAATGTATCTCTTTTTGTGCTCACAATCTCGTTTTCTCATTTGACCACACTCTTCTAACCACTTATGTTAAAGGACATTCAAGGACATGCATGACAGATCTTCTTCCATTCTATGTAATATTTATTTAGAAAAAGTAAGAAAAATGGAGCAAACCAAACTCATTACTGACACTTGTTTCACCAAAAATATTTTTGGGGAAAAGGATACATTTCCACTGACAATACTGTTAGGAGATAGAAACTGATAATATGATGCCATAGTTAGAATATGTGTTAGTGGGGGAGCTGTTTTTCACATTGAACTAAATTGTTAAGGAGAAATTAAGATCTGCCATGATATCTGAATCTGAGGTAATAGACACACTGCTACATATACAGTGTTAATGAGCACGTTAGGAAGTCTAGTATCTCTAACTTCCAATAATAGTATGGGTATGTATTTTTTTGATCCTTTTTGGTAAAATAGTTTTTTACAAAATAGATTACACTATTATGTGGGGTCGGTCTCTTTTTCTTACAGTTTCTATACCAATACTGCAAGAAGTTTGGTCAATGTTTTTTTGGGAGTAACTGCATAAACAAAATAATATCTTAGAATAGAGATTCAAAAACTGTGGTCCGTACTATATTTTTACTCTTGAAGTTATGAAGTTATGTTTTTCACTTTTTATGCGCAGTGTTTATCAAACTGGTTTTAGCTTTCTGAGTAGTACATTTTAGGGTTTGAAAAATCACTACGTAGTTGAATCAATAAAATGTCCTTAATGGTGACAAGGATTGTAATAGATTTTAGTGGTATTAAAAGGCTGGATGTAAACCATTTTTGGGGATTTGTAAGTAGGTTAGAACATCCTTTTCTGAATTTAGTCTTTTCTCCCACTAATGCCCCCACTTGCACACCAATACTATCATTGGTGAAATCATTCTGAGGAAACTATCTTAGTGAGAACTGAATGTGAAAATATAAATAGTGAAATTACATTCATCCGGTCTGATGGACAGAAAACATTATCAAATGTATATGTTTGACACGTGGGTGGATAGCTGAACAATTATTTGATAGGATTTTCAGAGAAATAAACAGAAAATGGACTAAGGGTTGACGGTAGACAAACTTTTTTCATGCTAAAATCCGCACTGACATCTCATGCAAGAAGATTTGTAGTTGCAGAGATGAAAGGAAGGTGCTCTGTGGGAGAATATGGGTAAAGGAAAGAGTGTAACCTAAGAAACTCAGAACCTTACTGTGAGATTTCTTATGTATCTTGTTGGATCAGTGATAAAAGGTCATGAAACAGGTACCAAAACAACAAACTATCGTCAGTCCTCCCAGCAGGTGTGTGCTAGAATTTCCAGACTAGGGATCAAAGGTGGCACTTCTCACATCAAGGCAACAGCCCCTAGTCACATACCATACGCCCAATATGTTATCAAGAATAGCCTCATGCATGTTTAAAGTGGTCATCAGATGCCTGGGTTTTGGGGGCTTACCCAACCAGGCAACTGACATTTTTTCCCTTTATTCAAACATGATGGATAGTCCCATGCAGTACAGTCTCAAATTGGCCATAAGTGACTTGCGACTTGTGTGGTGTTCGTCTCTCATTTTATGGGGCCGGGGGGGGGGCGGGGAATAACGTATTTGGGTCGTACCTTTGCAAGATGTATGAGAGATGGGAGGATCCTGCTAACATAATGTGTTCTGCATCCTTGGTGTGTTATCCGCTGAGCTACAGTATATAGTGAGCTTCTGTGTTGTATCACAAAATGAGTGCTTTTGACTCTTGGCTCTCAAAGAATTGTGCTCACGGTGTTCTCTATGGGTGATATATTCATATTCGACCCATTACAAATAATGAGGAAAACATCTGTAAAGACAACCACTTTTTGGATGTAAAAAAACATCATGTATTACTTTTAAAGTCTTATCTCAAGTATTCACACATACTGCAAAAAATATTAATAAAGGATAATACCGAGTCCAATTAGAGATGGATAGATATTAGAGGGGGGAGAAGAATGTGACATAATACATTAGTTGATATTACATATTTACATAACTTTACACTGCTCCTAGAAGAAAGATTCGCTAAAACTATTACTTATCCCAGTAGTTGATGTCACAGATAGTTAAGTTTGCTGAGAACTATCATATTTAACAGTGCTAGAAGAACAAAAGTTAATTCCTTTATTTCAATATACTTTTATTTTATTGTTATTTTTATATAGTTTTCATGTCTGTTCTCTCTGTTTATCTCTATTCTCTGTCTATTCTCTAATTTTTATATCTATGAAAAAATTAGGAATAGTATTGAAACGAGGTAAAGCACTTTTATTTTAATCGTATGTACAGCATCTCTCAAAAGTGAGTACACCCCTCACATTTTAGTAAATATTTTATTATATCTTTTCATGTGACAACACTGAAGAAATTACACTCTACTACAATGTAAATAGTAATTGTACAGCCTGTCACCCCCAAAATAACTGAACATACAGCCATGTCTAAACCGTTGGCAACAAAAGTGAGTACACGTGGAAATGTCCAAATTGGGCCCAAAGTGTCAATATCTTGTGTGGCCACCATTATTTTCCAGCACTGCCTTAACCCTCATGGGCATGGAGTTCACCAGAGCTTCACAGGTTGCCACTGGAGTGCTCTTCCACTCCTCCATGATGACATCACGGAGCTGGTGGATGCTAGAGACTTTGCACTCCCCCATCTTCCATTTTAGGATGCCCCACAGATGCTCAATAGGGTTTAGGTCTGGAGACATGCTTGGCCAGTCCATCACCTTTACCTTCAGCTTCTTTAGCAGTGGTCGCCTTGGAGGTGTGTTTGGGGTTGTTATCATGTTGGAATACTGCCCTGAAACCCAGTCTCCAAAAGGAGGGGATCATGCTCTGCTTCAGTATGTCACAGTACATGTTGGCATTCATGGTTCCCTCAATGAGCTGTAGCTCCCCAGTGGATCATCCCCAATTAAATCACATAATGATGTACTTTCCCTCCAATGGGATTTACATAAATTACAGGATTGGGCATCTAAATGGCAGATGAGATTTAATATGAATAAATGTAAAGTTATGCATCTGGGAAGTAAAAATAGCGATGCAATTTATAATGTTAATGGAGCAAATCTAGGGGATATTGGAAGGGAATTTGGAGTAGTTGTGGACTAGGTACTAGGTAACATTGCTCAATGCCAAGCAGAAGCCGCAAAGGCAAATAAAATATTAGCATGTATTAAGAAGGGTATATAAGCAAGGGAAGCATTATGTGGTCTCATTTGCATGTCTCGCCCAGTTTTGCCAGAGTGCAGTGCAAATATATGTATTTCTGAGAAATCTGAGCAGGAAATAAGTTTTTATTAACTTATTTTTTAGACATTCAAATAGAATCACTAATGTACTCTTCCTTATTTGTACTACTGTACTTTGTATGGTGGAGGGCTTCTATCACTCTTAGCCCACCATATGTGAAACAATTGCTGTGTAGAACTGTGTAGAACTACTCTCTACAACAATCACCACACAAAACAGGCACTCACACCACACTGAGGATCGGCAGTAACAGTGAAACACTACTGTATGTGGTTAAGTGACCTGGTTTGTGAAAAATCCATCTTTTGCTATGCCTGAAAGTTGGAAATACATTAAGCATATGCTTAAAAGGAGCCATGTTTAAAATTGTTTGGATTGACAGAGTGACGGTGCATTATGTAGTCTCATTTGCATGTCCCGCCCAGTTTTCCCATAGTGCCGGAGGTGCTACATGCAGGGCTTGTGATGAGCGCCGCAGGCGGGAGTCAGGCTGCAATAAGCGAGGCCCACAGGACTTTAAAACAGCCTAGACATGAGCACAGATGGCTGCAATCACCGCGAAAAACTGAGCACTTTGCAGTTTACTAATTTAACGGCCAAAATAGTTTCAAGCGTGTAACTTGACAGACCCCCCCAAAAAGCCAAATAATAAAAAAAATAATAATAACACACTCACACAGCACAGGGGGAGAGCCAGGAAGACTGAGTGAGGTTGCAAGCAAATTTGAGTCATATTTGGCGTTTTTCGTAGATCGAAAGATAGTAACACACACGAACAACTCCAGGCAGGTAGGACTTAGAAAATACACAATGGCGAAGACAGTAGCATACACGAACACCTCCAGGAACGCGGGACCTTGAAAATAAATCCAATGGCAGTCAGCGCGCGCCACACAAAGATTGAGCAGACACACATAGGAAAGGGACAGGGGGAAAATGGTGTAAAAAGACACATGGCATTCCCAAGCACAAAGGTTGCAGGTTAACAAGGCCTGCGATGAGCGACGAAGCCAAAGACGCTCATCGTGAGGCCTGTAAAGTAAACGGGAAGAGAGGCTCGCAATGAGTGCCCAAGGCGCTCATTGTGAGACCCGCAATGAGCTCCGAAGGCGCTCCGTGTGGGGCTCGCGATGAGAGCGTACAGTTGATTTTTGATGGGCAAGTAGCTAGTACATATAAAGATCTATCTCACGCCCCCTTCCCCTCTCTCTCATCTGTCTTCTTTCTCTTCCTCTCTCTGTTCTCTCTCCCTTTCTCTTTCTCTCCCTCTCTCTCCCCTCTCTTTCTCTCTCCCTCTCTCTTTCTCTCTCCTCTCTTTCTCTCCCTTTCTCTCCCTCCCTTTTTCTCTCTTGTCCCTCTCTTTCTGTCTCCCTCTCCTCTCTCCCCTCTCTTTCTCTCCCTCCCCTCTCTCTCCCCTCTCTTTCTAAACCTATCTCTCTCCCCTCTCTTTCTCTCCCTCTCACCCTCTCATTCTCTGCCTCCCTCTCTTTCTCGCCCTCTTCCCCATCTCTTTCCCTCCCACTCTCTTTCTCCCTCTCTCCGCCTCTCTGTTTTCTCTCTCTCTCCCCCACCTTCTCTCTCTCACTCTCTTTCTCTCCCTCTTTCTCCTCTTTCTCTCTCTCTCTATCCTCCCTCTCTATCCCCCTTTCTACCTCATCCCTCTCTTTCTGTTTCCCTCCCCCTCTCTTTCTTTCCCCCTCTCTTTCTCTCCCTCTCTCCCCCTCTCTTTATCTCCAACCTCTCTCTCCCTTTTTATTTATCTCTCTTCCTCCCTCCCCCTCTCTTTCTCTTCCTCTCTCTCCCTCTTTTTCTCACTATCCCTCCTCTTTCTCCATCCTCTCTTTCTCTCCCTTCCTCCTCTCTTTCTCATTCTCTTCCCCATCTCTTTCCCTCCCTCTCTCTCCCCCTCTCCATCTCTCCTACCCTTTCTCTCTTACCATCTCTCCTCTCTCTCTTTCTTTCTCTCTTTCTCCCTCTTTGTATCTCCCTCTCTACCACTCTGTTCTCTCTCCCTCCTTCTTTCTCCCTCCCCTATCTCTCTCCCCCTTTCCCTTTATCTCTCTCCCCCTCCTTTCTCACTCTCTCTCCCCCCTCTATTTCTCTCCATATCTCTCTCTCTTCCTCTCTGACTCCCTCTCACTCTCTATCTCCCCCTCTCTTTCTCTCCATCTCTCTGTCTCCCCTTCTCTCTCTCTCATTCACCTCCTCTCTTTCTCCCCATTTCTCTCACTGCCCCAATTGTCTCTCCCCCCCCCCCCCTCCCCACTTTCCTTACCTGGTGCTCCTGGGTCCGGTCCTTAAAGCTGGGGAGTAGGAGGTGTCGTGTGGAGGCATTTTGCCCTGAATGGTCTTGCAAGGACCTCCATGGCACGGTATCATAATGATAAATGCCATGGAGGTCCTGAAAGGACCTCTATGGCACCTACTATTAACCACTATGCCACAGAGATCCTGTAAGGACTTTCATGACAACTAACAATTACCCCTATACCACGGAGGTCCTCTGCAGCATATGTGGACACAGACTCTGTAGGGCTGAGTGTACATTAAAGTATGCTAGCCTATCAAGAACCATGTCTCAACAGTGTGTTTTCTGAGACATGGTCACTGATAGGCTAGTACTCTACTTCATATCCAGCATCACAGAGTCTGTATCTACATACACTATATCCATACCGGAATATTTGTATGATTTTAGACAGTAAAATTATAACTTTTAAGCACTTCTTAATAAAATACATAAAAGTAAATAAATACCTATTTATCATATAAAACTTGGCATTTAGTCTCACTCAGAAAAGTGATCGGGGGAAATAGCCACTGAATTCTGTTAATCTTTGGGTTATAGCTTGCCTGCTCAAATATTAATTTTTGGAGATGTGCAAAGTTCCAGTTGGTTTCTTGGGGAATAGATAAGTGGAGTCTATGAAATCTTACTCAGCACATCCTAACATGGCAACCAGTGGATTGCATTGTCTCTGTGTCAAAGTCAAAGCTTAACAGATAATCCTTCATCTCATTTGCAGCTATTAAATTATTTTATTTGAGGGGTAAAAAACTAAATAAAGACAACATTTGTAACTTTTACATATAATTGGGTCCTGTTATAGTTTCGGCAGCAGTCTGCCAGCAGTGCCAGAAGCAGTGGCGCGACCAATCACTAGATGGCGCTGCCGATATTTCAGTGCCGATATCATAGCGTTAACTGTTAGCGTTGTGGTGAGGGTTATGGTTAGTTTAAGAGTTAGGGTAGCATTCTAAGGAACTTCTCTCAAATATCGGCAGCGCTGTAAAATATCGACAGCGCCATCTAGCAGCTCCTTGCTACAACTGCTGTTGTCACTGCTGCCGTAACTATAACAGGATAGATCCTATAATGGTCTGTTCTCCACCTAATAGCTTAATTTTAGAAGAATTTTAGAAGTTCTGAAAGCACTGGCAGTTGACCTGCCACGTTTCCACTTTGCAGATAGGGACATTCAAAGACTCCTCACTACTCAAGAAACGGATAGGCAGAAAACAAAATGGTGGATACCACTGCAGCATAATTGCTTATAAAATGTATCAAACTAGAGGCTCTGTTATTTTTTTACGCTCTAAGACATTTTGGCTGTAGTTCTTCAAAATGTGCAGTGGCCCTGTCTGTGGAATGTCTTGATTGCTTTTTAAGTCAACATGGTAGATTAATGGAACAATTATAATCCATGTGTATAGTTATAAGTTATTAACACATTGCTCACCTTTCTGTCACTTCCAACAGTAAAACAGGTTGTACTATTAAATAATCAATTGGCACATAAATTTGCGTTCCTTGTGAATTAAGAAGAGAGATCCTATTTACACTGTTTGTAATTATAAGTGTGAGGTGAGAAATGTAAGCTATTAAGTGCTTTGCTTCAGGTCTCTCCACTAAATCTGCATCTCTGTAGTTGGAGCAACAGCGACTTCCAGTGGAAACTTCTGTACATTTCAGCCATATTTGGAAATGTTTTCATCATAATGTATCATGGTCAACTGCAAAATCCTTAAAGTGACTCTGAACTCATGTGTACCCCTCTGCACCATCGTGTATATCAGTCAAAATCCAGACAAGTTTTGTTTTCATTCAATCTTGGTTTTAAATGGTGCAGTGGTAACTTTTACAGATCTCAATGGGCTTTACTTACCTGGATTTGTATCTGTAATTTAGCTGCACCAGCTGATGTATTGAACTTAAGGAGGCAAGATCTCAGGTCCTGAAAGGACCATACATTACATTCACCTCTAAATGCATATATACTCTTCACTGTTAAAAAAATATATTTCCGTTTTTTTTTGGAAGGTTAGTATGTATGAAGAAGTAAACTCTGACCTTTCCCTCTTCACCTTCGCAAAATCTGACAGCTGCAATCCCGCCACAAACCGACAGATGGCGCTGTTGATTTTCATATAAGGTGTGCCGACAGAAGAGGTCTTGAGCTATGAGAGGCCCGCCCGAGGCCCTGGGGGGGCGAGTGCCCGCGCCCAACATAGCAATGGCCGCGCTGTCGACTCAGCGCCATCAAGTTGCGCCACGTCGGAGGGGAGAATAGTTCTTTGCCTTACATCAAACATGACGGCTCCCGAAGATTGACAGCGCCCTCTGCCGGATGGCTCTTGTAACTGCAGCTGTCAGTGCTGGCAAAGACATGCGAAGGTGAAGAGGGATAGATACAGAAACTCTAACACTTTTTTTTCTTGCAGCAAATGGAGTTGGAATTTGCAGTGAGCTTGTCATTATTGGGCCATTCAGAACCTATAGAGACAAGCAATCTAAAGCAAGCAGTGAGCGGGGGAAACTGGGTTACATAAAAGCTCTAAATAAAACTGTGAAAAATGCATCTGTTCAATAAAGTGTCAGTGGTTATGAGTGCTCTGTTTGATGATGAGAAGTATTTTTGTAAATTCCACATTCCTTTAACACCCTTGAGAGTGCAACAAAAGTAACCAGATGTGCACAGGGGTATTGGGAAAAACAGGGGTAAATATTTTGTAAGAGATGCCTGATGAAATGATTAAGATGATTCTCTCAGAGTTAAAACAACATAGGGTAAATCTCTTTGATATCATAAAATTATTCTGGATTAAAGTTATGATCAAAAACACATATGTTCCTTTAAAATATAATATAAGAGATGACTCTCCTGCTGAGAATAAGCTGCAGGTGGCACACTACTCTGATGGGGTCCCATCACTATAATGAGTGTGAAATGCATTTAATACCCTTCAGAAAGATCAAACCAAAAAACAGAATTCCTGCATATGTGGCTCATGTGTGCTCTGGTGTATACTGCCAAGACTCAAGAAGTAGGCACATTCTTCAAAACCTGTTTTAGCTGCCATAGAGAGAAGTTGGCTTTGGGGAGCTGTAAATCAGAAACATCTTAGTGTGAGCTTATGATCTATCTATACTGTCATGTTTATTTCAGATTTACAATTCTTCCTGCTAAAAAATCTAGGATGGCCCTCTAAGAGTCAAGGGTCTAAACATATTTTATTCATTTAACATAGAACTGGTAACCAGAAGCAAATCTACTAACTAGACGCTAGATTTATGGATTTCCCATGATAAAATCCCTCTACTGGCTTTTGATCAAGTCTATTCACTTTTTAGCACCTTCTTAAATCTCTCTTCTCACCTCTCATCATATTCCAACTCGTCATCCTGGTTCTACAAGAAATGTCTTCTCACTATTCCTTCTGTTCTAGAGCTCCTTCTAGGACCCATGTCTTTTAAAGTTCAGCGTAAAAATCAACTCTTTATAGGTGCTTTTCAACAGTTCCATTGGTGAACAGGGTGTATATACCTTTTTGTAGCCCCTAGGCAGTGAAGTGGAGAAGCCCCTGCTAGTGAGTACTCAAGGTATGCAAAGACCCATTTTTGCCTATGAACTGCAACATTTCATTTTTTTAAGATAGGAACAATTTTTTTAAGAAGTGGCGCCCCTCACAGGTACGCGCCCCTGGGCGGCTGCCTAGTTGGCCTAATGGGTAATCCGCCCATGTTAGTGAATGCATTTGCAGATATTAGCTCTTATACTTTTGGTAAGACGCTATTTAACTCATAGGAAGTTATTTGAAATATCATTATGTAATTATGCTGTCCCTTTTCTCTATAATGAGCTGTGCACAATGATGGTGATATACAAATAAAATTATATACATACCATGGGCATATTTAGGTTTTATGCTGCATTTGGCCATTCAGAAATGTGCCCCCATGCACGACTTGAAGCTCCTCCTTTTTTCCTTTCTATATCTCTTATGGTATGCCAGAAAGTGTCAAGTACACTTGCATATAGAAATATCACTGCATATAGACAACTCTCTGCATCTTCAGACAGTCTACTGCCCCTGAAAATGTGCTGCCGTGGGGCTTAGGTAGAAATACACCCCTGTATAGGGTAAGGAAATAAGAGGAGATATTGGACCCAACTCTGATCACAATTAAAAGCAAAAGGCCCACTCTGCTTGAGGTTGTAAAATATATAAAAATAACAATGCATTATAAGAAATCTATATAAGCATCCATTTCTAATTACTGGTGTATTGTAGCCTAAGAAAAAACTCACATACTTGAAGCATATGCAACAAGCAAACAGTGTTAGCAGCTGTATAAGCAATGGACAGAAAGCAATTTGTAGAGAAAATGGTAATTTTAGAAGTCTCTTTGTATATATTGTTACATCTTGTCTGTCTTGAAAATTTCCTGATAGATTATTTAGCACTGGAGGGGAAGGTGAGGCAGCTTTTTTTAAAATTTGACACCTACTCTCTTCCTCCACACATGCTAAGAAGCAGATAGTTTACAAGATCAACTGCAAGCCCCTACTTATCAAAATGCGTAAATGACCAGAATGCGTAAATGTCACACAAAAATCTTAATCAAAGTATCACTGATACCGTCTGAATCCAGCAGAAGCATCAAAATATATTTTACTTTTTCTTATGAAAAAATAGTTTTACAACATTTTCCTGCCTAATTATGTTTTTTGTCTGCCTCCAGTATTTCAAACAAATGTATTATTTCATTATAAAAAAGTCTATGAATACCTTCAACTCACCTAAGGGCAGAAACATGCCTCCCTGAAGACGGGTATGCCTCAAATATGACGCTATGAAGGAGCTAACACCTTCATTGTATCAGATTTGAGGCTTGATTGCTCACATCTGACACAATTAATGGGTTAAAACTGCTACCTCCTATAGCCAGGGGAAACTCAGCATCTCACCTCAATTCCCACTACCCCTATGAGGGTTCCCATATCTGAGGTATAACCATGGGGTCCCTATGGATCCCCATGGCACCTAAAAATAACCGTTAGGTGCCATGGGGGTCCATAGGGATCCTTAGCTTAGAATTTAGAATTTCACAAGGATGAGGGGTAACACTCATGGTATAGGGATTAATATTAGGTACTTTAGATGGGGGAATCCTAGGGGGTAGTGGGTCATAGGCAAATGGGGCATAAACCCCCTGCATTCGTTTTTATTATTATATAAATAAATATGTTTATGAGAGGAAGTTGGGATTTGTGTAGCTCCGGAATAGCTTTTCAATACTCCCGTAGTAATGAGCCAGCCTGATGGTAGTTCTTGTAGGAGTCATGGAATGGAGGCTGAAGTTGCTTTCAATACCCAAAGCTCCCTCCTGTTCGAGACGACAGATAGGTTAAGTCCTATAATCATCTGAGCTACTTGACATTGCACACAATTGTATATAAGTCATAAAATTAAGGCCTTTTCATTTTTTATCTTCATAAAAGCATCTCGCCCAGTATTAATTCTAGCTTTTCAAAGGAGCTTACTATAACTTCAACTTTTTTCCTAATAACTGTCAATCTACAACTAACAGCTCGAATAACTCTAACAACTCCAGTCTTTTTATTTTGAAAAAAACCTCTAACCATGACCTTTGGAGCCCTACAAGAAATAGCATACACTGAATATTCATGTAATTAAAGACCCGCAAACTGATGAACAGGCCAGTGCATGAGTAATATATGGTAACAAAGTGCCGGTTCCAGAACAATGCGTCATGTTCACTCATTCTTATTAAGTAGAGATTAATTAATCACATTCATTGAAAAGCTCATTATGATGTGATATTTTTCTCATGTGAGATAATTAGCAACATTTGAGGACTTTACCCCTATGTAACACACTATCTAATTAAAATCACTGGTCTCCAGACTATTGTGACATAGCATCTTAACATTATCTACTATCTAACTACCAGCAGGGAGTCCACAGTCTGTCCGTTACATTAAAGCATTGCATATTCGTGCTTCCACCTTCTGTTTTACACCTCTTCCCCGGTGCCTATGTTCCTCAGCCAATAGCGATGCTGTTCTCCCTGCTCAGTTAATTTATATTTTGTATGCAGGCTAAACATGATGCATTGGTTGCCACCCCTTAATCACAAATAGATAGCAATATATATTCTGGGCGCTACTGCAACCAGACACTAATGCTCAACCACTACCCAAATTATGGACAGTGCACTCAAGTGATTTGTGAAGCCCAGAATCTTACACAAGAAATATATATGAAGGCATATACGGCAGACTTTATTGTTTGCATTCCACATATTGTAGTATAGCACTTTGACATTCATTATTTGACTGCTAGAAAGTTATATACTTCAGTAAAAAAAAATATACATATGACTGCCAGTAGAAATCTGGATTTAGCTTATAACGTGTTTAGGAACATCTCATACTTCTTTTGGACCATTACAATAAGCCTTACTTTGAGTTTTCATGGATGCGACAGAGCATATTGTGCAGATTTAGATGTTCTCTAATTAAGCTCAGCTCTACATATGTGTAATAGAGAGAAAATGATCAAGGCTGCAGTTAAACAATTAAGAACTGACACACATATGGCAATTCAACTTTGCAGTTTTTGTCAAACCATTTGCCAATAGCTACAGCTGACAAAGATGCACAATTTTCCTGTTTACCACCATCTGGTTGAGAGGTGATCTCTGTCTCCCAATGTTTAAAGGAGATAAGGGAGCCAGCCATATCCACCCAGCTCCCCTCTGTCATCATGTCATTGATGCCAATCCAGATCTCTGTGTCAGAGCCCATGCTCTTCCTTACATAGTCATACAACGAGTCATTCTCATCTCCGTTGTCAGGTGTACTGAGTGTCCCCCCCTGTGCAATACACAAGTCGCTGGCTTGATGGTAGGTCTTTGGTTCAGAAAAAGACAGGAGACACTTGTTGTGAGCCTTTGTGCCCTTCAAACAAACTGGAATAAACAAGAATAACACCATGTTACAGATGCAAGGACAACCAATACATATCTTGAAAATGACCATTTTTGTGTGACCATTTTCCTTAAATGTTATTTTGCTGTTCTGGCTGCGTGGCATAGCTAAATTCTGCATGTGAAATAACAGCATTGTTTTTTTTATAAGTTTTGGGCAGTTTTTATAGCTTAGTTCTGTACCATTTTTTTGGCGTCAGACTATAAATACCATTTCAGTATCAATGTTTTTTTTTCTTTCTCCATATTTAGCATTGTTGCTTTCATTCTCGTGATCTCTGGTACTTCACAGCTAATAATCTTCATTAAAAACCAATACATGGTCAAAATGCAACACTATACTGTGGTTTATTGTAATTGAGGACTTTGTACCTCATATTACTAACATGATATAATAGCAGTCTATATTAAAGTTAAAGGTTGCAGTGTTATGTTGCTCATTTGTATGTCATCACCCAGAATCCCTTGCAGCCATTAAAGTACTGTACATTTATTGTGGCTATTTATTGACAAGCACACGTCAATATTTATTATTTTGTGATGGCTAATGCAATAATAGCACCAAATCTCACTGTATATGATATATTACTATATACTTTAATACACTATAGATACATTTTTGAATACACCACATTGGATTACATTCTATAACCATGTCCATTTATATTTTTAATAATATGTCCTGACTTTCCCACTTGCAGGCTATATTATCTGACCACTAGGGGCAGATAACATATTACATACTAGAGCCAGTCACCTATAATGACTCTCTCTTAGACCCCTCCTCTCTGCCAGTAAATGAAAAACCTTTACAAGTTTTCACACCTTCCTACCTAAGGAAACTTTTACCTGCTTCCTGACCCATGCTATTCCTTACCTTTTCTTCCCCATGTTTCCGCCTCTTCCATTCCCTTTTGATTGTACATAGCAAGTTTCCAATCTTGTAGGGTGCTTTGGGGAAAAGCACTTTCTACAAAATATTCTATGCTCAAAACAGGGCCCTCCATTTACTTTGGCTGTTAGTATTGTATTTCTACCTATTCTCTTCCCCTGTACATCACTACGGAATATGTCAGCGTGTTACAAATAAAAGTTAATAATAATTCCAATTTGCTGAAATGTAAACCGCTTTTGTACCCAGGCATACAGCCATGAAAAAAACTAGTTGCATTATCTGAATAAGACATAATGAAGATGTGACACCTACGATAAGTACATTCACAGGAAGCTTACTTGTCTGCAATGCCTGCTGCTCTTTCAGATGGTTTACGTCTTGCCAGAGATTCTGAACCTCTTTCTTCAGGTCTTCAAAAGCCTTTGTGCTAACCACTTCTGTCAAACAAAACAGAGATTAAATCACACAGATATAGATTTAACAACAATAATCATGGTAATACAAAAATATAAAAAGAGCTTTGAAGTTCAAACAGTTATTCAGTAACTCAGGCCCTTATCTATCTAATGTCACAATGCGTTGCTTTAGACTAAAAGAGGTTGCCCTCAGAGTGGGTTATCATGTCCATAGAACTAATCTAGGTAGCTCCGCTGACTTTATCCTTACATTCTCTAAAAGACTGAAGAACAATCATTTTGTTGGACACATACTCCAATAAAAATTGTAAAGAATCACAATGAAAGGAAGAGATACAAACTAAGATGGGCCAAGTAATAGTTATCTGACGTTCTTCGTGAAACTAAAGTGATACGCTAGTGGTCAGCAGAATAAATTGATACTTTCATATTTTAGAGAGGTTGAGGACCACATGGAAATAGCCCAAAAGCAGCATGAGAACCCTGAGTTGCATTTTTCATTAATATGAAATTAGTATTACTAATGAGGTAAGGACTTTCTAATTTATGTTAGTCCATGGTGCCGCTATTTTAGTCACTTTTATCTCTTTCCACTTTTGTGAATAAGTTCTGTAGGACAACACGGGTATCACTGCACAGCTTAGGGTGAGAATTGAAATACTAATTTCACTGTGTAAAACGCCATGCTACTGCACAAATGACACAACTCTTGTAAAAAGATGCTAGGCAACACATTTTAATATGTTCCAACAATGGACAGTGATAAATGTACCTACACAGTGCAAAATATCTAATTCGTATATTAAAGAAATACATTTGAGAAATTAAAGGTCTGTGGAAGGGCCATATTCTATAAGAAACCCGCAAATGACTCTAACCCGTAATTTTGGCTGCCGGTGTTTAGATGTATTGACTCAAGCCCACAACTTAAGTCTTTCAGCCTCCACACGTAAACCCTGCCTACTTAAGTAGGGTTTCAGGGGGCGTGATCATATGATCTTGTAATTATATGCAAGCCCGTAATTTACTTCTTAGACACAGTCAATAGTAAATTAGCCTGTCATCATGACATCACAAAAACATGCAAGTTACATGTAACCTGCAATCGGATTCTACAAATTAATGAGAGCCAATAAGTAATGCTTGCCCATCGGGCTTGCGCTCTAAACAATGCATTAGCTCATCTGTTTTCGTCCCTGTGGGAATATGTATTAAACCCTTGAGACCCAAGATGGACATGGCACATAAAAAAGTTAAAAATAATATTTTTTAATTGCATATTTGTGGGTTTGAGACTGTTGTGCAATTAATTCTAATGTTTCCATGCATTCCTGTGCCTTTAAAGTACAGTAGTGTGTGTTTAATTGCTGCTACAGCTATAATAAGTGTTTGAAAAAGCCCTTGTGAGTCCTTTTTAGTATTCATAATATTTTTGACAGAAACTTGATACTTTTTCTAGTTGCGGGTCAGACTTAATTTGCGAGATAGAGCTACGGGTCTTAGAGTATATAGATTTTGTGTAACTTTAATTATTTAGAGCTTGTAATATTTGAGCTGTACTAATATGAATGGAGTTCGAAGGCCGAATTTGTGTCTTTGGCTGGCCTGTAGTGATTTTAATCGGATTGCGAGTGGCTAATAGAATGTGTGGCAATATTACAATTGATTTTAAGTGTGTATAAATTTATGAGTTGGCCAATAGAATAGGGCTCTAGGTTTCCGTTTTTAGCTTTTTCTAATCGAACACATGCTGCTTATATCGGAAACATGCATTACATTCAGTCATTCTATATACACAAATGGAATTATTTTTTTTTTTTTAAACTGAGGTGCCTACATAGGCATCTGACACAAACCAATAGAAACACTGCATTTGAGTGCGTTTTTTAACCCTATACTGACATTCAATTCAACAGCAGAAACAATGCAGAAAGCTAAAGCAGCACTGGTGAGTTGCACCATTCAACGGAAGAGAGAGAGGTGTGTTTTGGGAACTAAACCTACAAATCCCATGAAGATTTGTTGCAGAGACTGCTGTATCTGCCTCTGGTTGGCAAAAATGTTTTTTTGGGGGGTGTTAACTCTCAAAATCATCTGCTAGCAAACTCAAGAGATTTAGCAAACTTTAGGGTAAGTTTAATAATGTCTATTTTGGTATTTTTAAAAAAATCTCAAAAGCTGCTAATTCTCCTCTAATGCATTCATAATCCATGAAACTTAAATATGCCTTTAATAATAATATTAATTTAAAGCAGAGACATTGTTTGGAATGTATTTTAAAGCCAATCAATTACATTCATAATGTGAAACTGTTTTACTATATAAAAAGGCAAATGATAAAAACCTTTTATAAAAGAAGCTGACATATTGTTAAGCTGTTGGTGTAAAGCTCCACCCACTAACTTCCTCTTTCTATGTTTGAGCAGTTCTAGCTCCCAGTGAGGACACATCCTGTCACAAATGATGTAGAAGCTGATTGGCTAGCACTCATGCACAGTGGGTAGACATTGTAGACAATGACTTGTCAGTCTGTTAAGTCCTTCCAAATACAGTTTTATATCTTTTTAAAATCATTGTAAAATTGTAAAAGAAAATTTGAAAATGTAATATATTTGCTTAGAAAAATAAAACTAAAGTAATCTATTTAAACATAAAATTTTAGTAGTGTATGAATATTTTCAACCCTATGACTAGACTCCTTTTACCTTAATGCAGTGGGTTGGTTTTCAAAATACATGCTGTTTTTTCCATTTCTAACTGCAAATACCCTCATCCAAAACAACACGCATATAGTAACAAAATATATATGAAACATTATAAAAATTCCAGACCTGGAACTTGTTTTTCACATGTGTGTTCCTCAGTACACTGGCACTAAAGGAGGAATATCTGAACACCAATAAAAAAGTTGGGATATTTGGACCCAGGCTGGCTGCAGTTGTACATCTTCCATGTCATTAGACGGCACTTTGTTCTTAAGATTTCCATGAATTCCTTTAGTGTGAGATCTGCATAATTCAATCCAATGGGGTTCTGTGTACTGACATCAAGAATGCAGGAAAGACTTATGTGCTCCAGTCTGGATCATATTAAGATAAGCACAAGCCAAAGAGAAGATCCAAAATCTTATCAACATCTATTACCAATAGCTCTATAAATATAAACTGTGCATATTTTATACTAAACAAAAAGTCTAAAAGACAAAGCTCATAAGGAAAGAATGCATGACCAGCATGATATGATTATGCATAGCTCAGAGAAAGCAGTAAATTATTTAATAAAAAAAAAAAAAATCACCAGGATCTGAGTGTCCCTATGAAAATTGGGTAATGGTCCAGAATCCATTTTTTGTATGGATATACATACAGATATTCTCATTTAAGGACACTAAGAATGGGACAGGAGGGAGGTGTACACTGTAAACGGAAACAAGGAAAACAGCAGCATGTAACTAATAGAATATTTATGTATTTGGAAGCTTCTATAGAGCTATATGCTAGATTTAATAAAGTAATGGAGGTCTGAAAGAAAGGGGTTGAACATCCTGGGCTGCCTATTGACTACATATGGGGAGATAGAAAGGACAAATACTTCAAATTTATAAAAACACTTAATAAAGTAGGGAAGTATTCAGAAAAATAGGAATTCAAGAAGTTTTAGGAGTAATGTGTAAAAGTACTGCTTTACAGAAAAAAAGTAGTAGGTAAGTGAAACTGGTAGGGACAAACACATCTGATGACATAAAGTGTGCCTGAAATAAGCATAAAGCTATCATGTGCTTTAATCATGCCACGTTTTTGGTGAGATAGTAAGGGTAGATAGCAGGGTGCAGGAAGCATAATAATTCTGGAGGGAATACAGCTCACTTGATATACAGAACACTTAACTGCTTCTATATGTATACATATACACAATGAAAACATTGGGGGGATTTGTCCCACTCATCCCCCTAGTTCCTACACCCATGGTAGATAGGACTGTTGGATCTTATCTACCACCAAATCTATGTTTCTATACTGTACATTAGGAAAAAAATGGATATTATCCTTTAAAGGGACTAAGATCATTCATATATATTGTTGTATGTATAAAACATTGTAAGAGCTATTTTTCATGAAAAATACTTGATCTGGTGTTTTGAAACCCTGACCAAGTCAATGTCATTTTCAAAATGTATTTAGAGAAGTTTCTTGATTTCAACCACCTTCTTTCTCACAAATAAACTCCTTAGGGTAGATCAATTGCCAGGGAAGTTTGGGGATGGTGAGATGACTGTCCACTGCTGAAGGGAGATTCATAAAGATTTTATATTAAGATGAACCTCCCTTTATTGAGAGAAAAACTTATATTTCCCTTAATAACAAAGTTAAAAGGAATTATTATAATGGGATTTAAATGTATTTCCTTAGTTTATACACTGCTTGTTATGTAATTTTTTTTCTTGTAAAAGGAAGCCAAGAGTTTATTTAACAACAGTATAAGTTAATTATTGGTTACTATTATAACACAAACCGCAAAGCAAAGCACAAAGGATCATATAATAATTGTGGCGGCTTCTATAACAAATGTTATTATACATTTTTGATTTTGTAATACATTTAAATGACAGAATGTGCAAAACCAGAAACATATTATCACTGTTTTTAACATTTAGGTTACATTTTATACCACAATTTCAGATTTTAGTTTCAGATTTCCATATCAGAAAAACACTAAAAAAGTGTAAAAAGCACTTTAATTTTGGCTTGCTCCAATTGGATCTGTTACAGTCCGCCATAATAATGGTTACTATTTACATTGTTAAATACCTCGTTAAAACACCACTTGTAAACCGCATTAACTGCAGATAAATGAACTTATTATCTATTTAATTTAACATAAACTAAGTAACTGTTTAATTTAAATAGCACTTAAATTCAATAACCAACAAAAAACAACAAGGTTCACTAAGTATTGGAGGGGCTTTGATATGCTTTGTTACTCTATTTCTCATCACATTTAATTGTAGTCCCTGCAATAACTTTCACCAATGTAAATTTCCACCAATGTGTAACACAAGAGCCTATGGGTTTCAGAAACTATTTCACCCATGTAACCCCATTTGGGCTCAAAAACTACTGGACTGCAAAATGTTTTTGTATAAAGCTACAGACAAGCCCCTCTCCATATTAAAAATATAGAATTTGCCAAGGATGCGTAACGGACCCTGAAACCCCCAAATTACTACAGTGAGCCTCTTTCCGAGACCCTTACTACATAACCCCAGTGAGAGGGATACATTTCTCACAATGCTGTCTTTTACTTGTTTACCAAAATATCACACTAAATAAATAATTATTCAATGGAAAAACAATCATTTCATGACACATGATGAATTTAAGTTTGCAGAGGCTTTGTCAAAAATAATTGTTACATTTAACTGATTTCAACTGTATATTAATAACTAATGTAATATTGAAATAGCAGACAGCTGCAACAGCTCAGGGTAAGAACAAATTGGGATTTAAAGATTATGTAAATATTAACTGACAACTTTCCTTAACAACTTTAGACTTTGCAGCGCTCTAATATATGAGATCATCTGATTTAGACATAAAATTAACCCTGTTAATCAACAGATGCACAATAACTACTATAAATTTTAGGGACAGAGAGTGTATATATATATATATATATATATATATATATATATATATATATATATGTATATGTGTGTGTATATATATAAATAAATAAGGAAATGAAAATATATATAAATACATAAGTAAATAAATAAATATATATAAATAAATAAGTAAATATATATATATATATATATATATATATATATATATATATATATATATATATATATATATAT
Organism: Discoglossus pictus; assembly: GCA_027410445.1. Classification (NCBI taxonomy): domain Eukaryota; kingdom Metazoa; phylum Chordata; class Amphibia; order Anura; family Alytidae; genus Discoglossus; species Discoglossus pictus. Next base: position 305,742,688 of record CM050166.1, on the reverse strand, counting down.
ATATATATGAGACACGCTAACTAAAATGTTTGTCCAATAAAAAGGGTATACATGTTGGGAGTTTACCTTTATTGGACTGCTTTTGCCTTTTGCTATTCTGTTGAAGTGTGACTTGTGCAAAGCAGAAGAGGCAAAACACCAGACAGGCTCCTCTGTACTCCATGGTGATTCCAGTCACTGTGTAAGGAGCACCCAGCGTTCCTGCACTTTATTAAGTATGTTTGTAATAAGAAACAGCTTGCAGAGACACTCCTTCCAGATCTCACATCAGTACTGCACAGAAGCCAAACCAGGGAGTAGTGGCCAGGGGAATATGTGACAATAGAAGTTTCCAGAGACAACATCCAACTGTACCTATCAGCTCACTAGCATGGTTTGTCATTTATTAATCACTAAAATAATCACATTCTGAATATACTTAAAGTGCAATTTCCACCTGAGATTAAGTTTATTTTATACTAAAGATTACTTTTAGAGAGTATTAAGATGCTATGAAACTATTCTATCTTGCCAGTTACTCCTTCATGTTTGTGGAGAGCGGAATATGTTATTTTAAGATTAATGTTTGTCACAAACACTTTGAATGCAAGGGTGAGTGCGTCAACCATTCAGCAGCCAGTTGAAGAACCCATCAAACTGCAGCCCAATTCTAAATTGTGACAGTTACATTCATCATGTAACATATAAAGATAACAATAAAAGGCAAGTGCTGTACATACATTTGAACTACTATAAGTGAGCTCTTTCATGTAATAGCAACTTGTGTTTTAAGAAAATATAGGAATGGCAAATGATTGCATCATTTCAATCACAGAAGGATGTTTTCCTCTTAAACATTTCATGCCAGGAACTACACATTTATCCTTAAAAGATGTAGAGCAAGTTTTAAAGGAACACCATGATTTAGTAAGTACTCCACATTTTTGAGAAATATATAGCACAATGGCAAAAATAGCAGCTGTGTAGGCCATGAGTGTCAATGCATTTTTAGAGAAAATATTAACTTTTGAAGATTCTGCTGTGCATGGAGGCTCTCATAACTGTAATCCTTATTTAAGCATGAAGAGCTAGGTACTGAGTTGGGCAAGCAGAACTTGCAAGTTAACTTGCAACTGCTTGTTTCTCAGCAGCTAATGGTGGAAGTTGCCATATACTAAGGTTTCCTATCCCACAATAATAGTCACTCGCACAGGACTGCAAATGGCACACAGACTTGCCAGAGCATGCACACACAGTGAAATGCACTAAATATACACTTGGCGCATGCACAATTGACTGCACTGAACCCACACTGTGGATCAGTACACCCTCCAATGATTATGTTGACACCCGAGATATGTGTACACAGCCACCTGATCCCCCCCAATCAGAATGCAGCATTAGTGGACTCATTTTAACCAACTATTCACGTGCTGTGTCTTTCTCTGCCAAAAGGAGAGCAGTGATGTCAGCCCCCAAGTCACTGCTGGGATATGACCCTCTCTTCTGCTTCCATTCTGTGCTGTGTGCTATGCTGCTGGCATAGCACCTTCTGACATGGACCACAGTACATATTCCAGGCTGCTTTGCAGCACACACAGGAACCCCAGAGTTTTTTTTTAAATGTTTCAGCCTGTGCTTCATCCTGTTTGGCCAAAATGAATTATGAATTGTATGCTAATTTAGCCTGGATGTTAATCATATTAAGAGACACAAGGCAGGGGGAGAGAGACACAGGGAAGGGAGGGGGAAAGAGACACAGGGGAGGGAGAGGGGGTAAGAGACACAGAGGACGGAGAGGGGGAAAGAGACACAGAGGAGGGAGAGAGGGGAAAGACAGGAGAGGGAGGGGACAAAGAGACACAGGGGAGGGAGAGGGAGGAAAGAGACACAGGGGGAGAGAGTGAGGGGGGAAAGAGACACAGGAGGAAGAGGGCGGAAAGAGACACAGGAGGGAGTGGGGGGAAAGAGACACAGGGGTGAGAGGGGGAAAGACACAGGGGAGGGAGAGGGGGCAAAGAGACACAGGGGAGGGGAAATAGACACAGGAGGGAGTGGGGGGAAAGAGACACAGGGGTGAGAGGGGGAAAGACACAGGGGAGGGAGAGGGGGCAAAGAGACACAGGGGAGGGAGAGGGGGCAAAGAGACACAGGGGAGGGGAAAGAGACACAGGGGAGGGAGAGAGAGGGAAATAAACAAACAAAAGATAGTACAGAAACCAGACAGAAAACAAAAAGTATAACACTATATCATGCTGTCATGTTTGACGGGCAAGTGGCTAGTATACTATAATACTGTAATTGTCAGAGGTAGGATAGGCATTCCAAGAACCATTATGTTTATGAGCAAATGTTAAAGATGTCTATAAGTACAATAAGCCACTATATACAGTATTAGAAACCCAAACTGCTGAAGTATATGTAAAGTCTAATTTTAGCTAGTGAGAAGGTAAAGTAACCAATGCTTTAGAGAAGTTAAATATTTTAAAAGTACTTTCTACTATTGTATATGGTATGATCATCATAAATATTTACAGGATGAATTTCAAAATGAGCAGGAACTCCTGTTATATATGCAAATTCTCAGACAGGATCTGTGATGCGGAAGAGTTCCTGAGAAGGCAGGGGTCCAGGTCCAGGACTATGTGTCAGCGATTCTTTGGAGAAGGAAGATTTCCTCAATTTCTTCTGGTTAGGAGCCTCCATCCATAGATTGCTCAGGTGAGGAGTACTAGATAGTTCTTGTCTACCAGCAGATTCTCCCTCTGTTAAGAGGTTTAGGCGCTCTAGTTGGTTAAGGCAGATTTCCAGAGATTTAGAACGATAGGGCTAAAGGAAAGTTCCAGCGGTATTGGATGTTATGTCCTGTAAGGATTGCAAGGGCTGGCTTCATTGATCTGAATTTGGCAAGCATACTTGGTGCTAAATCCGCATATATTTGAAGCAAAGCATTATCCGGTCCACTAATAGTCTTCATCTTCCTGGATGCTGTCTCTGATGTTTTGCCTTATAAATCTGACAATGACATATTTTGGGTGTTCTTGGTTTCTCGTTGTTCCTAGTGCTCTTTGAGCCATTTCAATCTACCAGGTGTTTTCAGGTTGGTCAGATAGGATGCTGCCTATTGTGGCTTTCAAATAGTAAGATAGATCCTGTACAGCTTTTGTTATACTGCTGAGTCTAAGGTAATTTCAGAAGAACAGATGCTCACCAGATCCATATCAACGTTTACAAAGGACTATTTATTATAATTAATATCTGTGTTATGATAATTGTTGAGATAGACTTTTTATACTGTCAGATTGTTCTACTATTGTCATAAAATAATGTTTCTTATCTGTAAACCAGAAATGCTCTGTGTTCACTGATCCATTTTACTGCTGCAATGTACCCACCCCCCTGAAATATCTCCTTGTTCTGTCTTATAGACACTTTTAAAAGCAAACTGCAAAGAAACATCTCCCATCAGAACTCCACCTGAAAGCAGTCCCCTCCCACCCTGCCCCTCTACCCACCCACCCTTGTTTACACTTAATATATTGAGGCATACTAATTACCTGCACATGTTCAATCAGTGACATCTGATTATCACCTCTAACCACCCCCTTCAAGAATACTTGCTTACACAGTGCCATTATGTTGCCTATTACCACCTTCCTTATTATAACCTCCTGCCTCTTTCTCAGACTCTTATACTGTCTCTACACATCATGTCTCCAATAATATAACTATCTCACCTTCCCTGCTCTCCTCTCCTCTTCTCTGCTCCCATGAGCTCCTCTCCTTTCTCCAGTCACTATCTCATCCCTCCCTTAAAGCTGAAAAGCAGAAATGCTCCTGCAAGTCATATTCCCATCTCCTTTTACTCTCTCTCCTTCTTCTGATGGCTTGTGGGGATATATCCCCTAACCCAGGCCCCTCACTCATTCCCACCTGCTGTCAGCCACGCAGTCCCCAGGGCAGCAAATGCCCAAAACACCCATAATCTAATACCCATCACTTGTCACAAACCATCTACTTTGCCCTTCTCATGTGCCCTCTGGAATGCAAGGTCTGTTTGCAATAAACTTACCTTCATTCATGACCTCTTCATTTCCAACTCCCTCAATTTACTGGCTATCACAGAAACCTGGCTCACTCCATATGACTCTGCCTCCCCTGCCGCACTCTCTTATGGTGGTCTACACTTCAGCCACACTCCTAGACCTGGGAACAAACAAGGTGGAGGTGTGGGCATACTACTATCCTCTCGCTGCACTTTTCACTGCATACCCCCTGTTCCCTCCCTCCAATTCTCATCTTTTGAAGTCCACACTATCCACATCTTCTCTCCCATCCCTCTGCGAGTAGCTGTGATCTATCGCCCACCTGGATCACCCTCTCAATTTCTGGACAACTTTGCCGCCTGGCTCCCTCACTTTCTCTCCTCCAATATACCTTCACTCATTCTTGGCGATTTCAACATAGCCACTGACACCCCCACCTCCCCAACAACTGCAAAATTACTTGCACTTACCTCTTCCCTTGGCCTCTCACAATGGACAGATTCTGCAACTCACAGTGGTGGACACTCCATTGACCTTATTTTTACTAATCTCTGCACTATCTCCAACCTTGACATCTCCTCACTTCCCCTATCTGACCACCACCTGCTAACTTGCAACCTCACCTCATCTTCCGCTCACCACCCTTCTTCAAATCCTGCCATCAGAACACGCAGAAACCTGCAAGCACTCAACCCACAACAATTGTCAAATGTACTAAAACCCCTTCTCAGCTCCCTCACCACCCTTGCCTGCCCTGACATCGCCACTTCACAATACAACACTACTCTAACTTCCACCCTTGACTCTCTTGCCCCCATAATCACAAGCAAATGCCCTCGCTCTCACCCACAACCATGGCACACTACACAAACACGCTATCTACAGAGATGCTCACGCACTGCAGAACGACTATGGAGGAAATCTCGAACCTCAGCAGACTTTCTCCACTACAAGTTTACCTTGCGCTCCTACTTGTCTGCCCTCAATCTTGCCAAACAACACTACTTCTCATCACTAATATCAAACCTGTCCTCCAACCCTAAACATTTATTTGCTACATTTAACACCCTCCTCTGCCCACCCCCACCTCCTGCCCCTTCCTGTCTAACTGCCGATGACTTTGCCAGCCACTTTAAAACTAAAATTGAAACTATCCGAAATGAGCTCTCCTCCCAGCTTGGCCCTATCCCACCATCCTTTCCACAAGCCGACAACACCCAACATTTACCCTTCCGCAATCCCTCCTCCACTATGGATTCCTTTGACCCTGTTACCGAGGATGAAGTATCTACTTTACTATCAACCTCTCACCTTACCACATGCCCACATGATCCTATTCCTTCACAGCTAATTCCTCCCCTATCCACCGCACTTATCCCAGCTCTCACACATCTATTCAACCTCTCCCTAAACACTGGCAGGTTTCCATCCTCCTTAAAACATGCCGTAATTACACCCATTCTCAAGAAGCCCTCATCTGACCCAGCTTCTGCCTCCAACTACCGCCCTATCTCACTACTTCCCATGGCTTCTAAACTGCTTGAGCGGCTTGTTTACAATCGCCTCACTCAATTTATTTCTTCCAATTCCCTTCTTGACCCCTTCCAATCTGGTTTCCGTGCCCAACACTCAACAGAAACAGCCCTCACAAAAGTCACCAATGACTTGCTAACTGCCAAATCAAAGGGTAACTTCTCCATGCTAATTCTCCTGGACCTCTCTGCTGCCTTAGACACAGTTGACCACCCTCTTCTAATCCAAACTCTTCGTTCATTTGGCATCCAGGGCACAGCTCTTTTATGGTTCACATCCTATCTAAAAGATCGTACATTTAGCGTCTCCTTCTCTGGCACCTCTTCTTCACCTCTCCCTCTGTCTGTTGGCGTTCCCCAAGGTTCTGTCCTAGGCCCCCTCCTCTTCTCTATCTACACCTCCTCCCTTGGCACCCTCATAAAATCCTTTGGATTTCAGTATCATCTCTATGCAGATGATACTCAAATCTACCTCTCTGCACCTGATCTATCCCCCTCTCTTTTAGCTCAAGTTTCCAACTGCCTCTCTAGCATATCCTCCTGGATGTCTACCCGTCAACTCAAACTCAACATGTCTAAGACTGAACTCCTAATCTTTCCACCCTCTACTATAGCTTCCACTCCTCAAATATCTCTCACTGTTGACAACACCATCATCACTCCCACCTCCCAAGCCCGTTGTCTTGGGGTTCTACTGGATCCCGCCCTCTCTTTTATTCCTCACATCCAATCAATAACTAAATCTTGTCAGTTTCACCTAAAAAATATCTCCAAAATTCGTCATTATCTTACACAAGACACAGCTAAAATTCTAATACACTCTCTCATCATATCTCGACTCGACTACTGCAATTCCCTTCTTGCTGGCCTCCCCATCTCTCGTCTGTCTCCCCTCCAATCCATAATGAACGCCTCCGCTAGACTCATCTTCAATACCAAACGATCAGTGTCTGCAGCTCCTCTCTGTCAATCACTCCACTGGCTTCCCATAGCTTCCCGAATCAAATTTAAAATCATGACCCTAACACATAAAGCCCTCAACAGTGCACCCCCTTATATCTCTGCTCTTGTTTCAAAATACTCTCCCAACCGCCCCCTTTGTTCTGCTAACGACCTTCTTCTTTCCTCCTCTATCATCACCTCCTCTCACTCCCGTCTTCAGGACTTTTCTCGTGCAGCCCCTACTATCTGGAACTCCTTGCCTCGCTCCATTAGATTAACTTCCTGCCTCAAAACCTTTAAAAAATTACTAAAAACACACCTATTTAAAAAATCATATCACCTTCAGCCTTTATAATTACAACTGCACACTCCACAGCTTAAAAACACTCCCACCCACAATCTACAGTACAGCTCACAGACCCCTCCAATTGATTAAACAAATTGCATTCACGTTGCCATTTTGTATTTGTCACCCTCTTGTATCACACCTAAACCCTTAGATTGTAAGTTTGCGAGTTTCATTTGTGTGTCCGTGTCTTGGAAACAAGCACTATGTACATTTGATTATATGCTCAAAAACAGGGCCCTCCATTCTTTAAGGTGTTAAGTTTGTTTTTTGCCATGTACTAACCACCTGTAAAGCGCTACGGAATATGTTGGCGCGATATAAATAAAGATAATAATAATAATTCTAATGTTATGACTCCTTGATCGATTTTTCCAAATCTTCAAGCTTATCGTCAAGAGTATAGATATGGGAGGTATTTTGCGTAATCTCTACTTTGTCTCAGTTTTGAGCTTCCACTATTTGATCTACCATTTCTTCCAAAACGTGAGTTCTTTGACTAAGGTCATTTATGTCATTTTTGAGAGCCATAACAGCTTGGGTTAAGTGACTTTGGAGCATTTTTTCACTCCTGGCCATAGACCGTTCTGACAGATCCATGTTTTGTTGTGAGATTGACATGTTTACTTCAGTGTCTGAAGCATCGGGGTGGTCAGGGATAGAGTCTTGTGTTGGGGTAAAGCTTGATTCAGCAGATTTAAAGTGCTCTGGTATTATTATTTTTTGTTGCTATACTCTGTTTAGGTTTCCCCATTTTGGATAATTCCAACCTTAAACTCAGTCCGGAAGTTTTGCTTTGTTTAGATTTGAGAAAGGCTTTGGGCCAAGACCTGTCCTGCTTTGAATGTCAGAGAGAGAGAGAGTATAGATCATATTAAGACGGGTTAGAGAGTTTAGTCATTTTATCTTTGCCAGCTTAGAATATCCCATTGGGATGGTTTTAGACCATAACTGTCATTTTGTTTATTCCCTTTTTGGAAAGAGGTTAAATTATGTTTTTTTACAGTTACATTTTTCTGTATGTTTGAGGAAGTGACTGCTTAATTATAAATTATAACACATTTAATAATCAACAAAATTGACAAAAGGGACCCCTATTACTGTGCACACCTATTCTTAATCTAATCTCAGAGAGACTAAAAAATACAACTTAGCTTTTAATATATTTGTTAAAAATGTTAAAATTATCAGAGGCAGGATATCAAATTATTTAATCGCATGGGTATAATCAATCCGGAATCTATATAAAGTGCCAGTGCTTTAAATCTAGCAAAGTTGAGAAATTGAAATTATTGGATTTTATTAAAAGTATAATCACCACTATAAGTGTTTTTAATAAAGTGCTTTTAGTAAATAAAAGTGCTAGTGCTTATAATACTGAATTGTGGCGTTAGAACCAATAACTAGTTGATTCTAATCAAGTGAAGTCAGTGTAGTGATATTGCGATAGGATAACTAATACCCAAGAGCTCAAAGGCCTAATATTAGTAACTGTTAATGACAGAATATTGCTCCATAATGATAATGTATAGTCTATTAGATTCTAAAAATCGGAGCTTGATTCTAGCGTGCCACTCTATTTAGACGCCTCGCGATGACGTCATAAACCTGCTCGCACGTTCCTGCGTCTGACCCAACACATTTAATCCTAATTTTTAACTGTCAGAAATGACAAGGTAAGTGAATGTTTATTTTGGTATTTTTTCATGCAAATTTTTTTTTTTCATACACTATTTATTCTCCTCTTTCAGATGCATTTATAATCCAGGACAGCTAAATTTAACTGAGACACAGTGGGAATGTTTTCTCCTCCTCTTTCCTGATATATAATAGGAAACTCCTTGACAGTGATTCCCGGAATGCAAGACATTGTGCTTGCACCCCACTATTCAATTAAATGTAAATTTGATAAGAAAACACAATTAACAGGCTCTCCATGAGACTTTACACTTCTTCTCAACTGACTTGTGAGATAAAGCTGGAACAAACACATTTTTATCAGTTTTTGTGATGTACTATAAGTAATTATCTTAAATTAATATAAGTTTTTTACATGCAAAATAAAATGTTGGTAATGTATAAGACTTGTTCTTTTAGAAGGCCAGAGAAAGTCCCGAGTAGTGCACTGCAACATCAGATTGAGGGTTGAAAGCCATATGTGGAGAATGTTTTTTAATTATTACAGTGCTGATGAGTTGATAGGATTAAAGGCAATTTTAGTTTGGTGTTAAAGTATGTTTTAATTCCTACTTGACTGCTGGATGTATTATGAGGCTGCAGCAACTAAGGCATTAGAATCTGCCTTGCAGGGCTGAGGGTTACATTGGTTGCTATGTCATGTTTAGACCATGCTTGATTCATCCAAACAGATAGTTATTTACATAGAGCATAAGCTTGCAAAGCAGCAATTCTACGATTCAAATCATGCTGATTGTTCTCTATTTTTTTATAATTTTATTTAGTTGTATTTATACAACAAACAAAACAGAAGGTATAAACTATATAAGATCATGATGTGCTCTACGGTGCATTTACAGTCACTGTAACACATTCCTCTGCTACCACACCAAAGAATATCACATCTTCCCTCACTTTTTCCTGCATATCTGGCACAGGTTAAATCAAACGTGTCTGCATAACAATCTGAAGCTGATAAGGAAACAGAGTAAACTTTACACATAGGCATGTGGACAGAACCTTTGCCTGCAACGCTACTGATCCTAGGTCCAAATCCAACTAAGTATTTTCTATATTTTAAGAATTTGTATTGCGTTCTAAGGATACAACAAACAAAGAACAGGTATAAACTGTATAAGAGGATTTGGGTTATGTAGTCACAGTCACTCATTCCCTTCGGAGTATTACTGTTTCTATCACATCTCACCTGCATAGCTTGCACTGTATAAATCACACACAGTGTTGGCATGAAAGCCCAAAATTACTAGGCGACTCAGAGTAATCTTTGCCTATTGGTTGTGTGGCCATGCCTCCATCCTTAAGTTAATACTTTATGCATTTAAAAAATGTAAACAGTTCTTACATATGATTTGCAATAGTTATGGTGAATTATATGTCTTTGTAAGGATGGATCTGCCTTAATTTACAGAACTCACTAGTGAAGCTCTGCTCCTTAAGATAAAGGCTTGAGGAATATAGAAAAATACATTTTAGAAAATATGGCTGATATTAGGGCAGTGGCATAACACACTATTCTGGAGCCCCTGTAAATTATGTTTAGAGGCTCCTATAATTACCTTCTCTGTACATACTAACTCTCCACCACACTTTTTTCTGTACCCACAGCTACCCACTTTTTCCATGCGCACCAATACCACCCTCTTTCTAGGCTGTACATTAATAACATAACACACTGTATAATGATTCTAAGAACCTATAACCTTATGATAAAACCATTACAGTATGTTTGCCTCATGGACAAGTTCAATCTAAAACTAAATATTAACTTTTATATTAAAAAAGCACTCCTAGAGTAGATTCCTTATCTGTGTAAAAGTTATGAAACTTGCTACATTTCGTCAGTTACTCCTCTGTCTGTAGAGAGTGGAAGCAGCAATTTTACATCAGGTTTTGTCATTGGGCTCTGTGAGATGAATGGAGCAAAAGAGCAGCTCAAGAGCCAATCAGACTGCAGGTAAGTGCTATGATGTCATAGTTACATTCATGTTCTGTGTTCTACAGCACTTCACATCACCTAATATACACAGGTCTTGTAGCAATAGAAGGTAAGTGGCAAAAATGTGACGTATATATTTGAACTTCTAATGCCAACACTTTCATATAAGAGCAATTTGTGCTTAGGTGAAATTCCTCTTTAAGTTTCAATATCCCAGGAGGCTGATAAATAAGAGGTCTGTGGGTATAGGGCCAGTTACTACCCTAAATTAGAGGCATGATAGTTGAATTTTGAGAGAGAGAGAGAGAGAGAGAAAGAACAGAGAAGAGACAGAGATGAAGGAAAGGGAGAGAGAAGAAACTGTAATAAGAGAAGAGTGAGTAAAGAGAGAGAGAGAGAGAAGAGGGAGAAAGAGAGAGGGTGAGGGAAAGGGAGAGAGGGAGGGAGAGAGAACAAACCAAGGCAGTTCCACAGTGAGGGAGTGGTGCAAGTTTATAGTGATATCTGAGTTGTGAGGCAGGAGAGAGTGGGGTCTTTTCAACTGCATTACACCCTGTAGCAGGATCCTAAGCAGCTGGTGAGATAGGACACCCTTTCCTAGACAGCACTCTGCCCATCTCAATTTTGGCTAGTGCTCTTGCCCTCACAAAAAGAAATTAAACCTCCAGAACAAATGTTCCGTTATTAAAAAAGGTGACTGAGCAATTAAGTAGGTGTTTTTAAAATCAGATTTACCCCAAGTACAAAAATAAATATACATAGGGCCTCATTCAAATGATGGCCGCAAAATGGCCGTATCTCTGCGATCCCTTGCGAGGGTGCTGAGGACCCTCGTAGCCCTATGGCTATTTGATATTCAAAGCAAACGGCCGCAGCACACCCCTTCCTGTGGCCAATCGCAAGACAGGCAGTTGGACGTTAGCTTTGGCGGGCTTGTTCCTAATCGTGGGCATTAGCCCACAGATTAGTCTTCAATGACCGCCTAACTAAAAAGTCAAAAATAAATCCAACGAAGAACTGTACAGCACTATAAATGATGGGGGACACATTGGGGGACACGAGGATGACATGTACTACATTGGCTAGCTGGCACATTGCTGCTAGCCAATACTGTCATTTGTGGCCGCAGTCTGCCGGGCTTGAAGATCGAGTTTCTGCCTTGGAGGTCATCCAAGCCCAGGTCTACTCGGCGGACTTGTGGCCACAAATGACAGTATTGGCTAGTGACGATGTGCCAGCTAGCCAATGTACTACATGTCATCCTCATGTCCCACCTAATGCTGTACAGTGCGGTATTGAATACATATTTAGCCTAAAGATACCCAAGCCCCTTTGAGTACCCAGTGGCTCCTTAAAGGGACCGCGGCACACTAATGGTTACTCCAAGCCGTGCGGGTACTGTAAGTTACTCTGTGGCAACTAACATTAAAGACCCATGCTGTGGGATCTCCATTGGACTTCCTGGAGGATCCCCACATTAACCCTTGCAGCAGGGGGTCCCGATTGGGGCCCTGCGATCAATAAAACTGTTAACCCCTGCCACGGGGGTACTATAAGTACCTCCCGGCACCTAAAGGGGGTCAAAATAGACCCTCATGAGACTAAAATTAACACCCTCAGTCCAATAGGGGTCTATATATATAACCCATAGGTTAACACTATAAGTGCCATAAGGGTCCTCCAGGACCCTCATGACAAAGTCTAAGCACTACACTAACTGGCCCTATTTAACCCTAACTGGGCCTATCTAACCCTAACTGGGCCTATTTAACCCTATCTGGACTTAATAACCCTAATTGCCATATTTAACCCTAACTGTCCCTTTTAACCTTAACTGGGCCTATCTAACCCTAACTGGGCTATTTAACCCCTTCTAGACCTATTTAAACCTAACTGGCCCTATTTAACCCTAACTGGGCCTATCTAACCCTAACTGGATTTATTTAACCCTAACTGGGCCTATATATATAACCCATAGGTTAACACTATAAGTGCCATGAGGGTCCTCCAGGACCCTCATGACAAAGTCTAAGCACTACACTAACTGGCCCTATTTAACCCTAACTGGGCCTATCTAACCCTAACTGGGCCTATTTAACCCTATCTGCACTTAATAACCCTAATTTACATATTTAACCCTAAATGTCCTTTTTAACCTTAACTGGGCCTATCTAACCCTAACTGGGCCTATTTAACCTCTTCTAGACCTACTTAAACCTAACTGGCCCTATTTAACCCTAACTGGGCCGATCTAACCCTAACTGGATTTATTTAACCCTAACTGGGCCTATTTAACCCCATCTAGCCTATCTAACCCCATCACTTATGGGGGGTCTATACAGACCCCCATAAGCCTCCATTCTAACCTCATCACTTATGGGGATCTATACAGACCCCCATAAGCCTCCATCTAACCCCTTCACTTATGGGGGTCCATACAGACCCTCGTAAGCCTCTCTTTAACCCGATCAGTCCCAAAAGGGTATATGAAGCAGCACCCTCATGACACTAAGTACAAACACTACACTACCACCCCAATAAACCACTAAATCTAAACCAACCCCCCTCTAACTTAACCTATTAACCCCCACCTATCTAACACCTACCCTAACCTAGATAGGATCTATGTGGATAGGGTTAAAGTATTGTAGATAGGGTTAATGCATTGTAGATAGGGTTAAATGTATGGTAGATAGGGTTTCATGTATTGTAAATAGGGTTTAATGTAATGTAGATTGGGTAAATGTATTGTAGATAGGTGTAATGTATTGTAGATAGGGTTTCATGTATTGTAGATAGAGTTAAATATGTTTTAGTTAGGGGGTAATGTTTTATAGATAGGGTGTAATTTATTGTAGTTACTGGGTTAATAGTATGTAGTTAGGGGTATATGTGTACTGTATTTATTGATATTTATTGATATACTGTAATGTTATGTATATTTGTATATGTATTTTCTTTGCAGGTGTGTAATTGCTTTTTTATTTTTTGTAGTGGTGGTTGTGTAATGTTCTTTTTTTATTTTTTGTAGTGGGGGTGGTTTGTGTAATGTTCTTTTTTTATTTTTTTGTTTTGGGGGGTTGAGTAATGTTCTTTTTTTATTTTTTGTCACATTATTGGATTGATTGGGTTAAAGAGAGGCTTATGGGGTCTGTACTGACCCCCATTAGTGAAGGGGTTAGATGGAGGCTCATAGGGGTCTGTATAGAACCCCCCATGAGTGATGGGGCTAGATGGGGTTAGATAGGCTATATGGGGTCAAATAGGCCCAGTTAGGGTGATATAGGCCCAGTAAGGGTAAAATAGATTCAGTTAGGGTTAGATAGGCCCAGTTAGGGTTAAATAGGGTTTAGTATGGGTTAATGGGGTATAGTTAGGGATAAGGGGTTCATGGGGTATAGTTAGGGCTAATAGTGTAATGTAGTGCTTAGACTTTGTCATGAGGGCCCTCTAAGGACCCGCGGCCGGAAATTCAAACCCTGTAGATGCTGCGGGGGTCCCGCTCTGTGGCAATCGGGACCCTATGCAGCAAGGCAAGGGGTGAATGTGGGGAGGGTTAATGTTTGCACATTGCAGGGGTCTCAAAGGTGATCCCTGCATTATAGGGTTAATGTGTGCACCCTGCATGGGTCCCGTTTGGACCCCTGCATTATGGGGTTAATGTAGGGACTCGCGGTGGGAAATTCAAACCCCATAGATACTGCAGGGGTCCCGATCTGGTCCAGATCGGGTCCCCTGCAGCCAGCAGGGAGGCTTAATTGGAGGGTAGGCATGGGCTTCATAGTCCTTGCAGTGGCTCCAGGGTGGAAGTAAGTTGTTGCCATTTTTGGGTGTTTTAAAGGGTTGGCGGAGGGGTGATTGGAGAAGTTGAATAGGGATGGGTGGTCTCTTGAGGCCGAATCTGTTGCGGCCATGTGGAATCAAAAGCTTTACCTGCAGTGAGCTGCGGCGGGGGTGGCAGCAAGGGAACGCAGTGCGACGCAAGCTGGTCGGAGCACTCGGCTGGAGGGGATTAGAATCGGGAAGTAGCTTGCGGCCACACAGCTCCTACGGCCATCATTAGAATGAGGCCCATAGAATGCTTTGAGCTTTACCCTTGCAGCTCTCTCCAATCAAGCATACACATAAAAAGGGAAATATCACTCAGAATGAACTACTGACAGATTGAGCAGTAATTCTGTAATGGTGAGAAACATTTGACCCCCATTCTGTTGTATTTCAGGCTCAGATACTCCTCCCCAGTTAATGCAGGAACACTCACACCATTGGAATGCCTTGCATCCTTTCCAATCCTTGGAACACATCTTTAAGGACCTTCCAGTAGTCACACCTTTGGCAAAGGCAATAAAGACATTTCGTTTAGTATTACAGACACAGTATAATGCTTAAGCAAAATAATCTGTGAATACTATAAATGTTATGCAATTGATGAAACATACCCTTAAAGACACAATATAATATTTTTCCACATGTAATCTGCAAACCACTCAAAGAAGAAACAACCCTCTCCCACTTTTAAAATGTCAAATAAAGCTGCCCAACTTGAAGACAGGACCAAATGACAAAATGTAAATACAGTGCCTTGCAAAAGTATTCACCCCCTTGGCATTTTTCGTGTTTTGTTGGCTCACAACTTGCAATTAACATGGATTGTTTGAGGATTTGCATCATTTAATTTACAGAACATGCCCACAACTTTGATTTTTTAAAATTTTTATTGTAAAAACAAATAGGACAAAATAACAGAAAAAGTGAATGTGCATAACTATTCACCCCCCTAAAGTCAATACTTTGTGCAACCACCTTTTGCGGCAATCACAGCTCCAAGTCACTTTGGATAAGTCTCTATGAGCTGGCCACATCTTACTACTGGGATTTTTGCCCATTCCTCCTTGCAAAACTGCTCCAGCTCCTTCAGGTTGGATGGTTTGCACTTGTGAACAGCAATCTTTAAGTCTGACACAGATTTTCTATTGGATTGAGATCTGGGCTTTGACTAGGCCATTCCAACACATTTACATGTTTCCCCTTAAACCACTCAAGTGTTGCTTTAGCAGTGAGTTTGGGGTCATTGTCCTGCTGGAAGGTGAACCTCCATTCTAGCCTCAAATCACGCACAGAGTGGTACAGGTTTTGCTAAAGAATATCCCTGTATTTAGCACCATCCATCTTTCCCTCAACTCTGACCAGTTTCCCAGTCCTGGCTGCTGAAAAACATCCCCATAGCATAATGCTGCCACCACCATGTTTTACTGTGGGGATGGTATTCTTTGGGTGATGTGATGTGTTGGGTTTGGCCAGACATAGCATTTCCTTTGATGGACGAAAAGTTCAATTTTAGTCTCATCAGACCAGAACACCTTCCTGCATACATTTTGTGAGTCTTCCACATGACTTTTCACAAACCCAAAATGTGCAATTTTGTTTTTTGCTGAAAGTAATGGCTTTCTTCTGGCCACTCTGCCGTAAAGCCCAACTCTATGGCGCGTACGGCTTATCGTCGTCCTATGTACAGATACTCCAGTCTCTGCTGTGGAACTCTGCAGCTCCTCCAGGATTACCTTAGGTCTCTGTGCTTTCTCTCTCTTATTAATGCCCTCCTTGCCCGGCCGGTGAGTTTTGGTGGGCGCCGGTCTCTTGGCAGGTTTGTTGTGCCATGTTCTTTCCATTTGGTTATGATAGATTTGATGGTGCGCCTGGGGATCATCAAAGATTTGGCTATTTTTTTTATAACCTTACCCTGAATTGTTCTTCTCAATAACATTGTCCCTTACTTGTTTGGAGAGTTCCTTGGTCTTCATGGCAGTGTTTGGCTAGTGGTGCCTCTTGCGTAAGTGTTGCAGCCGCTGGGGCCTTTCAAAAATGTTGTGTATATGTAATGACAGATCATGTGCACACAGGTGGACATCATTTCACTAATTATGTGACTTCTGAAGGTAATTGGTTGCACAAGAGCTTTTTATGGACTTCATAACAAAGGGTGTGAATACATACGCACATGCCAATTTTTTTTTTTTTTCTATTTCTAAAAAATAGTTTTATGTATATATTTTTCTAATTTCACTTCACCAACTTAGACTATTGTGTTCTGATCCATCACATAAAATTCAGATTAACAAAACATTGAATTTAAGGCTATAATGTAACAAAATAGGTAAAAAGTCAAGGGGTGGGGGTGGAGGGGGTGAATACTTTTGCAAGGCACTGTATATTTTCTCAGTTACTGGGGTATCTAAAAATTGTCTACTAGATTCACCTTGGTGTCTTTCCTATGTGCACTTTTTTGCTTTTTCTCTGTACTAGCAATTAAGGGAGGACCTTGTGTTTGAGCTTAGAATTTAGCATACATAATGCTTTCCCTAAAGCATCTTGCAAGAATGAAAAATTGCAAATTTATAATCCAAATGGTCCTGCTCTGGAGGGTGATAGATGTGAAGGTGATAAGCTTGTTTAAACAGTTGATTTTTTTGTGAGGTTTTGAGGGTTCTGAGGCATTAAGATAGTCTAGTGGAGCAAGGCAAGGAGTTCCAGAGAATTTGTGAGAGGAAATTCCTCCTCATTTCATCCATTACAGTAGTATCATCTGAAAGTGTGTCTGTTGATATTTCTACCAGGATTATTAATAACGGCTTTGGATTGCGGGAATTAATACTGCTTGAATTATTTATGCTTGATGTATTCCACATATAAGTTGAATAAGTAAGGTGACAATATACAAACTTGATGCAGTCCTTTGCCTATTTTGAACCAGCTGTTTTTTCCATGGTTGTTCCTTGACCCATTCTTTAACTTCTTCAATCACTCACTATAGTATGTCTCCTTGTCTCTTCCTGCTATCCTCTAGAATTCTGCATTCAGGTGAACAAATATATTCCTATCTCCACCACCTTTTCGGTGGGCTACCTTTCGGTGGGCTACTATTAAAGCCTCATCAGACCGCTAGATTGCCTTCTTCGTTTTCTTTTTTGGGGGATATTCTTTGTTGCGATTTTCTGGACAGTGTTACAATCTTCAATCCAACATTGTTCAGGCATTCTATCATCCATGTCTATTCCCTTAAATCTATTCTTTACCTCCACTGTATATTCACGGGGGATATTATTTATTTTGTATCTTCATGGTCTGATTATTTTCTTCTGTTTAATTCTGAACTTTGCAATAAGAAGCTCATGGTCTGAGTGACAGTCAGCGCCAGGTTTTGCTTTTGTAGGCTGTATGAAGATCTTTCACCTTTGGCTACAAAATATATAGTTAATCTAATTTATATATTGCCCATCTGGTGATGTCCATATGTAGAGTCGTCTCTTAGGCTGTTGGAGGAGGGAATCAAGGGTGTTTGTATGTATGTATATGTAAGTTATTTTACGGCTTGGGTAGACATTAAGCTGTGTATAATTATTCTGGCTCTTACACCATTGAAGAGGGTGTTTACTATGACCAAGAATTATCTTGACAGAATTCCACTAATCTCTGACCTGCTTAATTTTGCACTCCAATCCAAAACTTGAGTTATTCCAGGATTTTTTTTGTTCCCTAATTTAGCATCCCAATATCTGAGAGTAACATCTTTTCTTGGTGTTATATCTCTGAGGTGTTGAATATGCGTGTTGAATTGTACAACTTCAATCTCTTCAGCAGCCATTGTTGGAGCATAGACATGAATTACTGTTAAATGGCTTGCCTTGAATTCAAATGGAAACAATTTGATTTGGTTATAACCGAACACTATTTTGGCCACTGATTGACTATGGGGGCTACTCCATTTCTTCTGCAGGACTGTTGACCACAGTAGAAGATCTGATGGTTGTAACATTTAGTCCAGTTGAGATCACTAATTCCCAGAATATTAGTTATTAACCTGGTCATTTAATTGTTGACCACATCTAATTTGCCTTGGTTCATAGTTCTAACATTCCAGGTTCCTATGAAGTATTGTTCTTTGCAGCAGAAGACTTTCCTTTCCCCCTCCAGACATATCCACAGTTGGGTGTCCTATCGGCTTTGGCCCAACCATTTATTTAGATCTGGAGCTACTAGTACTCACCCTCTGCTCTTCTCCAGTGGTATGCAACTCGTGACCTAAGGGGCTCATCTTCCAGTGCTATATTGTTATGTCAGGTTGTGCTTATCCATAAGGTTATCTTGGCAAAAATACTGGAGTCTGTTGCCAGTTCCTTCTCCAGTGGACCACGATGAGACTGACCGCTCTGCTATGACCTGCCCATCTTGCATGAACATACATGGTATGCCTCACAGCTTTATGAAGTACACAATCCCCATCAACACAACAAGTTAGAGATCCAGAAGGGGAGATTATTCTAAAAAAAAACAAAAAAACAATAAAGACCAAGCAAAACTAGCCACATGTTGTGTTATCCATTTTTTCTTTAGTTAACCAATCCTTGGAAATTCCACATTGTTGTTGCTGCATTTATATGCAAATGATGTGTGGTTCACACATATTAAGTAGCTGTTTTGATATACTCTTTAGGATTACATTCTACTTATCTGTAAAGGACAAAATAAAGACTTG
Organism: Discoglossus pictus; assembly: GCA_027410445.1. Classification (NCBI taxonomy): domain Eukaryota; kingdom Metazoa; phylum Chordata; class Amphibia; order Anura; family Alytidae; genus Discoglossus; species Discoglossus pictus. Next base: position 305,723,676 of record CM050166.1, on the reverse strand, counting down.
TAATGTTATCTGGCAGTTAGACCGCTCTCTTCCTTTATCACAAAATCCACATCCTTTAGGTGCTGGAGGACCTTATTACCTTTTTACTTAAGTAAGCAAATTTCTATTAAAGTATTGGAGTCCTGCACTAACAGCATCTACCTATTAAATACACCCTAACTCACCTCACTGTCAAGCAGACAATATTTATAAAAACTAAATTCATCGTGTTTGTTTGCTTAAAGGCAATTATGAATGCATCTGATATAGTAGAATCAGTAGTGTATCCAAAAATGTGTTTGCATGACAAAATAAACATTTAAACAGTTTGCTTGAAGTTATCAAAATGTCTTGTAATTTCTGACAGTTGAAAATTATATTAGACACCCCCTTGAAAACCAGGTTAAATTAATAATTCATTTTGGCCAATCAGGAGGAGGCTCAGGCAGCTGGTACATTTATATTATGCTCTGGGGTTTCTGTTAGTGCTGCAAAGCAGCCTGTGATATGCAGTGTGCTAAATATTTTCACATAAGAGTCTCACTATGCAGCACATTCACACTAGATTACCATCCCTGTAGGATTTCAGTTCCCTGACTCAACTACTACTGATGCCAGCATGTGTGTTTTTTTTAATCTCTCTCCCCCCATGCTCAGATTCATCTGTGAGCTCAGACCGCACCCAACCATGTGATTCCATGCTACAGAAGAACTTCCTGTGGTCTCTACCAGAAAATGGAAACGCCGTACTTGGATGCCTTCCTATGCATACTTGGTTATGTAAGCTTCCTGTGTGTAAAGCTGGATTTTACTTTCCTGCATATAACTTTATCAGAAAAATATATGTTCTATAGATAAGTTCAGTGTTCTTACAATCACTGCATGTTTCTTACCAAACATTTGAAACCCAGGAAACATATATAAACATTTAAGTCTGAAACCGTAGAACAGTAAAAAAAAAAAAATGTAAAATTACAGTGGTTACTTTAAGCTGAATCTGGGACAGAGTGATAAAGAATAAAAACGCACATGGCTGATAAACGGTCAACATATCGCTGATGTCTAGCGCTCTGTATGTACCTTGAGCCTCTCTAATGGGCCAACTTTCTTTGGACAAAACAGGTTGACTTACTGTTTCAAATGTGTATGTAGAATTGCTTTAGTGTTATCATCAGAGCTCACCTTGGAATTATCTGTTGGGGAAGAGTAGCTATAAAACAGATGATCCTTAATGATTGCACAAGCAGCTCATCTGCTACTGAGCCGATAGTGGTGTCAATGTTGGTTTCTGATACTTATGTATTTGGGCACCTTTAGCTATCCAGGTACTTGGAAAAATACATCCTTGTCACCAAACGTGTCAAATGGGTGCTCTTGCATGCTGTGCTGCTGTAGGCTAGTACTTTTTGGTGATGTAAGCTTTCAGGATTTCACTCTGCTACCCATAAATCTGTAAGTAGACTAAACTTTTTAATATAATATATATTTTTCTGCTAATCAGTGGCTAATTGTGTGGGAACATTTAAAACCCAGGAAAAAGTTTTATATAAAACTTTAAGTGTGAACCAACAATACATGTATTCCCCTTGGTTTACCTTTCCTGAGAAGAACTATTTCATAACAGGGAATTTACTTATTTCACAAGAAATCATTGAAGAGAAATAGCTCACTTGCATATACAAACACACAGTTCTTATTAAGTTAGGTCAATAAAGTAAAGTGAAGTATGGATGAGTGTGTGAGTTATGAAAAAGAATGAAAGACAATGAAAATGTATGGAATGAACACCTTTATTTAGCTATACCCCCTGTGGTCTAAAGACTTTCTTGCTTACTCTGGTACCTAGAGACCCTACTGCATGACATCACTTGCAGGTTGACATCTAGGTTCTTTCAGCCACATATTTAAAAAGTTTTAAATGTTTCTGCTATTGTTACGGAGGCAAAAATTACATTTTGTAATCTGAACAATATTGTTCAAAATAAAAGAACAGAACTGGAAAAAAACAGGACATGGGAAAAATGTTCAGTCAGTGTAAAAATAAATCATTTTAATCATTGCTTTGAGTAACAGGGGAGATGTTGGTCTATCTTAAGAATCCAATTTTCTGCCTCTTCTTTCCTAAACTTTCTTCTTGGTTTAATACACTCTGTAGAGAACTGTGTAGGGATTTGGCAACACGCGTCCCCGTCTGAAAAAAAAAAAACAACAATGAAAAGTCAGAATTATTTTTAATTTATTATCAGACTTTTTTTTAAAAAATCAAATCCTAAAAGGGCTAAACTCTCATTAGATGTAGTGGTGAAGTACTACAAATGGTAGGTTAACATTGGTTTTTATTTGTATAAATCATCAACAAAGTCAGAGGTGATAAATCTGAGAAAGAACATCATCTAAGTAGGTTTGTCCTATAGGCCAGGGTGAATAAGGAAGTGGGATACCACTTTGACATACCTGCTCTAATCTTATGAATGTAACCAGAATGGAAATGTTACAGGTAAGAGCAATCCTCATATGTGAGCAGATAATAAAAAATCTTCATTCTATTTGTGAAATAGAGGGTCTGACGGTACATTGTACAGCAGTAAATAGGACTTTATTGTAAGGTAGAGATTACGTTCCACATGAAGTTGTATATATTAGTTTCGTCCTAAAGAAATATACAATTGTGTGTATATACAGCTGTCTGTTGGCAGATTTGCCAATGCACACATACAAACGTTTAAAAAAATATCCACATAAATGGTCTAATAATATTACACTAGTTCTTATAATACATGTATTTCAGAGTCCAAGTGCTTTTGAATTTAATAATAAATTGATGTATTTTGGTGGTCATTGCTCATATTCAGTGCTTTTTTTTATTTATTTTTTAAGTCAACCTTATTTTAGAAACTTTGTCTAAAGTTCACGTTTCAATCTGTAAATTGAGAGGCTGAGGCATGTGAAGGACACAATTAACACTACATTAGTTTACCTCAATCATTTCAAAGATGCTCTCAGGATCCAGGCTGCCTTTGCCTATCTTTCTCATGCAAGTCAGGACCCCTTTGCTGGTGACAGAGACAAGGAGACTGGCCAATGAACAGGCTTCCTCTTGTAACGTGGCATCAACTACATGCCTGTGCCCAATCTGTATATGCAAAATAATTTGGTGATAACATGGAAGAAATTCACGGCAGTAATGGTACAGTAAGAAAATTAAACATTAAGATCACTAGGCATGAGAAACCTTATGCAGTATAGAAAAAGTTTCAGGATGAAAGATGAGAAATAAGTGCTAAAAACAATGGCAAACTATATGGTTACAATGTTTCCAATTTGCCAAATTATGCGTTTCTGAACCATGACCATCAAGTTTGGGTTATAAAATATGCAATTTAATTTTTGCAAAGAACTAGAGCTTGCGTTAAAAGGAAGGACATTTTCCTCCTTATGAGACAATTGCAACATTTCAATGTTTTTTTTTTTTTTTGTTTGCCTTCCTTAATCCACATTTTACAAGGATCAGAGATCTAAAAAAAAATTTGACCTTGGAGTAAAAATATTCAACCTCACTTACAATGTTACTATGTAAAGTATTTACTAGAGTAACAGTGAGCAATGCAGACATATTCTGTAAATGCCTGGAGAATGTGAAATGTAAGAAAGAATAAGATGTGTACTTACTCTGCTTAGTGTGACAATACAGGGGACATCAACTACAGACAGGCGCACGCAATCATAGGGGTCGTCTGAGAGCTCAATATCTTTGGTTCCTTCCTCATCTTCCAACAGCCGAACTTTCGGTATCCTAAAAGGCAAAAGTGTCATGAAGTTTAGCAGCTCAGCATATCAGTTAAGGTTGGGTAAGACTGCAAAAAGAAGAACAATTATTAAAAGTTGTATCATTTATTATACAATGTAATATTAAACCTGTGTAGGTATACCCAAACAGAAGACCAGTTATCATATGCTTGACAGAAAATGAATGAGTTGCAGGGTCCTAACAACTTTGCAGGCTATAGATTCAAAAGAATTATTTAGAAGTTGTAATTTTAAGATATTCAACATGACTAAAATTCTAATAAATGAACAAGACAAAATGTTATTGTCTTGATCACAAATACTATCCAAGTTCATAGACTATTGTGCCAAAAATAATTAAGGTATTTCTAAAAGTAATAGACAACATACCGAATTTACATCCAAAAAGACAATAATAAAAAGTATTTGTTTTACTTTTATTAAGAAAATCTGGGAGGTACAGAAGTTAATATTTAACTTGTCTGAAAACTCACTTCAAAGTCAAGTACTTTTGTTTTAAAATCTCTCTACAATAGCATCTTAATACAACTGTTCAAGATGGTTATAACACATACAGCTCTATAGGGTTTAAAATGTCTTACAGTAATATGTGAATATGATTTCACAATTTCATCCACAGGCTACCGGATAGATTTAGCTCTGAAGAGGAGAACATGTGGATTGTATTGCTTTCCAAAGCTCAGCAGGCAGCAAGATGAACATCAGACACATTCTTTGTACAGCCTGTCAGTCATAATACCAGTTATCTACTTTTATTCTATGTGCAGGGGGTCAAAAGCTTTTGGGAATATGGAGTGGATTACATCAAATACACCATTGACTAAGAACGCAAACTGCTATTTTTCACTTCATCAAATGCAAAAAATGGAACTAGCTACTTTTAGTCTAGGTATAACTTTTCTATAAAATGTTCATTATATAGGTTTTAACCATATACAGTTTTTGTTTAAAGTTAAATCCAAGCTGTGTTGATGCACATATACGGTATACACATTTGAGTTAACAAAGCATGTTATCTAGGTAAAGTGCTTACAATAGGAGAATCTAAGTTTTCTAATTGTAGCTGCAAACATAATTGAAATTATAGAACAGTATTCAAATAAGATACATTAAATATTATTACCCTGGAACATTTTGGGATTAGACACTTTGAAATGAAGAATATCCTTCTTTTAGCGATAATCAGCAGGAACATGTATTCATTGTGTCCAAATAAAATCTACAAGTAAATCTCTAAGTGGGGATTGGTAGATCTCATAATGACAAACATCTTGATTCAGGAAACTGGTATTCAATGGTTATGAAGAGCAAGTGTGAGTAGATGTAAGAGGCAAGGCAAATGCATATGACTGTGTGAGAGTTTTTGGTAGAACTAGCAAAATAAAGCTATATCCTATACCACTAGCCATGATGGAGGATTCTCAAATAAAAGACCTACAAGAATTAATAATAAATCAGTTAAAAACGTGAGCGCCCACAGCACACAAATTTATATAGGTGGGCATTCTACACAAAAACTACTCCTCAGCTTTGTAACTAATCATCCTGCATCAGTGTAATGAGTTGTGCTCAAGTCTCCATTATCATTCTGATTCAATCAACTCTGCGTGCTCTTCGGGTTCATCTCACGGCACTGTGCGTGTGTAAATTATTGACCCAATATAAAGCCATGACCAGATAAGAGGATGTTTAAAAGTAACATATGCCTAAAAATATCAGCCTTCAATTATATAACATTAGCCCTTTTTTTTTTTTAAACACCACCCACTAGCAAATAACCTTTACTTATAGGTAAGGTTTTTATTTCTATCATATGTAGGACCTTTGCTGTGTCCCTTTTAAAAAATGGCATTCTAGATCAGATTTCAAAATCACTGTATAGTCATCATTGTGTATGTTTTAGAGCAGTAGTCCCCAAATCTCTCCTCAATACCCATCAGACAGGCCAAGATCTAGGTGAAACACTATGTGAGCAAAGGTGAGGCAACTAGTATTCAACAAGAGGTGGAGCCTCAAATTGCTTTACCTGTGTATTCACACGGTTTCACCTAAATCATGGCTTGTCTGGTGCATCTTGAGAAGAGGTTTGGGAACCACTATTTTAGAGATCTGAAGAATGCATTTAAACAGTTTAATGAGATTCTACTCCGTATGTAAGTATTGTATTATTCTAGCAGTCTGTATACCCTTTTTTCACATGATCTCACTTCTGTCTATCTCGATCCCTTACATATATGGATATGTAATTATATATATATATATATATATATATATATATATATATATATATATATATATATAAAAAAGTGAGGTAGCCGTGAATGTCCAGTAATCCAGATGAATAATCAGAGTATTGCAGTATATAGTGATACCTTTTTTATTGGACAAACATATTCATAGGTTTCATGACGAGCTTTCGAGAGCGTTCCTCTCTTTGTCGATTCTGAGTCAATACTGATTATAAATTCACAAATACAGCAAAAAATTCCAGGATTAACAAATAATGTTCTTATCAGCCAGCCGTGCAAGTGTGTGGGGGTGCAGACCAGAGTAAGTAAATTGGGGTCGTAAATAGTTTTACATCTAAGGAACCATAGGGCTGTAACCAAACTCAGGATGAAGGCAGAGAACAAAAAATAAAAAAATCAATAAACACACATATATATTTACAAGCATGAATGTTGGAGGTTATAAGACATTTTGATAATGAGGACACAGCCACGCACAACAAGAAGACCTATAACATCAGAGGATCATATTCTTGTACGTCATCCAATGTAGTCTACATGATACAATGTACTGCATGCAAGAGAGGCTGCTACATTGTCCAATAAAAAAGGTATCACTATATACTGCAATACTCTGATTATTTATCTATATCCATTTGAATGTCTAAAAGGCGGGGACATGCAAATGAGATTACAATGTACCTCACCCTTTTAATCCAAAAATAGCAACTTTATACATTGCTCCCTTAAAGCATATGCCTGCTGTATTAAACAGCTTTTAAGCAAAGCACCGGGTTGGATTTTACACAAACCAAGAATCACTCATATACAGGCCTGTTTCAAGCTTTTGGCTATCATCAGTATGAGGTAGATTCTGGTTTGTGCCATAGATTTTGCAGGATTGGGTATATATATATATATATATATATATATATACACTCTGCACATGTTAATTAAAAGCTTCTTACCTGGTGTTAAACAGAGCTGACTTTACTGCTATAGAGATGGTGTCAAATAGGTTACCGCCACATTCCAAGAGCTGCAAAAAATAGGCTAAATTAGTTAAGAATTACTGTCAATACGGCAAGCACAACTGCCTGAACTGGTCTGGGAAAATAAAGCCAAATATTTCTATTATCTGTATAAATAGTATTGGAGGGATCCTAACTGAACACATTTTTGGCCATCAGATAAAATAGATAGCAATCTATGCCACTCTGAGAAATGTCACGGCTGTGCGTCATCAGACATAGGTTCGAAATCATGTGTAAAAGTTTACATTTTTCAGACATTTTTATTCTTCCTTGTATATTCTCCTTGAAGCTCACAGACAAGGAAATCAATAGCAAATAACACTGCTACGGTCACAAAAAAAACACATAATTAAGGAAGGCGCAGGTTTGGAACTTACAAATATCAAAAACAGTTACTTTAACCGATATACCATCTCTTTATGAAAAACATCACAACACACATGTCAGAGGAAATGCAACACTTCTCTTATTTGGCTAGCATAGCGAATTCTACTTAACCCCACAGGCCAATGCAGCCGATTATGATTAAGCCCTCCAAAACCCCTAACTATAAATACTGGTCCAGTGGTTAGGATTCGGTTCTTTAGACGCTGAGTCCTGGGTTTGTTTCCAGGCAGGAATCCAAGAGGTCACACCACCCTAAAGCCGAGCAAGTTTGGGCCTGGTCAGTACTAGGATGGGACACCACCTAGGAATACCAAGAGCTGTATGATGTGGCCCACTGTAGAAGGAACTAACTCCAGTGTATCTCTGCCCTTAGTTCTTAATACTGTGTGTTGCCCCCTATAGCATCAATGACAGAATGCAGTCTTTTGTAATCGTTGTCTATGAGACCCCTAGTTCTTGGTATAGCTGCTCAAAAATGCCTGCAGGTCATGTAACGTCTTTGGTCGTCTTGCATGAAGGTTTGAGATCTCCCCAGAGTGTCTTGATGATATTAAGGTCAGGAGACTTTGATAGCCACTCCACAACCTTCACATTTTTCTGCTGTAACCACTGGAGGGTCAACTTGGCCTTGTGCTAAGGGTCATTGTCATGCTGGAAAGTCTTAAAGCGTCCCATGCGCAGCCTTCGTGCAGAAGAATGCAAAATGTCTGCCAATATTTTCTGATAACATGCTTCATTTATCTTGCCATCAATTTTCACAAGATTCCCTATGCCTTTAGAGCTCCCCCCCGGCCCCAAGCATCAGTGAGCCACCACCATGCTTCAAAGTGCAGATGGTATTCTTTTCACTATAGGCCTTGTTAACCCCTCTCCAAACATAGCGGTTATAGCTGTGACCAAGCTCTATTTTGGTCTCGTCACTCCAAATTACAGTGTGCCAGAAGCTGTGAGGCATGTCAAGGTGTTGTCGGGCATATTGTAACCTGGCCTTTTTTGTGGCATTGGCGCAGTAAAGGCATCTTTCTGGCATCGACCATGCAGCTCATTTTTATTCAAGTATAGTTGTATTGTGCTCCTTGAAACAACGACACCATCTTTTTCTAGAGCAGCCTGTATTTCTCCTGAGGTTACCTGTGGGTATTTCTTTGTATTACGAACAATTCTTCTGGCAGTTGTGGCTAAAATCTTGCTTGGTCTACCTGATCTTGTCTTGGTATCAAGAGATTCCCGAATTTTCCACTTAATAAGTGATTGAACAGTACTAAGTGGCATTTTCAAGGCTTTGGATATCTTTTTCATTTCCTTGTTACGCAGGTCTTTTGATAGTTCTTTTCTGCTCCCCATGGCTCAGTATCTAGCCTGCTCAGTGCATCCACGTGAGAGCTAACAATCTTGTTGACTATTTATACACAGACACCAACTGCAATTTAAAAAGCCACAGGTGTGGGAAATTAACCTTTAATTGCCATTGTAACCTGTGGGTGTCACCTTGTGTGTCTAACAAGGCTAAACATTCAAAGGTATGTAAAATTTTGATCTAGACACTCTACAATTACCAGATAGTTAACAGAAATCGGGGCCATTTGGGTGATTTCTGTTATTATGATTTTAAAAAAGGAACCAAACAAGTATGTGACAATAAAATATATTTTTACAAACTTTTGAACACAACTGATTTTATATATATATATATATATATATATATATATATATATATATATATATATATATATATATATATATATATATATATATATATATATATATATATATATATATATATATATAAATAAATAGCTTGCAATGGTTGCCTGTCAATCAATTTATGACTTTTTTTCAGTCTAAAGGCAAAATTACAACATGCAATAAAATGCATATAATCTTACCTATAAGATTTAGAATTATACCACATTTTAAACTCCACTGAGTCCTTTCAACAAGGCTTTGTTCAAACTTTGTTTGATTTACCAGGTCAAAAAACAGTATTTTCTTCTATAGCCTATTTTACTTTATAGCTCATTTTATATCCCCAAATGACTTTAATATTTAACACATGTTCTTTTAAATACACAAAGAAATATAGTTTTGATGATTATAAAGATACAGTCCATAAGATCACTACATGCAGTAATGTATTCCATTGTGTTTTCCATGTCACTGTTTGACAGAAGCAATGAATAAATAAGGAAATGTGCTAATTGTTCACTTGTTCTCCTGATGGTAGCCGTGCTAAGCACATCCAAGCTGAAACACAATGAGCAATTCAGGACGAGTCAGGTGGCAAAAATTTGTAATGTTAACTATCTGGTAATTGTAGAGTGTCTAAATCAAGCTTTTTATGGTAGAACAAAGGCGTAATTTTCAAGGAACTTGTAATTAGTAGTGTAACTGTGTGCCAAGACAGAGGGCAGCCGTTCGTAGTGAGAGGGATTAAAAAGGGAATGCTACTCATTAACCAACTCTTAATTATGCATGGATTGTGCATTTATTTAGTTAGTTGAATCTTAATAATGGTGCATTCAGCTATGTTTACTGGGAAAGACAATGCCGTGCGCTTTATATGTATGATATATTGCTTAATATAGGATCAAGCGAACTTATACAGTATACAAGCCTAAGGAAAATGCGACAAAAGACTACCTGAAATATAAAATGCAGGCTAGTTTTATGGCATTCTCTTACAGAAATTATATACAGAAATTATATTCCAGAACATAGTATACAAAGGGGGGGACAGAGGCCACATTTACATATTTTTTTATAGCCTTTTTTCTTATTTTTTTCTTCTTCATAAAATAAAAAGTAAGTGCAATATATATGGAGTGTGAAATATATTGTTCAGTCGTATCCGACTCTCGTGACCATATGGACTACAGCATGCCAGGCACAACTGTCTGTGTTACTAGTTGTGCATATCCATATGGTTTTCTTGGCAAAGATATTGGATTGGGTTGCCAGTTCCTTCTCCAGTGGACCGCAATTTCTCTGACCTGCCCATCTTGGGTGACCCTATATGGTATCTCTTAAAGCTTCATTAAAGAACACAAGCCCCTACACCACAACAAGATAGCGATCCAGAAAGGGGTGAAATATATACAGTAGACTCTGTTATACTGCACCAACGGGGATTGGTAGATGCCGGATAAATGTAGTGTCTGGTTGCTTGAGAGTCACTATTAAAAGAGGCCTAGATTAGCTGCACATAGGATGCTCTGCTAAGTATATTTGTCAGTAAGAGCTGTTGTAACAGCAGCAGCTTTCACTCCTCACTTACACACAGGTACGTTTGGCTGGAGAGTGCGGTGCTGAACCCGGGGAATGCAACGCCAACACTGCGCTGGTTGAGTCATTCATACCTGTCTGCTTCCAGGTAACATTGAATAGCAGAGACAGGGGATGATATCTAGGTGCCTGTAAGCATTTTGTGGGATTACAACCTGGCTCCTGGCATTTGGTGAGCCCTGTAAATTTTTATTTCAAGTACAGTATTCTTTTTTTCCGGTTGCTTGAGAGTTCTGGTTAACTGAGAGTCTACTGCTCAAGTATATAAAAACATTTTTTCCATCAATTGTCTTTTCTTTTAAACAATTTTCACAAACGGTTATTGACATAAATTGAAGAATTTGTAAATAATCTTATAGATTGAGTGCACTGGTGATGCTTAAAATGTTACTTTTATTGGTTTCATTAAAATTTCTTTATATAACATACAGGACAACTTTCAAAAGCAACACTTTTTTGTTACAAAATTAAGGTTCAATTCTCCAGGAGAGGGGGACACCCTTTTATATCACTAGTACCAAATCTCCTTGTAACCTCATATACTAAATTAAAGAATATACAAATTCCAATGAATATTTTACTTGATAGGTTTACTATTCCTATTAAATTTCTTAGGAATATAATGCTCTAGTTCTCATATATATTCATTTTGTAAATAAAGGCATCTTTCACTAGATTCATGTGTTTCTAATCTGATTCTCATACATTGATCTTTTAATCATTTTTACTTGTATTTAAAATTAATATCTTCCTGATATGCTACTTATCTTGAATTGTTTATCGTGGTTCAGAGTAAACTTTTATGGCATTTCAGAATAGAGAGAAAAATATATATATATAAACCCCCAAAAAAGGGGAGCCCTATTTCTCGACAAGAAATCTTTATCAAGAGGCTTTTGTCTTCTAGAAAGTGCCCAGCGCTAAAATATTTCCTTTTAAAATATATAGGATTGAGAACTAACACATCCAGCTGATCATTCATTGGTAGTGCTTACAAAAAAGGACGTTTCAGTGTTTACATTTTTTTTTTATTAAAAATTAATATATAATAATAATAATAATAATAAATAATAATATATAATATTTATAAAAAAAAAAAAAAAAAAGCAAAAACCTTCATATATATATATATATAGCCTTAAGGTATAACAAGTACCACATAATCATAAGTGTCTTTTGGCTGAAAGTTATGGAACTTGTCTAGTTTGCCAGCAATTGCTGCAATCTGCTGGCGCTTGTTAAAAGTGAGAGGGGGTTGCAATTAACACAAAGATTTAACTACATTTCTATCAATGATACTTAGAATTGGAGCTATATAATTGGCTCAAAAGATTCAATAACCAATCAAAATACAGATGCAGTTCTATGCTATGGCAGTTACATTCATATTTTATAGCAGCGCACAAATATTGTTTAAGTAATCTTTCATATAAGACCAACTTGTTGTTAGGTGGAACTTCCCCATTAAAGTTTCTGAAAAAAAAAAAATGTTTTACATAGTCTGCTTTACTCACCAAAACATCCACATAAAGGACCCAGCAATGCTCACTTGGTTGGATACACAGGGATTGAAGGTCAATGCTGCTTTTGTTATCAAATATTTTATAGAGCATATTGGCGATCTCGGTCCCAAGTTCTTCTCCCCCACGGCCTTCAAACTCCGGAGTTGCGTTAGCCGAGCTAGAACAAGGTAAGACAGGAAGACTCGTGAGATTATCATCACAAAGAATACTCAATGCTGGACCTTTTTACATTCACCAATTTGGTTTGAGAAATGGATTGTCCCAACATTCACATAACATAACGCTCTTAACAAAAAGGTACAACACATATTTATTGATTTCAAATGAAAGCGATATCCATGGCTGAATTTATCTTGCACTAGATTCTGGGCTGAAAGTGAGGAGGAACTAAAAGGACCTATTGATGCGGGTAAAAGAAGAAAGTGCAATAGCTGGCCAATGACCATGGCAAAATGCAATTTCAGCTCCTGGAAAATTAATGGGGAAAAAGTGGAGGCAGTGACAGATTTTATTTTCCTGGGATCCAAGATCTCTTCAGATGGTGACTGCCACCATGAAATTAAGAGACATTTGCTACTGGGTAGGAAAGCTATTGCAAGTCTGGAAAAGCTATCAAAAAGTAAAGATTCATACTTATTTTTTATATTTTTTCTTCCCTCTACCTAAAAGATTTCAGTTTGTTTTTCAATTGAGTTGTACAGTTTATAGGTCACATTAAAGGTGGAAAAAGTTCTGAAATGATTTAGCTTTGTCCAATTTTTTTACAGCACAGAAACCTGACATTTTAACAGGGGTGTGTACACTTTTTATATCCACTGTATATGATGATCAACAAAGGACTGCATAGTTATAACTATGGTATTCCCAGAAGTAACATATGGATGTAAGAACTGCACCATAACGAAGTCTGATCGCTGTAGAATTGATGCTTTTGAATTGTGGTGTTGGAGAAAACTGCGTAGAGTCCCTTGGACTGCAAGAAGGTCCAATCAACCAATACATAGGGAATCAAAACAAACTGTTCACTGGAAGGTATGATCATGAGTCTGAAGCTCAAATATTTTAGCCATATTATGAGAAGACAGGATTCCCTAGAGAAGACCGATGCTGGGAAAGATTGAAGATACATGAAGGGGACGGCAGAGGTGGAGATGGATAGTGCTTATTTTTTAACCACAAGCTTAAGTCTAGTCAGGAAAGGATGTTCTGCCTCCCAGCCAACTGTAACTCCCACCTTCTCTACAATTAGTATCCACTAAGTCATTTCAGTATTTATAAAGGTAAACAACCACAGACATTAATACATTTAAGCTAAGAAGGGGAATGGTATGTATTTATAAATCTTTAATTGTGATAGATTTTCTTCTATATGTAGTACATTTCTATATATTTCAGCATGTTTTACAACTGAAGGTGTCCTTCTGAATAGGGCAAGTCCTTGTTATGCCATATTCCAGAACATCTATCCAGCTCTACAACACAACCTGAATTGTTATAAGAAGAGCTCCAATAAGCAGAATTGTTTTAAAATGTTTGCATATTCTATATCGTACAATTATATTTACCTTTAACAATCTTTCATATTAACACCGAAATTGTAGAAGTTAATATTTTGCTTTCAGGGCTATTTGTTGCATTATTTTAAGGTTTTATAGTTTATTAAACCATTTTTTTATACTACATGCAGCTTCTCTATATAGTTTGCAAAAATTGCAGTGAGACCAAAGAAAGAAGCCAAAAAAAATCAAAGGCATATGAGTTGGGGAAAGTGCTAAAACTGTGCTGTGAACACATAATTAATTCATTGTGTGACCTACTTACATCAGTTTCATATTAAAATTAAGTTGTTCATCATGCATAGTTATAGAAGTCCTGGAGGTTTTCCTTCTAAGAAATTGAAACAGCAGTTTACCGAGTAAAATTCCATTATGTACCACCATACCTCTAATGCATTAGATGTCTGCACCTTTTATATTGATAAGGACAAACCACACCAAACGTCAGACCAAGAGATCAGCCAAGAGCTATTATAGAAGAAAGATTATTAGCATTAGAGAAGGCTTTGTAAATCTGCTTGAAATGCAGAAGTCAGACACTTTGCTTCCCTTTCTCCATCTTATTTGTAAGGACATCCAAAACAAACCTTCACTGTACAAGTACTCATGTGCAATTTACAAAAGAAAGTATTCAGAACTCAGACTAATAGAATATGTTATCAATAAGGTTGGCCCATAAGTCAAGGGGCTTGGGTCTCAGCCAATCAAAACCAGGCTGCCCTGGAGAAAATTAGCATTTCCAATATATACTAGGGAGAGATTTCCAGGCGCCAGAGCTCCTTAGCTTTATTAAGCCACACATTAGGAGAAATTAAAGGATCACTGTGATGCTCTAGCAAGAGGAGCTAGTTACTTACACAATGATCATTAATACAATTCTTATTTAATCACTAATATAGTTGTCGTACTGCAAGTTGTGGTCCCGTTATTATTTTTTGATGGGCAAGTCGCTAGTAGATTATAATAGCTGTATTCAATATTAAATTAATTTTCAAAGAATAGAGCATCAGCCTCCAGCTTAATGTTTGTCTCTACCCTGATTAGGGGATTAACAGGAGGGTGGGATTTGGCTTAGTGATAAGCCTTGTGTCTGAAAGTTTAGCACCTGCCATCTCTCTTTATAATCAAAACCGCCTCTTGTAACGGAAAAACAGCTCTGAGTTTACTAAGTGTTGGCTGTCACTCAGCTCAAAAGATCCTTCCACAAGTCTGGCCTTTTATCAATATTGAATTAACCTTAATAATTTATTGTTGCAGACAATTTATCACAACAGTGGACAGCCAGCCCCTATATTTACAACAGGAAGCAATTAATCTACTAATGAGAGTAATTAAATAATGAAAATAAGATCACTGGTGAGAGGATCTCTTAAGCAGAGTGATAGGCACAATTTAGTCAGAGCTGTTTCTCTATTACTAAATGACATTAAAAAAAAATTGCAATATTCTGTATTTGTATTTTCCTATTCTACCATAACCCCCCCGTTGCATTAATGATCAATGCTTAAATTACAAATATCTGGCTCACATAGTTAAAGCACCACAGTAGTCATATAAGCAAATAAGAGATTTGAAATAACTGTACTCAAACTGGTTCAAAACACTGACAGAACAATAGCTAGACTTGTTGCGGATACGTGGTCCCTGCTAGGCTAGGACACTGCACAAATAGCATTGCAGAGTCTGTGTCTGAACATGCTGCAGTGGGCAGACCTATACAGGTACCGTTTGTTTGATTTTAGACAGTAAAAAAAGCTTGCATTTGAAACAAAGTACATCCAAGTAAATAAATGCATATTGTTGTTGTTCAGTCCTTCAGTCATATCAGACTCTCAGTGACCGTTTGGACGTAGCACACCAGGCAAATCTGTCTGTTTCTAGTTGTGCTTATCCATATGGTTTTCTTGGCAAAGATACTGGAGTGGGTTGCCAGTTCCTTCTCCAGTGAACCGCGATTTGTCTGACTGTGCTATGACCTGCCGATCTTGGGTGACCCTATATGGTATAGCTCACAGCTTCACTGAGGTACACAAGCCCCTTCACCACGACAAACAAGCGATCCAGAAGGGAAAACGCATATTACATACCTAGCAAAAATTCAATAGTACAATCTATTTGGTCTCCCTTTTCAGAAGAATCTAAGGTAATTAGTATACGGACACATTTCTCTGTTCTATGCTTATAACATTTACCAGGTGCAAAAACTAATCATTGTCTTTATGCTACTTAATGAGTACCAGCCAAAGTTAATCACTGTATTTTAGTAAGCTGGATATAGTGGGCAGTTGGATATAACAAATTACACATCAAAGCAATAACAGAGAGCAAACCCCATGTGGAACCAGCAACAAGCAATAAAACCAGGAGGCCAGGGGGAGGTGTACTAAGGATAGCAGTGCTTTTATGAGCTCTATCTCCTATGGGATAACTTGCCATGGTAGGCCTCTGTGGCAGCTTAGGAAATATCCCCAAACATATGATACCTTGTTGTAACCACAGATGGGTTTAGTTTATTCCTGAAAGCTTCAGAGCAGTAAGCACCGTTGTTGGCTGCAACCGGAAACAAGCAATCTACTAATGAGGGTAATTAATAAAAAACAAAATCACTCTGGTGAGAGGATCTCATGAGCCGAGTGACAGACAACAATTAGTCAAAGCTGTTACTAAACGACACACTATCACACATATTATTACTAGCGAATTGCCCGTCAAAAAATTACAGCAATAGAATTGTAAGTCAAGAAATGGTGTTTGGCAGAGACATTATTTTTTGTGGTGGTCTGAGATCTCGGCGGTGATTGCGAGCCTCTTGGTTGTATTTTTTTGTCATCAGAGGCACTTGTGCTGTCATTGTAAGGTCGGCGCCGATCTGCTTTTTGCGCTTATTGCAAGGCTGTCCCCTGGTGTAGTTTGTGTGCTATGAGCAGCGTTGGCGCTCGTTGTGAGGCGCGCAGTAAATGGCTTTTGCGTTTATTGCGATAGTGTTTTTATTTTTTGTGTATATGTATTTTGTGACGCTAATTAAATAAGTAATAAATTATTAAATTAATATACTTTACCTATTTGTAAGTAATACATGTAGGAAGCATTGTGCTGACAATCTATTTTGATGTTCCTGCAGCATACAATGTCGGTTTGCACTGTTGTGGAGCTGAGGTGTAAGTGTCAGCAATGTGTGAAGAGGGTATTGTAAATAGGCTGCGCGAGGGGAAGCCGTTAGTGCAGCTGGGTACTTCCGCATTCTGCAAGGTAGTGTTGTAAAATGGCGGCGAATGTGTATGTGGTAGGCGGGTTTGTATGAGGAAGCGTCCTTGCTAATGGTGTATGTTGTAGGTTGTACAGGTTTTTGTAAAAGCCGTATTTGCTTTGTGGAATTTATCAGCTTTAGGGGTCGTGTAGCCTCCTTTTAATTTTTCCTCTCGCTTAGGGGATTTTTCGAGTGTGTAAACTTTTTAAATTTGCCAGAATTCAAGGTTTAAGCTGTGTACTTTTGTGTTTTTTAATGTTTGCCGCTGTGCGTGGGTTGTCCGTTAAGGTCGTATTTTCGCAAGTCCGCAATGGATTTTTTCAAAGTCTCGTGGCTCGTATTTTTTTTGTGCAAGTCCGTAGTTACTTATTGCGTGTTTAGTTTTTTTTTTTTCACGTTCCGATTGTGTGGTCGTTTTTCAACCGATTGTGAGGCGCCGTAGAGCCTCCACCTCTGCAAATGCGGCCCCTCGCGAATGCGGTCGGAAAGTAGTAGGGGGTCGTAGGGATGAGCGCCAGCAACTGCGGCCCTCGCAAGCAACCCGCTTGTGACAACTATATATGTGATTATCATCCTTTATTTGCTCCGCGCCAACATATTCCGTAGCGCTATACATGGGATAAGGTCAAGGTAAAACCAATAGAAATATTAACACATTGCAAAGAGTAAGCTTAGAATCCGGTGTCCAAAGTGCTTTCCCCAAAGTGCCATGCAAGTATAAAAACTTGCAAACTTACAATCTCACGGGCCACATTCAGCCCTTTTGGCTGTACCTGTCTGGCCCACTACAGTGGGATACAAATTTGTGTCCTGGACACAAAAAAAAAAACACTGCCAATTGTAAAAGTAGGGAATTTGTGAGCAGCAGTGTTGTGACTAACTGGGATGGATAGCATTCTGTAGATATTGCTCCTGGCACTGAGAAAATAAAATAAAGCTATAAAATGAATATTGAGCAGAATTAAGTTCAGCCTATGGTTCGGCCCTCCACAACATTCCCAGTTTCTCATGTGGCCCCTTTGGGAAATTAAATGCTCACCCCTGGTCTAATATGTATAACTCTAAAACATGTCACAAACCCAAAAAAACATACCACACTAACCCCTTCATTTGTCCTTGCTTCCACAGACATTCTGTGAATTAGTCTAGAAGATGCCAATAACAGAGTTGTCCATGGCCCAGCAGAGGATTTGAAATGTCTTTTTTCTAATTAAAAACTAGCTGTATGACTTTTCCCTGCATAATTAATCTCAGTCTCAAACTATTTTTTTTATTGTGTAGTAGCCCATTACCAGTTAATGTTAGCAAAATTACCCAAAGTATGCCAGAAAATAACAGCATTTGTATAAGGGGAACAATAAAACTCTAAAACCCTGAAAGAGCAGAATGGCTGATAGTTGTAAATGCACATCCAAGGGGAACTGCCTTTCAAGTCATTGTTAAAACAAGCGAATGTCTTCAATTATATACACTTGTGAAATGACAATATATTTGTATATCTTCTCTTGAAAATGGATATTAACTCACCAGTCAACAAAGAACTCCAAGTAACCTTCGTTTGGTTTCTCCAGTTTTGGTGCTCCCATTTCTGCTTTGACACCCACTAGGACATCTGTATGGCCCTGCATAAAGAGACACAAATATTATAGAGGAAGACAATACATGTGGTGGATGTTCCAGATAGAACACAAGGAGAGATACTCCGAAGCCCTAGTGTGTAATTCATTTCTTCTTGGAATGAGGATTAATGTGCAGTCAGGATGGTTGCACAAGTGAGGTTCCTTCTGTAACATGTTGAAGGCTGTCGTCCTTATCCAGGGGTTAGAACTTAGAAGCCAGGTTATGGAGTGTAATAACTGTTTTTCTTGGAATTCTGAGCTGGAAGCAGGTTTTTTAACTTGCTTTAGACCTACAGATGTACTATTTATTTACACACACACATATACATATATATTTATATTTATATATATATAAAACGCAAAAAAAAAGTTAGGAGCCAGCAATAAAGTTTTAGGAGCAGTGGCTCCCTGGCTCCTGAGATTTCTCATGCCTTGTCCTAATGTTGTATTAGGCTACATTATTTTCCCCTTGTAACTGTAATTTAATATGCTATATTGCTTAATACTATATTATTGTTTTGAGAGCCTGTGATCACCTGTACCATGGTTATTATGACTTGTTATACCCTAAACACATAATACACTGATTCTTGAACCAAAGTTATTCTTATTCCATGCTGACCTATGACCCCGCTGATAAAACATACCGTGCATCAAGCTTATATTTTGCAGTTTGAATCCCTGTCACTTACAATCTTTACACGGGCTGATCCTGTAGTGTTTGAAACCACATCTGTCTCCACTTCAATGCACCTGTAGTCTTCACATGCTCTGCCATCTGTCCGAAGATCATCCTGCACAGGAGAGGAGAGGATTTAGGAATATATACCCAGCCCACTGTTGCTGATTGTCCACATTTCAAGATATATCTATCAATGAGATATAAACATCCTATTCAGTGTGAGGGTTAGCTCTTCTTCAGGGATATCCTCCGAGTAACATAGTGCAGAAAGTGCTTGACAAGTATTGACAAGTTGTGCTGTATCATGCTGCGGAGATGCAGTCTTACTGGCTAGTACATCCAGTGCTATAGAAACACTGTGTGTGCATGAGCTACAGGGGGGCAGACATTTGCAGGGACTGTTTGGAAAGTCTCTGTGAGTAAAAACAGAGCTTATAAGCACTTGCTAATAAAAAAGTGTTTACATATGCAAATAAACACTTAGGAAAATAATTTTAATATTTAAAAACATGGAACCCACAATGTACCTTGAGACCTCTAAAACTATAAAAATGCTTTGTATATCACTTTGGCTGTTCCAAATATTATTACGAACCAAGACATATTCAACTTAAATCCAAACAGATGTTATAAAAAACAAAAAGGGCATGATGCATTTCTCCTGAAATCATTTCCTAAAATCTCTAAATCACAAATTTGTAGGCTGATGTAGTGAAATCGATACTAAACTAAAAGCATTAAAGGGACATGGAAGGTTTCTGGATGTCACAATGTATATAATATACCTGTGTATCTCTTTATTTTTATATATTTTATTAAAAAGTGCTTAATATCTCTGTTTCAGCATCAAATTATACCTGTAAATGTGCACCCGTTTGCATGCAGCTCCTACACACAGAAGTGCAGTATTTCAAATTAGCCTGTCAGTGACCTCTCTCAAGCAGCTTGTTGTAGAATGTTGCCACTGATTGGTTACTATAAGATAGTTTATTTCTAGGGGTTGCATTGTCTTCATGAGCTGCAGATGAAGGGGGGGGGGGGAGTTAAGAACTATTTGTAAGGTTTTAGGAAGAATAAACAGAGCTTTTAAGCACTTCTTAATAAAATAAAGTTCATAAAAGTGAATAGATACATATGTTGTTGTTGTTGCTTAGTTGTTAGGTTGTGTCTGACTCTCTGTGACTGAATCATGCCAGGCATATCTGGTAGCGATCCAGAAGGGGGGATTAGATACATAGGTACATATTATTGCTAGTGAAATCCAGAAACCTTCCATGTCCCTTTAAAATAACTTATGTTTTCTCAGCAATATTCAGCCTGCCTTGTACACAACACAAATTACCTTGGACCTATCCTATTATGTGCATGCATGGGAAGCTCGCCACTGACATCCCGATGTAGCTGTCTCGAAGTGGCCGGTAAGTTGTTAGGGGTTTTCGGGTTAGGATTAGGCCCGGTAAGTGGTGTAGGTGGTTAGGGGCTTAGGGTTAGGAATTTCATTTTAGGGGGGTTTGGGTTAGGCTAAGAGGGTTAGAGCCGGGCAAGGGGGCGTAGGGCCGGGCGTAGGGCCGGGCGTAGGGCCGGGCGTAGGGGGTTAAGGCCCGGCAAGGGGCGTAGGGGGTTAAGGCCCGGCAAGGGGCGTAGGGGGTTAAGGCCCGGCAAGGGGCGTAGGGGGTTAAGGCCCGGCAAGGGGCGTAGGGGGTTAAGGCCCGGCAAGGGGCGTAGGGGGTTAAGGCCCGGCAAGGGGCGTAGGGGGTTAAGGCCCGGCAAGGGGCGTAGGGGGTTAAGGCCCGGCAAGGGGCGTAGGGGGTTAAGGCCCGGCAAGGGGCGTAGGGGGTTAAGGCCCGGCAAGGGGCGTAGGGGGTTAAGGCCCGGCAAGGGGCGTAGGGGGTTAAGGCCCGGCAAGGGGCGTAGGGGGTTAAGGCCCCGGCAAGGGGCGTAGGGGGTTAAGGCCCGGCAAGGGGCGTAGGGGGTTAAGGCCCGGCAAGGGGCGTAGGGGGTTAAGGCCCGGCAAGGGGCGTAGGGGGTTAAGGCCCGGCAAGGGGCGTAGGGGGTTAAGGCCCGGCAAGGGGCGTAGGGGGTTAAGGCCCGGCAAGGGGCGTAGGGGGTTAAGGCCCGGCAAGGGGCGTAGGGGGTTAAGGCCCGGCAAGGGGCGTAGGGGGTTAAGGCCCGGCAAGGGGCGTATGGGGGTTAAGGCCCGGCAAGGGGCGTAGGGGGTTAAGGCCCGGCAAGGGGCGTAGGGGGTTAAGGCCCGGCAAGGGGCGTAGGGGGTTAAGGCCCGGCAAGGGGCGTAGGGGGTTAAGGCCCGGCAAGGGGCGTAGGGGGTTAAGGCCCGGCAAGGGGTGTAGGGCAGAGGTGGGCAAGAGGAGCCACACACATGCCAGGATTTGATGATATCCCTGCTCTGCACAGGTGAGTCAATCACTTCTTCAGTCATCCGGCTTGACTCACCTGTGCACAGAAAGGATATCTTCAAATCCAGGCTTGTATGCGGCCCTCCAGGACCGAACTTGCCAACCCCTGTGTAGGGGGGGGGGGTTAGGGGCTCAGGGAGTACATTGGGGATGCGAGCGCGCCTGGCACCAGGAGGCTTCTTGTGCCGTGCGTGCACATAACAGGATAGATCCATTAGCTTTTGTATTTTAGGTAGAGATTCAAATCACAGGGATGCTACAGAGATGATTATAGTCACACACATATGCAGAATATATCACACAAGTGTATATAGAGAGAGATCATTGACCTTCAATTCATTAATGATTATGATTGTATACAATTATACTTTTTTGGAATAACTATACTTAGGTTAAACATCAGTAGGATGTAAAACAATAATTCAGCCTCTATTTGTTACATATATCTGTACGATAGGAACGAGACATCTAAACCTGTCAGTGCTTACAACAGGAGCAAAGAAAGTTCATTACTTTACAAGAACACACCCTCCAGAGAGAGTAACAGACAGAATCCGTTAATGAAAGAAAATGGAACCCTGCAATAAACAAATGCTTATAAATGGTAAGAGTAAAAGACTATGTTTATGGTGTAATCTCTATCTCTGCCCAGTGGTACATACAGGCACAGGTATACACCCTCTGCCCAGTGGTACATACAGGCACAGGTATACACCCTCTGCCCAGTGGTACATACAGGCACAGGTATACACCCTCTGCCCAGTGGTACATACAGGCACAGGTATACACCCTCTGCCCAGTGGTACATACAGGCACAGGTATACACCCTCTGCCCAGTGGTACATACAGGCACAGGTATACACCCTCTGCCCAGTGGTACATACAGGCACAGGTATACACCCTCTGCCCAGTGGTACATACAGGCACAGGTATACACCCTCTGCCCAGTGGTACATACAGGCACAGGTATACACCCTCTGCCCAGTGGTACATACAGGCACAGGTATACACCCTCTGCCCAGTGGTACATACAGGCACAGGTATACACCCTCTGCCCAGTGGTACATACAGGCACAGGTATACACCCTCTGCCCAGTGGTACATACAGGCACAGGTATACACCCTCTGCCCAGTGGTACATACAGGCACAGGTATACACCCTCTGCCCAGTGGTACATACAGGCACAGGTATACACTCTCTGCCCAGTGGTACATACAGGCACAGGTATACACTCTCTGCCCAGTGGTACATACAGGCACAGGTATACACTCTCTGCCCAGTGGTACATACAGGCACAGGTATACACTCTCTGCCCAGTGGTACATACAGGCACAGGTATACACTCTCTGCCCAGTGGTACATACAGGCACAGGTATACACTCTCTGCCCAGTGGTACATACAGGCACAGGTATACACCCTCTGCCCAGTGGTACATACAGGCACAGGTATACACTCTCTGCCCAGTGGTACATACAGGCTCAGGTATACACTCTCTGCCCAGTGGTACATACAGGCACAGGTATACACTGCCAGCCTGCTGTGGCTCTCAGCGATACGTGTAGTATTAGTATTACTACTTCTAATACTATTCCCAGCCCCGGCCTGTCCTCTGCACCTGGATCCCGTGCAGAATGTACACCTTCTCCGCCTCGCTCAGCACCACAGACGCCATGCTGCTGCTTCTGACTTACGCGCTCCAAACGTCATCAAACTGAGACCACGCGTCTCCCGCGACACGTGATTGTGTCCACACCGACTTCTTGCCAGTACTTGGTGTCATCAGCTCGCGGCCACGGGCTGTCTCCCGCTGCCCTCCCCCTTGTGCTGTGTGCGGTCGTGGTTGCGGCGGAGGTGCCCTTTCCGGTGAGTGACCCCAAGGTCTGGCCCGGCCAGCAGGAAACAAGTAAAGGAGGCTACGTGTAAGTGGGGAGGGGCAGGAAGAGGGCACAATGGGGAGGGGGTGCAAGGGAGACTGATGATCACAGAAGTGCCATTATCGTGGGAGGGGTCTGGAGACCCCAGAGTGCTTGTCATTATAGTGATAGGGGGGCTGGAGACCCCAGAGTTCTTGTCATTATAGTGATAGGGGGGCTGGAGACCCCAGAGTTCTTGTCATTATAGTGATAGGGGGGCTGGAGACCCCAGAGTGCTTGTCATTATAGTGGTAGTGGGCTGGAGACCCCAGAGTTCTTGTCATTATAGTGGAAAGGGGGCTGGAGACCCCAGAGTTCTTGTCATTATAGTGATAGGGGGGCTGGAGACCCCAGAGTTCTTGTCATTATAGTGATAGGGGGGCTGGAGACCCCAGAGTTCTTGTCTTTTATAGTGGCAGGGGTGCTGGAGACCCCAGAGTGCTTGTCATTATAGTGATAGGGGGGCTGGAGACCCCAGAGTTCTTGTCTTTTATAGTGGCAGGGGGGCTGGAGACCCCAGAGTGCTTGTCATTATAGTGATAGGGGGGCTGGAGACCCCAGAGTGCTTGTCATTATAGTGGTAGGGGGTCTGGAGACCCCAGAGTGCTTGTCATTATAGTGGTAGGGGGTCTGGAGACCCCAGAGTGCTTGTCATTATAGTGGAAGTGGTCTGGAGACCCCAGAGTTCTTGTCATTATAGTGGAAGTGGTCTGGAGACCCCATAGTGCTTGTCGTTATAGTGGAAGGGGTCTGGAGACCCCAGAGTTCTTTTCATTCTGGTGGTAGGGGGCTGGAGACCCCAGAGTGTTTGCCATTATACTGGTAGGGGGCTGGAGACCCCAGAGTGTTTGCCATTATACTGGTAGGGGGCTGGAGACCCCAGAGTGTTTGCCATTATACTGGTAGGGGGCTGGAGACCCCAGAGTGTTTGCCATTATACTGGTAGGGGGCTGGAGACCCCAGAGTGTTTGCCATTATAGTGGTAGGGGGCTGGACACCTGAGTGCTTGCCATTATAGTGGAAGGGGCTGGAGACCCCAGAGTGCTTGTCAATATAGTGGAAGGGGGCTGGAGAGCCCATAGTTCTTTTCAATATAGTGGAAGGGGGGCTGGAGACCCCATAGTTATTGTCCTTATTATGGAAGTGGGGGCTCTATACCCCTGGGCTCCTCCAATTATATTAGAAATGAGAGTGGAGACCCCACATTTATGATGCATATTCAGGACCAGCTTTAAATCTCTGAGGCATCCCCAATCTCATGTTATAAGAGGCTTCAAATCCTATGGTGCAGCCTCTGATTGGCTGCATGGAGCCACCATGCATAAAGAGGACTATTGTTTCACATGACTGAAATGGTGTAATACCAATGGCTAAATGTAATCCTTTCCATACTTTACTTCTCTGTGCATAATTAGAATTTGTAATAAAATTATGGCAAATTTAGAAACCAGACAAACCTTCTCAAGGGTGCACGTAGATTAACCAAGTAATAGCCCACCTTGTTCCTGCAGTTCTTGTGCCCCAGGTGTTGGCATATTCTTATACAATAAGGCCTATAATTACACTTTGTGTGTGTGTATATATGTATGTATGTGTGTGTGTGTGTGTATATATATATTTATATATATATATAGTAAATAGTACATCTGTGTTCACATTCCGAGAAAAACAGTTATTACACTGCATTCTGGGAAGCTGAGCTGGGACTTGCAACTGTGCCCACAAATGCCTCACTCTTCATTCCGTTGCCATTATCAAACATGGCTTCCTTTAAGCTTATGCATGCTGTATTACACAGCTTTAATGCAAAGCCAAGGTTGGAGTATCCTATCCATGTACAGCTGTTTCAAGCTTACTGGCTATCATCAGCATGGAGCGGCATCTCAGCTTGTGTTGTGGACCTTATGAGTAGGTAGTTCACCACAACAATCATTTATAATATGGTGGGCAAAAGAGCGATAGAAGCCCTCCACCGTACAGTAGTACAGTAAATAGAAAGTCTATCTGTGTTCATATCTGAATGTCTAAACCAAGTTAAAAAAACTCCTTCCAGCCCAGAATTTCGATTTATATACTATAAGCAAATTTAACATCTATATCACATATATAGTTTTGAGCATGTGGGTCGTTGCTAACGCTGCGGGCTAGCAAAGCGAGGGCCGTAGTTGCTGCCATGGAGCGCTGAAGGCACTCCTTGTCAGCAACTACGGACCTCGCAACATTTATGGACTTACGACAAACAAATACGAGACACTGGCGCCATTTTACAACACTAACATACACAATCCGGAAGTACACAGCTACCCTAACGGATTTCCCACGGGTTTTGACACTTACACAGCAGCTCCACAACACTAATGCTGCAGCAACATGAAAACAGATTGTCAGCTCTTCAACACAATGCTTCCTGCATATATTACTTCAAAATAGGTAAAGTATATTCATTCTCCAAGTGTATAATTTATTTGATTACCATACACCATACAGCATTAGCTCACTTACAATTTCATTGCTGTCATTTTTTGACGGGCAATATTCTAGTAATAACATAGCTGTAAGCAAAGTTACTGTATGTATAACATCATCCAATTATTTGTGCCCACGTTTTTACTGCACTGTTATGTTTGTGTGTAGGGCCTTCATGAATTTTATGGTCAATTAAAAACTGGGACCTTAAATCTTAATAATCGTGGCCGTTCCCTTGTTAAGTGTAGGCCCTGTACCGGCTGGACCTCGGTAATCGTATATCCTGCTAATTTACTTTGATGAATTTGACCCTGCCCATTACCACCAGATCTTCCAGGCATCAGAGTAACACTTCAGCCTTATCCGCTCAGACTGGGAAATACACCTACAATACACTGGTAACAGTGACGGGTTACAAAGGACCGAAGACTGCTTCCTTCCAATTGGTTCTTGTCCGTAGTAATGGAGTAGTTTAGGACTTAATTAGGGAGGGGGCTATGATAGTGAGAGAGTTGAAATGCTGGTGTTTTAATGGCCTCTCTTATATAATGCTGTAAGACTGTACAGATATAATGATGTTGGTACAGCATGCCTTGGCTTTTCTTTCAAATCAGCACATTTCTAATAGGTACGTTTCACCACTTAGAAACAATAAGAAGCAACTCCAGTGATAATAGTTTATCAGACAAACTCATCACATATATATTTGTCAGTGTCCGGAACGCATAGCGAGGTGAGCCATCGACGCACCCACGACTTAGGCTGCAATGAGCGACAAAGGCAAGCCTCGCATAACAACTGTGTAACTATAAAAACCCGAAAATCTAAGGGATTCATGTACAAAACATTATACCACACTCACACACAGCACAGCGGGAGAGACAGGAAGCCTGGGAGAGATGTTGCAAATAAATTAGACCTATATTTGCCTAATCGAGGAGAAAAATGGTGGACGAAAACGTAAAGTTTCTGAAACAGAATGAAAACGATGCTCAGCAACGCCAGGCTCACAGAACTTACAATGTACACGACGCTGAAGACTGTAACACCTGCAGGAGTTAGGCTGCAATGAGCGCCATTGCCCAAAGGCGCTCAGTGCAGGGCTTGCGATGAGCGCCACAGGCCTGTAGGACTTCGGTTGCAATAGACACAGGGGAGGGAGAAGAAAGACATAGGGAAGGGAGAAGGGGGGAATTGCAAACCACGGGTTGCAAAGGCCTGCAATGAGCGTCGAAGCCAAAGGCGCTCATTGTGAGGCCTGTAAAGTAGACAGGGGGAGAGGCTCACGATGAGCACCAAAGGTGCTCACATTGTGTGGCAAACAGCATTGACAGCCTTTACATTTTAATTCCGTAATTTTTAGTAGCTAGTTTTTATTATAAAAACAAGTTTATTTAAATCTATTTAAGGCATAGCTTCCAGTCCAACACATACTGGCTTTTTCTTGTTGCTGATCTCCCACCTTAGTATTAAATTCTAAAGATTGTTGATCTTATATCTATAGGATATGTGTGTGTGTATATGTACGTGTGTACTTATTATAAATGATTGTTGTGGTGAACTACCTACTCATAATTTCCACAACACAAGCTGAGATCCCGCTCCATGCTGATGATAGCCAGTAAGCTTGAAACAGCTGTACATGGATAGGATACTCAGCCCGTGTTTATTCCAACCTTGGCTTTGCATTAAAGCTGTGTAATACAGCATGCATAAGCTTAAAGGAAGCCATGTTTGATAATGGCTACGGAATGAAGAGCGAGGCATTTGTGGCCACATTTGTGTGTCCCCGCTCAACTTCCCAGAATGCAGTGTAATAACTGTGCTGAAGCAGGTTTTTAACTTGCTTTAGACGTTCAAATGTGAACACAGATGTACTTTTTATTTACTATATATACATACACACATAATATATATATATATACACAGAGAGAGAGAGAGAGAATTTTCTAGTCTGGATGGTAAGGGTTAATATAGATATGACAAAAATGAAAATTACAATCGCTAAAGCAAAAAGACTCCCATGGTTTAGCCAAATCTATAGCTCCTGGGCAAAATAAGGATTATTAGCAAGTATTTATCAGGGTAGCAATAAAAGCGGAGAGGTGCTATAAATGTGACAATAATTGCCACTAGCAAAAAGGTGTGGCACTTACTCACACATCTGTGTAATATTGTGCAGCTTTGTATAGATATATACAGTGTAATGTTACATACTGTACATTAATACCTCATTAAGGCAGATTGCTGGGACATGGAGAGTAACCAGTTATGCATACTAAAATAATTTTATTAACAAGTGCTTAAAAGCTTTGTTTTATTCACTGAAACCTTCCAAACCGTCCCTATAAAGGTCTGCCCCATGCGCACAGTGTTTGGATAGTACATCATGTGCTATAAATCGCATACTCTCTCAGCAGTTATTGAGAAAATGCAGGTGAGACAGTCTGTGAATGGCTAGTACATATTACCTTATGATAAATAGAAATGGCTCTTCAGACAGCCTTGGCGTCTTGTGAAAAGGAGCGTCTTTCACCCTAAGAAGTATCAACCGCCGCCAGGTTTAACTAGGACTATTGGTGACTTCATGGAAACAGATTTGCTAGCAGATAAGTGGTCCGTCTAGTTTTCCTGTTCAGATATGCTGATACAGATAATTATATTTCTACCATCATATTGAAATGGTGATTGCCTGTTTAAAATATTACAGTACTTTCAAATAATCTATCAATCATAGGGGATTGATCTATGTGATGTGCACATGCTGAGTTATTACACAGCTAATTGATTTATATCAAGTTTCAAACATTAGTCCTCAGGAACTGGAACCAGGCTTTGTTTTCAAGATATCCCTGTATGTGCACTGGCACATAAATCAATGTGATCAAGTCACTAATTGATCCATCTGCACTCAAGATATCCTGAATATGTTGGCTGGGTCAGCTTCTTCATGAAACTAACAGTGAATACTACACTGGAATCTTTCCTTTTAGTTGGCCCCCAGCAGTGGCGGCGAGCAGCCACTAGGTAGCGTGGCCAACATTTGAGTCAATTTCTAACCCTATCCCCTAAATCCTAATGCTAAACCCTGACATCTAACTAGAAAATTGAGGAAAATCTCGGCTGAAATTAATTAGGAAAGGTCCCAACACTGCAGAAATAATAGTGACTTTTTTTAACTATATTAAATTACTTATAGAACTATTTGTTTTAGCTCTTAAAAAGAGTTTCCTCTCGATATGAGCTATCCGTGCGCCTCTTAAGGGGATATGGAAGGTTTCTGGATGTCACTGGCAATGTATCTATTTACTCTGTTTTTTTTCTACCTAAATTGGTACCTGTTTGGATCTGCCCTCTGTAGCTCATGCAGCTCATTAATACAAAGTCTGTTAAGTACAGTGTTTTAAATTAGCCTGTCAGTGTCCTCTCTCACGCAGTATGTTGTCACTGATTGGTTACTACGAAACACTTTACACTCTGTACTTAAAAGTACACTGTCTTCATGAGCTGCGGAGGAAAAAGAGAAGTTAGGAAATATTTGTAAGAATTTAGGCAGGAAAAAACAGAGCTTGTAACGACTAAATAAAAAAAAAGTACATACAAGTAAATAGGTACATTTTATTCTTAGTGAAATCCAGAAACCTTCCATTTCCTTTTAAGCATTGCTTGGTATCTTAAGCCAAGCCATATAGTGAATATATTTCTGTGTGGTGAGACTCGGTGATAGTTTCCAAGCAGTATAATACTAGAGATAAGACGAAGGCAGGTTACACAGATCCTGTTACTGGCTGTGGTATCCCATGGAGATGGACCTTGTGAACTGAAGCAAAGTGTTGGGTTTACCCATGGTGTCATTTCCGGTTAGTAACCCTTCTGTGGCCTAACACTTCACAATATAGGTGACTGATTAGTTGACTTTGCCTTTGACCTCTTCCATTGCTAGCAGAGAACTACAAACAAAGGAAATGCAGTTTTGTAGCATTATCCAAACCTCCCCCTGCACATTCTGCCTTGGAGGGAATAAATGGTTTCTTCATGGACCTCCATAACTTGGTGATTGAAGCTGTAAGGCTTGTGTAAATTGGGATTGAAAGTCCAGCTAGTGCACATCTGTAGTGCTGATTTTTCATGAAAAATAAATTTGGTTGTTTAAAGCCCTATCATCAAGGACACCCAGAAAGTGCATGATTTAGGTTTAACATTGTTTGAGGGAATCAACCTAAAGCATGATATGTGAGATTTGCGTATCTTTAGTTGCAATGGTTTCTACCCATTACCTTATGTTTTATTTATTGTATGTCTTTATGCATAGTAGTTGTATATGAATACATTTTATGGATTGGTATTTTTGCTGGCAAATGATGAGGTAAAGCCTGTTTTATTGTCTGTTTAGAACTTGTATATATGATCAAAATGATATGCATTCCTGAGAAGGGATTATCGAAAGGAATGGCATGACAGAAATCTTTAAAATTGTCAAAGGATTTAAGGAGGGACTTTGTTTCAAGAACAAAATTAGCGCAGGAACAAGAGGTCATGATTCAAAACTGGATGGCAGAGTTCGGAGTAATATGCAAAAGTACTACTTGTACAGAAAGGAAGCTGGAAATGGCTGTCTAATGGAAGAAGTAGCGGCACATACAAAATAATTGAAGCATGCTAGGGGTAAGCATAAGGCTATCCCGCAGATTTATTAAAGGGACATATACGGTACTTATGTATCTCTTTACTTCTGGGTACTTTATTTTATTAAGAGGTGCTAGTAGTTTGTCTCTCTATTTTATTTTTTCTATATTGCTCTAAATTCCAAGGATAATCAACATTATTTGTGTTGCATTCAATTATGCAAATGTGTTGCTCTGTGTGCTAATTTGTGCTTTATAACAGCTGGGGAGGGAATGCAACTGCATAATAATACTGGGGGTATGTTGTGCTTGCTTGTTTCTGTATTTGGAAAAACTATGTTGCTGTGTAACAACAAATTTGTATTGGTGAGCCATATATTTGTACTAGCGACTTGCCCGTCAAAAAATAATGATCAATACAGTTTGAAGCCATGGCAATGCTGTTTGGCACACAATGTTAAGCTTTTTATACTCTAAGGACCTCCGGTGCTCATCGGGAGCCTCGCGCTGAGCGCCTTGGGTGCTCATTGCAAGCCTCTCCTCGCGTGTCCTTTGGCTCCTCTCTTTATTTTTTTTAAATACTAATTAATAAATTAATTGAATAATATAGTTTACCTTTTTCTAATTAATATATGTAACAATCAATAGCCTGAAGAGGTAACAATTTCTTTTTATTGTCCTGCAGCATATAATGTCCAGTGGAACTGTTGCTGGCCTGAGGAGATAGTGAGTGTCATGAATGTCCCAACTGTGCATTAGAAATAGGCTGCTTGCGCCAGGGCAAACCCTTGGCTTATTTGTATAAAGCGCTACTTTAGATGCGTAATGTTTCCAGTTAGGGTTGTAAAATTGTGTTGTTTGTCTATGTGCTACGCGGTTTGTGAGCATTTGCCGTCCTTTGTAATAGTGTATTTTGTACCCGGTACGTTCCTGGGTGAAAGTGGTACGCGATTGGCAGTGTTTTGCATGGTCCATGGTCGTGTAGCCTTGTTTTCATTTTGTTTGGCTGCCATTTTTTTCTCTCGCTAAGCCGATTTTCAAGTGCCGAAAGGCTGCCAAATCCACTTAAATTCGTGTTCCACCTCACTCCCAGACGTCCTGGCTGTTCCCCCCCGTGCTGTGTTTGGTGTTTTTTTTTGTATTTTTTTTCCCCCGTCATTTAGAATATGTGATAATAATGTAGTACAAACAATAGTGAATACTTCAGTAATGATTTACATCAGAAAATAATGGCTAGTCCAATGTTTACACAACACAGCAAATTAATACTGAATTGATCTCTGTGATCATACATTATTATATATATATATATATATATATATATATATATATATTACACAGTGCTTCGCCATCACATATATATAGCAAACTTCACGTCGTAACGCAAAAAACATTCGAGACACGTTAGCACACATTACGACCTCGCAAAAATCGTCCGCAACCTGCGGACATGAAAAAATTAAAAACACAATAAATACACACAACACACACATAAAAAGCTTACCTACAGCAAGAGGGAGCATCCAGGACCTCAAAAAATAAAGTTACACCTTCATTTAACTCAAAATAAAAGAGTTTAGACACTAAAAATTTCTCTAAGCGAGAGAAAAAATGGCAGCCGAACAAAACGAAAACGAGGCTACAGCACTCTCAACACGCAAAACATCACAAGAAACACGCAAAACACCACAAGAAACTCGCAAAACGCCACAAGAAACTCGCAAAACACCACAAAAGACCTACGGATATTCTATTAAGACGCATACCACACATTACCCGCCGTTTTACAACAATGCGGAAGTACACGACAACGCTAACGGTTTGGTCTCGCGCACGCACAGTGTTACACTGCACACATTCAGCACTCTTACGCAGCAGCTCCACACCACTAATGCTGCAGCAACATCAAAACAGATTGCAGCTCTTCAACACAATGCTTCAAAATATGTAAAGTATATTCAGTTATTAATGTATAATATATTTCATTATTACACAACAAACAGCATTAGCTACCTTACAATTTCATTGCTGTCATTTTTTGACGGGCAATTCTCTAGTTTAAAAAATAATATCCTTCTCTTGAGAAACCAACTAGAATAAGACTTTTTCTTCTTACAGTACAGTAAGTTGATCACATATATAGTTGTCCGTGTATGTAACGTTTGCGATGTTGGTCACGCTTTTGCGTCCCTCGCAAAGCGAGGCGAGCCGGCGATGCACGCACAACTTTGGCTGCAATGAACTCAAAAGGCACAAGCGGGAGCGGCTTGCAATGAGCGCCGAAGGTAATCAATCCAAAGCAGAAAAGTTGAAGTACACGGGGGGAGAGGCTCGCAATGAGTGCCAAAGGCGCTCAGCACGGGGTTCGCGATGAGCACCAAAGGCCTCACATTGTGTGGCAAACAGCAATGCCAGCCTTACAATTTTATTCCCGTCATTTTTGACTGGTACGTAGCTAGTTTCAATTTAATTGTCACTGTCAGAAACTTGGATACTTTATTTAAGTGATTCCAAAACTAGTCCTCAAGGAACCTTTGACACGTCCCAATTTAGGGATAATACTTCGTCAGTACAGGAGATGCAATTTATACTTTTATTTAAACCGGTTATACCAGAGTCTTGGCTTGTCAAGGTTTTTTTTAAGATAGGCGTGGGCTTTGTATAATTAGAGGCCTTTCAGAATGGCGTCTCCTGTTGTTTTCCTGGTAACATCTTACAAGAGCCCATCACAATATCTATTTCATACATCCAATCTTCTTCAAATACTGTGCTATATTTAATGAATACAGATTTTGCAATATTGAGGATCTCTCATATGAACCCTTTTTTCTGAATCTGTGGAACTATTGGGATATTTGGATTACTGTTTTTCATATATTTTAGGAGGCGATACATTTGTGTGCAATTAACTAAATCTTTATAGTTTTAATTTTGAAGATCCCTGTTTATTCCATGTGAAGCTCAGCACCTTGAGTTACTTTATAGGATTAAACTGAGACTTTAATAACCTTAATAGTGAGGCTACTCTCACTGCAGTAAGTACCATTATAATGTCCTCAATTAGATACAGGCATACAGATAATACCTAGCAGCCCTAGAGTATCTATATATGTTCAGGAATATATTTTGTGGCAGATCTGGGATATTGTAAAGTTTGAATGGCTTGGAATGTAACAGCTAAAACTGCCAGTACTTTCAACAGAACTAATGGAAAGCTTATTAGTTTACAGCAAAATAACCTTCTGGGAAAGAGAAGCAAGATCAGCTGATGGGGGAAAAATGGTACACTATAGTAAATAATACTTGCACGTAAAATTTAAATAGAGAAATCTGTGTTTATTTAAAAATGTATTGCTTTCTGAAAACAATGGCCGATTCTGAGGTTAAGTTGTTCAAATATTTTTTTAGAAAAAAGTGTCTGTTTAGACATTCTCCAAAATGTGCTTGTTGTTCCCCAGATTAAGAAGATCACAAGTATTTACCTCAGTAGTGTTCATGTAATCTGCATAATCAGATGAAGGGAAGTAAGGCGGGAATCTAGTTTAAATGGAGGTGTCTCCTGTGAGGTAAAGAAGGGCTGGGCCCGGCTTGGACAGGTGTAACCGAGGAAGTGACTCAGTACGTGGTGAGCTGCACAAAGGCTTCCTGGTTCCTGTGTGTTTGGGACGGCTTTATCCAGACCCAGAAAACCAGGATCTGTGGCCTGTGATTAAGGATTATCAGCCCCTGGGCTTTGGTCTGCCGGCTTGTGCTGCCCCCCATTCTGTGGATATGAGGCGTTTGTAGTGTCTGGTGGAAGTATTGGGATATTTGGCTTCCTAGTTTCTGCATATTTTTGGGGACAATCAGCGTGTATGTACTTTAAAACAAAACAATCTTTTAAGTCCCACTTTGAAGACATGGCTCAGCACTTTGTCACTCGCACGGCACAGGGCCAGTAGGTAGGTAACTCTCAGTACTATGCTTATTATGGCTCACACTTTCTATTATACTATTGGGATGCAAAGATTTATATGACTGCTTTAGACTTCTTAATGTTTTTAAATCCATATAGATTGTGTGTGATTGCACAGCTTCCTGGTTTGCTACCTGTATGTGTATATAATCATTTTATTTCCAGCAGTGTCAATCCAGTGAATTAGATATTAAATCGATACATTACTTTTTTTGGGTCCTAATAATGCCTTTATGTACAATATTGGCAACATACCAGAATCTGTATGGACAGAGACACTTCTCAAAAGCTTGTGGATTAAAATGCACATTTAGTTCCACCTCTGCAAAACATTGGCAGCTGCAGTGCCGCCGCCAACCGCTAGATGGCGCTGCCAATTTCTCGACTGTGCTGCACATTGTATATATGGCACGCTGACAGAAGAGGCCTAGAGCTATGAGAGGTGCGGCCGCGTGACCACACCGAACATAACCATGGTCTCGCTGTCGATTCAGCAATATAGAGTTGCGCCACGCCGGAGGAGGGAATAATTATTGCCTTCCCTCAAACCGGACGGTGCCATCTAGCGACTGCTTGATGGCACTGCAGCGGTCAGTGCTGCGCTTACACAACGGGATAGATCCAATATAATCTGTGTTTAAATGTATGCACTCGATGTCTACACCTTAATAAGTAATCTCCTTGTGCCACAATCTCAGGTTGTCGTTTTCATGTGTAGTTTCAGCAGTCCCAGTGTCTTGGAGCCTGTATTTTTCTGGTATAGATATGAGCAGTTCTTAGCGCAGGATGACTTGGCACTTTAACTGTACAGGGCACGTTTATGTAAAACGTCTGTTTATTAGCTATGTCTGAAAGTCATCTGCTGCTGCTGCTTGAGATAATTACAGTCATTTGCAAATTAGTGTGTGAAACAATGTAATTCAGTTATAAAGAACCACAACATATTATGGGAATGAAAGCTAAAGTATTTTATATCTGTGTTTTTTTTTGGGGCGTTTTAAGATAAAACTGATCTTATAAAACCTCTTTATAAGGCTGTTTGTAATTGAATATTTCCAATTTAAAAACAGCCTTATAAAATGTTTTTAATGATAACTGCATTTCAAGAAAAAGACACTTGCCTGTCATATATGTACCAGGTTAATATTAGCCGCTGTGTAAGCCGTTACATGATAATGGGGGTGTGAGTTGGTTGTTATAAGTGAAGGGAGGTTTGGGTGGAGGGAACATGCAGAAGTCCAATGCCACTGCCTGATCACTGGATAAGATTGAAATTGACACCACACCCCTCTCCTCTGGGATCAAAATATGGAAGCACAGTTCTCCAGAACACACACAGACCCACACACTCACACCAATATATCATGGGACCCTCCAGGTCCCTGCGGAGGTGTCGCCTCCAAGACAAATTGGTTTCACCTTTTTTGTTTGTGTCGTTCAGTCGTGTCCCACTCTCTGTGACCTAATGGGCAGCAACACACCATGCTTATCCACCTGGTAAACATGGCAGAGATACTGGAGTGGGTTGTCAGTTCATTCTCCAGTGAGCCACAGCATACAGCTTCTGGTAATCCTAGGTGGTTTCCCATCCAAGTACTGACCAGGCCCAACCCTGCTTGGCTTCAGGGTGGTGTGACCTCTTGGTTCCATGACTGGAATTGAACTCAGGTTGCAGCAGTGAAAGCATTGAATCACCTTAAAGAACATTAAAAAATGATTTTACAATTTCTAGTTCTTCCCCCCCCTACAGTAAAGTATTCTTGATATTCAGTGTTGCCTATGCTGCTCCATATGTTAATTTGTGGCTCATTTTGTATAGTAAAAGTGAGCAAGGGGATCTAACTACATTATAACATAGGAATACAATGGATTTTCCAGATAAATAAGCACTCTGTGTCATTAATCAGCAGATGAAAGCTGTTTATTTGTTGTCAATAGCCCATCTACATGAAATGTCTGCACAAATAATGGTTAATAGCTCAAGAATGGATTACTTTAGAAAAAAGGGCTAGTACAAGATCTCTGCAGAAAATATCCATGTAACAGGAATTGCAATATACCCTAAAATTGTTCTGTGCCATCATAAGAGATCTATGTGATTTCCTGCTTTGGCAAAGGACCAAAAAGTAATATATACATTTGTGGACATATTTGTATGTCCCAGCTCAACTTCCCAGAATGCAGTGTAATAACTGTTTTTTCTCGGAACTCTGAGCTGGAAGCAGGTTTTTTAACTTGCTTTGGACATTCAGGTGTGAACACGGATGTACATTTTATTTACTGTACTACTGTATGGTGGAGGGCTTCTATCGCTCTTTTGCCCACCATATTATAAATGATTGTTGTGGTGAACTACCTACTCATAATTTCCACAACACAGGCTGAGATCCCGCTCCATGCTGATGATAGCCCGTAAGCTTGAAACATGTACATGGATTGGATACTCAGCCTGTGTTTATTCCAACCTTGGCTTTGCATTAAAGCTGTGTAATAATACAGCATGCATAAGCTTAAAGGAAGCCATGTTTGATGATGGCTACGGAATGAAGAGCGAGGCATTTGTGGACATATTTGTATGTCCCAGCTCAACTTCCCAGAATGCAGTGTAATAACTGTTTTTTCTCGGAACTCTGAGCTGGAAGCAGGTTTTTTAACTTGCTTTGGACATTCAGGTGTGAACACAGATGTACATTTTATTTACTGTACTACTGTATGGTGGAGGGCTTCTATCGCTCTTTTGCCCACCATATTATAAATGATTGTTGTGGTGAACTACCTACTCATAATTTCCACAACACAGGCTGAGATCCCGCTCCATGCTGATGATAGCCCGTAAGCTTGAAACATGTACATGGATTGGATACTCAGCCTGTGTTTATTCCAACCTTGGCTTTGCATTAAAGCTGTGTAATAATACAGCATGCATAAGCTTAAAGGAAGCCATGTTTGATGATGGCTACGGAATGAAGAGCGAGGCATTTGTGGACATATTTGTATGTCCCAGCTCAACTTCCCAGAATGCAGTGTAATAACTGTTTTTTCTCGGAACTCTGAGCTGGAAGCAGGTTTTTTAACTTGCTTTGGACATTCAGGTGTGAACACAGATGTACATTTTATTTACTATATATATATATATATATATATATATATATATACTAGCGAATTGCCCGTCAAAAAATGACGGCAATGAAATTGTAAGGTAGCTAATGCTGTTTAGTGTGTAATAATGAAATATATAATACATTAATAAATGAATATACTTTACCTATTTTAAAGCATTGTGTGGAAGAGCTGTGAATGTGTTTTGATGTTGCTGCAGCATTAGTGGTGTGGATCTGCTGTGTAAGCGTGCTGAATGTGTGCAGTGTAACACTGTGCGTGCGCGAGCCCAAACCGTTAGCGTAGTCGTGTAGTTCCGCATTGGCGCGAAATGGCGAGTAATGTGTGTTATACGTTTGTATCGGAATATCCGTAGTTGTTTTGTGGTGTTTTGCGAGTTTCTTGTGGTGTTTTGCGAGTTTAGAGTGCTGTAGCCTCGTTTTCGTTTTGTTCGGCGGCCATTTTTTCTCTCGCTTCGTTTTTTTTTTAGTGTTTAAACTGTTTTATTTGAAGTAAAATCGAGGTGTAAGTTGTATTTTTGAGGTGCTGGGTGCTCCCTCTTGGTGTAGGTAAGTTTTTTATGTATGTGGTGTGTGTATGTATTGTGTTTGACATTTTCTAATGTTCGCGAGTTGCGTCCGAGTGTTGCGAGTCCGTAATGTGTGTGAACGTGTGTCGTATGTTGTTTGCGAGTGTCGTAATGTGTGTGTCGTACTGTTTGGGTTGCGACGTGAAGTTTGCGAGGGTCGCAGTTGCTGGCAAGGAGCGCCTTCGGCGCTCCATGCCAGCAACTGCGGCCCTCGCTTTGCGAGGTCCTCAGGTGCTGGCATGGAGCGCCTACGGCGCTCCATGCCAGCAACTGAGGCCCTCGCTTCGCGAGGGTCCTCAGTTGCTGGCATGGAGCGCCTTCGGCGCTCCATGCCAGCAACTGAGACCCTCGGGCAGTGCCCTCGCTTCGCGAGGGCCTCGGCTCGCTGCGCGAGCCCGCAGCGTTAGCAACAACTCGTACGCTCACAACTATATATGTGATATTTACACACAAACTGTTTTGTAGAAAGGATCAGTGTGCACACTTTTCATGTTAATCATATTTTCTTAGTTCACCATTAATTCACATTAAAAATACACATGCACACAGCAGCAAAGCTTCTTGTCCTGAGCACTAATGAAAGGAAGTCAAAAATTCCAACTGATATAACATGGCTGTCTTGGTAAGGCCTGAATAATGTTCTCAGTTGAAAGCTTTCAGTAGTGTTCAGGACCATGAGAAAGGTGGGGAGGGTGACAGCAGTGACTATTGATGTATAAAAGCATTTTAGATAAAATCTTATATTTGGCTCACTTGTGTCATGTGATTATTAGTCTGTTAGGGTCTATCCCTCTTTGCCTGCGCATTTCACTGACAGCTGCAGTTACAGGTGCCATCTGCCAGAGGGCGATATGAGTTTTCGTGCACCATCAAATTCCAGAGAAGGCAAATATCTATTCTCCCCTCCGACGTTGCGCAAGTCGACGGCGCTGAATCGAAAGCGAGGCCATCGATATGTTCGGCGCGGGCATTCGGACCCCCAGGGCCTCAGGCACGCCTCTCATAGCTCAAGTCCTCTTCTGTCGGCGCACCTTATATGATAAAATCAGCAGTGCCATCTGTCGGCCGGAGGCGGCACTGCAGCTGTCATATTTTGCAATGGTGAAGAGGGAAAGGACCGTCTGTTATCCTACTGAATATAGATATTAAATGAATCCATAGCTTCTCCCTTGTTTCTAATCACATTAGGAACAAAGTCAAAATGTCTTCTACCAGTAAATCAAAACTGACTGCAAAAAGTAAAGGCTGTATTTATTTATTTATAACTTTAAGTTATTCAAAATAACAGAAGGTCGTCTAGAAAAATGTTACTACAAATTTGTACCTAAAATAAGAAATATTGTGTCATTTACCAGAAGTAGAGTTTTGCTTAGTTTTTGAGCTTTTATAATAGTTAAGCACAGAAACATTGAATAAAAATGCATTACACCACCCTTTAAGATACGCTGTCAGACTTTCTAACGGGGTTGATTAACACAGTGAGTATAAGCTATTTAAAGTGGTATGTCTTTAGGATGTAAGTCTGCGAGTTTCAATCCCACAAGGTGTTTTAGGGAAAGCACCATGGACACTGGATTCCAAACTCAAAGACTGGGCCCTCCTTGTTTTACTATGTGTTAATTTGTATGTATCTTTGTCTTGAACTTATCTTATGTACAGCGCTACGGAATATGTTGGTGCGTTATAAATAAACGATAATAATAATAATGTCCCATCATTGTTGTTGCAATGTGCCCTTTATTTTCATCACTAGTGAGTGCTATGGCCCCATAGCACTTCCCATTTGTATATTGTTAGCCACAAAGAAATAAGAGCTTGCAATCTTGGCTGAATAAAGATTGAAGCCAAGATAAGTGGTTATTAATGTATTACAGGCAGTTCCATTAGGGTATTTGTCTTCACTTCCAGCTGTTTGCTTAAGATTTTTTTCTCTCCGTTTGTTTTCCTCTTACTGAGTAACCAGACATCCTGGCAGATTGGCAGACGTCTACATTGTGCCACTAAACGCTTATTGGAGCAGTGCTATATTTTAATCCATTTGGGTAATTATTTACACAAGCTTTTCAGGAGTGCTTATCTGAAAGGGATGCAGAAATCAATTAAACTAAATATATTTTAATAGTACTAATCAAGACCGATCCTGCACCTTGCTTAAAGTGGTACAGCTTTCTGTGGGTAATAGTAGATGTGACCCAATGGGGTTTATATTTCTGCACCACTGTGTTAGTGCTGTAAAAGGACTGAATACAGTTATACACATGAGCAATAGACATAAATATCAGCATTTTAGGACTTAATCTTGAAGATTTGTTTAGATCATGTAAATGTCCTTTTCATTTTCAAAATCCCTAACAAAACTATTATTACAAGAACTAGGAAATTGCCTGTCAAAAATGACGGGAGTAAAATTATAAGCCTGCCTTTGGCGCTCATTGAGAGCCACAACTTTCCTGCTTTGCAATGACCACCTTTGGCACTCATTGCATGCCTCTCACCATGTGTACTTTATAGGCATTGCGCTTGAGTGTTACTGCTTTGGGTTGAGTGTTACTGCTTAGGGCTACTTTTGACACCCTTTGGACTAGTTGTATGTCCTTCAGCCTCGTTTTAATC
This sequence comes from Discoglossus pictus, assembly GCA_027410445.1. Lineage (NCBI taxonomy): Eukaryota > Metazoa > Chordata > Amphibia > Anura > Alytidae > Discoglossus > Discoglossus pictus. The sequence goes on along the minus strand of CM050166.1, from coordinate 305,682,656 downwards.
GTGTTGGGTTTTTTCAGCAGCCATTGTTTGTTTTTTTTTGTTGCCTAGGCGATTTTCAATCGTGGAAAAATGGAAAATGAACTTGCAACCTCACTCACAGGCTCCCTGGCTCTCTCACTGTGCTGTGTGTAAGTTAATTTAAGGCATATTTGTTGTTATTTTCAGGTCTTTCGAGTTCCGTGGTTCGACCATTAAAGTCTGATTTTTATAAAGGCGACCACTGCATGTACGGGTTTTGCTGGCAATGATTGTAGCCTAAGTCCCGCGAGGCTCGCAGTGCAATGAGCACCTTCAGAGCTCATTGCAGCCTAAGTTCCACATGCCTTGCGGTTGACGGCTCGCCTCACTTAGCGAGGCTCGCAAAGTGTGACCAACATCGTGAGCTTTTCCCACACTGACAAATATATATGTGATACTCCGTTTAGCACTTCACGTGTGTTCCTGCATGCAGGTGCGATATGTGAAACAGAGTGCGCTATGGTGAATATCACATTGCTAAGCTGGGTTTTTAAATGGACAAACGTGATTTAGCGCGGTGTTGCCAAATCATGTTTATCGCAAGATTAAAGGCTGAGTGATGAATTAGAAAGCAAAAGAGAGCTCTAGCGAATCAGCGGGGTAGCCTTAAGCAGGATATTTAAGATGGCTGTTTTGCAATTCAAGTATCCACAATACATCCTTCATTCTTACTAAATACAGCTGAGGTTTGACATAATTATACAAAACTTAGGAGCCAGTAAGTCAGAGGAGCCAGGACTATGGAAGACCCATGGTACAAAATAATTTAGTCCCCTGCCATTGCAACTTCTTTATATAAGGAGGGTGTCAATAGGGATATATTAAGAACCATTTTCATAAGTAGGTGCTCAGGTCATTGCTAGGGTGGTCAGATCACATTCCTCTAAAAATGATTTGCCCCTTTCCATAATAAATTAACAATCCCCTTTACTCCTTGCTGCTGCTGATAGCAAAGGCCCCTTACCCTGTTGTGGGGTTTAGTGTTTTGCACCTGCTTCACCAGCAGTGGCATCACCATTTTTTTATATATATATATATATATATATATATGTATATATATGTATATGTATATATATATATGTATATATATATATGTGTGTGTGTGTAAAAAAAAGCTAGGAGCCAGTAGTAAAGTTTTAGGAGCCGTGGCTCCAGGTATTTAGCACATCTTGATTTACATACTGATAAGTTTCATGAAAATGTAACGTTTCAGAAATCTCTCTCTTTATTGATGACCTACATTAACACTGTAGAAATCTCTAGTAATAATTAACTCCTGAACAAATGCATGGGGGGGGGGAAACCAGCCAATCTTTTGAAAAGTAAGCCCGTGGGGCTAGTGCTACTGAGTTACTCACAGCCTTTCTGAGGGTTCCCATATTACCCCGTCATCTGGAATAATAAGCAGGTCACTCTGCCACAGCACACAGTCGGCTTACTAGCCCCACACCTAGCCGGTTCTCTCACAAATGGTTCACCTTTCCCCATTATTCTACTGTCTCTTTATCACCTAAATTGTAATGACAAGTACAAGTATCAGTGGAATGTTAAAAAAGATATGTTTTTCTTACAGTAAAATTACATGGCAATCTTTATTTGTTAATCCACCTTGATCATCCTCCCACTAATCATGGATTGATATATGGTTCTAATGACATGATTAGTGTACTCCGATCACAAGCAGTAACTAGGCTGAGTGTTTTGGCAATAATGGCATCAATAGTAAGAGATATGAATATGTGCTTCGTGTATGGATCGGAAAGGCTGGTTGACAGGTAAAATGTGATCTACAATGTAAGTTTAATGTAACAAAATGTTTTCTTTTTTTTTTATTTTAAATAACATTCAATTGATCATTTGTTATTTCCTATAGACTTAAATATTAGTGTTTGGAAACTCCTCTATGTCTGTTTAGTATTTTTGAATCCAGTTTAAGGGTTAAACATACTGTGAAGAATTTTAGAGGCCCTTAAACTATAAAAGGTGACCTATCACAGATTAATAAAGCCATCACTGTTTGCATGGTTTGTGTACAATATGTTAAATATGATATTTCCAGTTCTAGCTTCACAAGCAACATTTTGTTCTAGCGTAGTAACCATGCCTTTTCTTTTCCAGGGCAAAATATGGACTATATAACTTATAATGCTAACCCAAAACCACCGATACCGAGACATTGAGAGGACGGCAGTATACCTCCAGCCAGAGAAGTGCGTCCCGCCCCCTCCCCGCGGCTCCATGGATAAAGTTTGGTTCATCAAAGATGGCTGCGGCATTGCTTGTGCTGTGGTGACCTGGTTTCTGGTATTCTACGCTGAGTTTGTGGTCATTTTTGTTATGCTGCTACCATCCAAGGATATAATCTACAGCACGATTAATGGCATAGTCTTCAATATACTGGCCTTCATGGCCCTGGCTTCACACTTTCGTGCCATGATCACTGACCCAGTAAGTAGGACTTAGTGTGTGTGTGTGTGTATATATATATATATATATATATATATATATATATATATATATATATATATATAATTCTGCTTGTAGATAAATTTTCCCACACATACTTTTTTGATCATACATTGGTCCTTTAATACATTCTGCAATTTTATATTTTTCAAAGATCTGACTTCTACTCTGTTTACTCCAGGAGTCAGTTATAGGTATTGGTAATAAATGTTATGTATTTTTGTTTGTAACTTCTCCATAGCTGGAGTTTGAGGTTATGTTGCAGCATCGACATCCTCATGAATATAGAACTACATCAAATCTTTAGACCTAGGAATTCCAGATTAGGCGCAACAATATTGTTGATCATAGGTCAGCCAGGGACACTTGATATGGCAGAAATGCACTACTAAAGAAAAAGAGGCAAAAAGAGAAACTGTAATGGGTGGCAATGCACAGACTGAGTGGCAATAGTGGCGACCATTTACCAGGAAAGCACGCTATGGGGAGACCAGGGAAGCAGGCTGTTCTGCTCATGATTTATATGGCTGCAAATGGTCGTGGTTCGTTAACGTGGCACAGCATATTTTACAAATATGGTATCATTTAAAACTGTAGGGGCCTCATTCAATTGAGATTTGGCCAATTGAATAGGGCTCTAAAAAAGCACATAGCATATTTTTTTTAATTAAGTTTTTAGTTTGTGAAAACCTTGCTTTTGGATAGATGTTTACTAACTAAAAACTTATTTTTAAAAAATAAGCTATGTGCTTTTTTAGAGCCCTATTCAATTGGCCAAATCGCAATTGAATGAGGCCCTAGGTAATTAGTACTTCATCAATGGAATAGATGGAACATTCCTAGCCTTTTATTTGCAGGCAACATCACTTAAAGGGACAAGGAATTCAAATGTTTCTATCGTGCATTTAAATGTCCATGTTTTAAACATTCTAAAAGTGTCATGAAAAATATTTAGCAAAATTGTTTAACATTTTTGGAAACTAAGACTGTGTGAATACAACTCTAATTGGCAGACCCTTATGACTCGTTCATCTATATTGCTGCACATTGGCTGACAAGTCCTTGAAGACAGTTACACATTCAAAGCAGTATATTCTGCTCCAGGAGCCTTATTTTTTACAAAGGAAACACACTATTCAACATTATGAAATGCCCTCTTTTTGATGCAAGAAAGAAAAAGGTGTCTTCAATTGCCCTTAATGACAGTAGACCCAATGTCTTGGGGCTAATCAATAATAAATTGCAATGATCTTGCATTAAAAAATATTAGAATGTTGGTTTGTGCGTATGTCTGAAAAGGCTTCTAACGGGTCAAAATAGCGTTTTTTTAAATGTATAACCTATAGTTTTAATTTTATACCATATTTGTAACCCCCATATTTGGAGGAGGAGCTGAGAGAAGAGTAGGAGGAGGAGGAAAGAAACCACACTCATGTAAAATTGTTAAGAAATATGTTTCTAGTCGAGTACAGTGTTTTGGGTGGGGTAATGCATTAGAAGATTACCTTGTGGCCCTGAGCCTTGAGTTTATTTAATTTTTCATGCACAGTTTTGGAAATCCTCCACTTCCAGTTATTCATAAAATGGATTCTCATGAATAAACCAACATCTACTTCCTATAACATTGGTAACAGCATGAAGAAAAGAGATGTTGCCTTGCTATTAATTAAAAGTGGGTAATTAACAATGGCCTTTAAATTATCTCTCTGAAGGGCTATAGGAATAATGTTAGAGGATTTAATGCTCTTATATGTTTTATGCATTGATTTGTTATGATGTTCTGCAAAGTCCTCAGATTAAATCAAGTGCTAGCAATTTTAAAACTGTGATCCTCGAGTGCTTGTATTGCTTATGCGAATTGTTAATAAGATCAGCTTTTTGGCAATGATTTTCAGACCAGTGTTGCATCTTTTTGGCATACCACTGCGTTGTTTATTATCAAAGTGTGCACTTTTTGTATATGTGCTTCTTTTATACCTAAAGACATATCTAAATTTCCTGGTTTATGAATGCATCTGATAGAGGAGAATTAGTAGTGTCTGAAAACCTTTTTTCTTTTGCATGAAAAAATACCAAAATAAACATTTACAAACTCACCTTGATGTTTGCTAAATCCCTTGAGTTTGCAGGCGGCAGCTTTTGTGAGTTAACACACCAGATATCTCTGCTAAAATTAGCATAAAATCCATCTTTTTTTTTGGTTAATACCCAGCAGCTAATACATTTTAATACTAATTTATCATTTATTTTGGTCAATCACAGGCAGTTAATACATTTTAATACTAATATAAATGTAATAATCAGTGATGGCAGTTTGAACCAGAAGGAATCATGGGATGTGTAGCCCCCTGTAGAAGGAAAAAGGAAGAGTCAGGCACTGATCTGTAGATCTCTGTGTTGAGCTGCTGCTGGCTTGAAGGTTAGTAAAGGGTTAAAATCTGTATTTGAATGCAGTGTTTCTATTGTTAGGTTTTAGGTGCATATGTAAGGAGCTATGGGGTGTGGGAAACCTGTTTTATTTTTAAATAAAATAAATCTGTATGTGCATAGAATGACTCAATGTAATATGTGTGTCTGATATAAGCAGCATGTGTCAGATTACATAAAGGAATAAACAGGAATCATAGATATACCTTTAAAGAGCAAGTTCTACCCAAAGTTAAGTTCAGTTTTACACATAGAGGTAGTAATTACAAATTGTGGACCACATGAATATTGTTGGTGGATGGAGGGTTTCATTGTGTTTCTGACTACTGTACTGTAGAGTATAGCAGGTACAATTATAACATTCAAATCTAAGATCTTGATACCGTATTTATCAGCGTGTTATACGCCGATATTCCATCCCCCCACTGCATTCTAAACCCCCTTCCTCAACCTAACCCCCCCTAAATACCTCCCCCTCACTTACTTGAGGATGGGGGGGGAGTTGAGGATGGGAGGGGTGTTGAGGATGGGGGGGGTTGAGGATGGGGGTTAGAATGAGGGGGGGTTGAGGATGGGGGGTTAGAATGAGGAGGGAGGTTGAGGAGGGGGGGTTAGGAGGAGGGTGGTTGAGGTTGAGGATAGGGGGGTTGAGGAAGGAGGATGAGGGGGTTGAGGAGGGAGGTTGAGGATGAGGAGGGGGGTGGAGGAGGGGGTTTGAGAAGGGAGGATGAGGAGGGGGGTTAGGAGGAGGGGGGTTGAGGATGGAGGGTGGAGGAAGGAGGATGAGGGGGTTGAGGAGGGGGGTGGAGGATGGGGTTTGAGAAGGGAGGATGAGGAGGGGGTTGAGGATAGGGGGGTTGAGGAAGGAGGATGGGGAGGATGAGGAGGGGGGTGGAGGAGGGGGTTGAGGATGAGGAGGCAGGTTGAGGATTTTGCTTCAAAGTTCTTTATTTGAAATTTAATTTTTTCCCCCTGAAATTTCCTTCTTAAAATGAGGTGCGTGTTATACGCCAATAAAGACAGTATTTCTGTTCTGCTTTTTCATCCGGGCTGCATCTTACAAACCTCTGACCTAGAGTGTTAGTGAGGCATTTCACTTATAAAAGCTGCTCTACACCATCAAAAAGAGTAGTGATTTTTTAGTATTAATGCACATTGCACTGTTTTATAAGCATTTTTATGCACCCAGTGTTTTTCTCCAGCTGCGCTACCACTCTTCTGCATACAAGGTGCTTGCATCTACTGTTTCTGAGAAGACCTAAAATAACAAGCTCCCACAAATACCTATACTTGCTGTTACAAACAAAAGTACTATTTTCTTTTGGTTCCCACATGTACTCTAACCCAGAGGGGAAAATCAGAAAATGTATTATTGCAATGAAGAGCGTATATACACATTTAGGGAAGCTTGTAATGTACGGTCCCCTCAGGTCCTGAGAGCTTTCCGCTAGAAATAGCCTCAACATACTTTTGATGCATAAATAAATAACAAATACATTTATTAATGGTGAAAAGATCATAAAAAAAGGTATCAATTTTGCAACTTGTTTAGCTGACAAATGTATAAAATGCACATTATTAGATACTTTTTTTTGTGGCTAGCTCGTAGATTTAGAACAAATTTGTAAAATCCTAATGTATACTGAGCTGATTCTCTCAGACCCCTTTTACAAGGTGGTATCTTAGTAAATGAATGAGCTTTCCAGTAGTCCTGTTGAAACATTGGCAGCTTTAGCTGCCAGCTTTCTTTCCATTCTGCAGATAGAGGCTTTAAGCTACCGCCATCCCAAGAAGTTGATCGGCAGAAAATAAAGAAAGTCTCTCAGCAAAATATAATTCTAACTTGGGGAGAGCAATGTACAATACAATTCATTGACACCCTCAATAAGACGCTTTATAATTATTTGATCCTTATACCCATACAAAGTGGTCTTGTTTATAGAAAGCACATCATGTATGGATTCATACAGCGCTGGTGCTGATCCCAGTGTACTGAATGAAGCCTTGTCTAATACACTGGCAGAGCTGTAGGCTTGGGAGCAGTCCTTTACATGAATCAATTCTGCTCCACATCATCAGAGCAATGGACATTAAGTGAAAGAAGTGTCTGGAATTGTAAAATTTAGAAATTCTTCACTATTTTAAAAACTTTTATATTCCATCCGCAGCCATTCTTTTAAGTTTGCTTGTCTCTAAAGAATAATACATTTGTTTTGGCTTGGTTTAAAGGGATATTTCTGAAGCAAGAAAATAATACATGTCATGGGTTTAATATATTATAGAGAGAGCTTATACACATTCTGGATGGGGCTGTAATTGATGCTGCTTTAATGACCTGAGGCTCAATGCTGCATCCGGCTCATCACCAACTGTATTTAGATACATATTAAGTGCTTCCTTTACCAGCAAGGCTTAAGATACCCAATTTAAAGGACCACGCGCAATGAAAAAAATAATATATATTTGAAACTCTAAGAGCATATTTAAGCAGCAAGAAGACAGATAATCTTCTTATAATATATTATACTGCTGATGATAGGCAGTACGTGGGTGGGATTCCTAGCTTGTGTATAATCCAACCCTAGCTTTGCTCAAAGCTTTTTTGATACAGTGGGCATATGCTTAAGGGAAGCCATATTTATTATGGTTATGGCTTGCAAGAGCGAAGTCTGGTGGGCACATTTGCATGTCCCTGTCAAGGTTCCCAGAGTGCAGTGTAATAACTGTATTTCTCGGAATTCTGGGTAGAAACAGTTTTTTTAACTTGTTTTAGACATTCAAATGTGAATACAAATGTACCATTTATTTACCATAAAAACATGAATTGTGATGCCTCTGCAGGACTTTGGAGGTATCCATGATATATTGGTGGAAATTGTGTGAGAGGAGTTTACATTTTTGGAGAGCTGTGTTGCACTGAATAATCTGCTTCTGGGTCAGGCACCTGGAAGGAGTGTGGTGTCCAGTGAGTGGTGTGGTGTCAATTTCAGTCTTATCCAGTAAATAAATAATGTCTCTGAACATTTGCCTGTTCCCTTCCTAACCACCTCTCCCTCTACAAACACAAACTCTGTCATCCTTATCTCAGGAAGTGATGTAATAAACACAAAATGGATTCAAATACTCATAAATAGATCTTTAAAAATACAGATTTTCTCAAAAAGATGTTTTATGTCCACAGCTGCTAATATTGGTAACTTGGTACATACTTGACAGACAAGTGTCTCTTTGTTTTCTTGAAATGCAATGGTCATTTAAATCTATTACAGAATAGTGTAGAGAAAACTATTTGAAACCATTTCCACAGTTTCTCCGCCTGATTTTTGACTGCTTGTATAATGGTATTTGAGTTCAGGGTCGCATTAAGTTTAATTAAATAATAAAAAAAAAAACAATTAACATCATCACTTAAAATTGCAGTTTCAACATAAACATTTTAGAACAGTGATGAGAAGCTGGTCCATGAAGGGATGCACTGGGGGTGAGAGGATCTTAAAGACACACTCCTGACCGATCCATCTGTACTTTGGAATGGTCATAACACAACAAAGATGAGCCTAAAGTCAAGTCTTTTTTTAATTTATTTTATTAGGAATACTCATATCTACAAAACCTGTGCACACCACTTGTAATGAAAACTGTGTTGGAAACCACACGCTTAATATTCATGGGAATTATAGACTGATAGCAGTTATGCATGATAAGGATTCAGTCTCTTTAATAAAGAATAATTATATTTTATTATTGTCATTGTTTTGCAAAGTAGCAATAATGTTAATAGTGCAAGAAAAATAAACCTGGTTATTCTTTCTAGCATACAAAATGTTATACTAGCAAAAATGTTAAAATCATGATCCTAACTTACAAAGCCCTCAATAATAATGCTCCCCCTTACATCTCTGCTCTCATCTCCAAATACTCCCCCACCCGCCCTCTTCATTCTACTAATGAACTTCTTCTTTCTACAACTCTTGTCACCTCCTCTCATTTCCACCAGGACTTTTCTCGTGCTGCCCCTAGTCTCTGGAACTCCTTGCCTCGCTCCACCAGATTATCCTCTTGCCTCAAAACATTTAAAACCTCACTTAAAACGCATCCCTTTAAAGAAGGGTATCACCTTCCACCTTAACACGCTTATCACATCTCTCTCTCCCTCTTTTACCACTCACTATCCTAAGTACTTTGGGAATTCACCGTGGACATTGGATTCCTAGCTCTCAGACAGGGCCCTCCTTGCTTTGCTATTTGTTGGTTTGTATTTATCTTTGTCTGAGATTGACTTGTGTACAGTGCTACAGAATATGTCAGCGCGTTATAAATGAACTATAATAATACGAATCACATGAGTGGTTATCTTCTTTCTAACTTCCTCTTATGAGTACTTGTTCATTTTAAATGTACATTAGATTACATATATTTGTACACAATATGATTAAACCTAGAATGAGCTTTTTCAGACCGTAATAAAAGGTGTATGTTAAAAAGTATCACGCAAGACAGAAAATAAAGAGAATAAAGAGTCAAAAAAAGGAGGACAGAGAAAACAAGATGGAGAAGTAACTAGATTAGGTAGGGAAGGCAGAGCATAACATGGATCTAGGGCAGGGACAGATACCCTGCTATATTTGGACTCCTGCAAGTAATCAGTACATCTAACCACCTTATGGGTACATAGAACCGATGGTACAAATATACACAAAGAGGGGGGGGGGGAATTAATGGGGCAAGAGGAGTAGACCATGAGGGTAAATGTTTTGTGACGCAGGAGAACAATTTGCCACTTCTAGTGGAAGAAAAGTCCCTCCCTGTGTGTTTGGGAAGAGAGCCCCTGGCTGCCTGTGGCCCACCATTGTGACCTGTGGCCATACATCTTTGCTCATAGCATATATTGTTTCTTTTTAGTCAGACAATATTAATTTTTTATTTGAGTTGCATTTTTTTGTGTGCTTTACTTTCCATATATTACGCACTCACATCTCATAAGGGATAAGAACATGTAGGATTTTTTTCGTGACTTGCACTCAGTGTGCTTCATACTGGTCACATTTTTTTTATGAAGATACACCAGGTAGAGGCATTGGGAATAATATGTTAATGTCTGATACAGATATGAGATTTTAGTCTGCCTGTTTTGTTACCTGCTGAAAAGATTACTTTCCTACCATGCCCTATTCTCTTTGTTATACTACAGTTTTTACCCTACATATACTATAAATATATGTGTGTGTGTATGTATATTATTATTATTATTATTTATTTATTTTATTTTTTTAACTTGTTTTAGACTTTTAAAAGTGAGTACTATTTATTTACTGTACAATAGAGGGCTTCTATCACTCTTTTGCCCACCATAAATTAAATAGTTGTTGTGGTAAACTACTGCCTCAAAAAAATCTACTACACAAGCTAGGAACCAGCCCCACGTTGATGAGGCAGTAACCTTGTAACTGCCTTTACTTGGGTAGGGATTCCTGGCTTGTGTGTAATCCGTCCTGAGCTTTGCTCATAGCTGTGTTATACAGCTGGCATATGCTTAAAGGAAGCCATGTTTAAAATGGTAATGGATTACAAGAGCGAAGCCTTTATGGGCACATTTGTATGTCCCTGCCATGGGTTACCAAAATGCAGTGCAATAACTGTATTTCTTGGAATTACACTGCAAACTTGTTTTATTTTATATATATATATATATATATATATATATATATATATATATATATATAGTACATCTGTGTTCACATTTGAATGTCTAAAACAAGCTCAGAGTTCCGAGAAAAACAGTTATTACACTGCATTCTGGGAAGCTGAGCTGAAATGTGGCCACAAATGCCTCGCTCTTCATTCCGTAGCCATTATCAAACATATAGTATCTCACAAAAGTGGGTACACCCCTCACATTTTTGAAAATATTTTATTATATCTTTTCATGTGACAACACTGAAGAAATGACACTCTGCTACAATGTAAAGTAGTAAGTGTACAGCCTGTATAACAGTGTAAATTTGCTGTCCCCTCAAATAACTCAACACACAGCCATTAATGTCTAAACCATTGGCAACAAAAGTGAGTACATCCCTAAGTGGAAATGTCCATATTGGGCCCAAAGTGTCAATATTTTGTGTGGCCACCATTATTTTCATGGGGATGGAGTTCACCAGAGCTTCACAGGTTGCCACTGGAGTCTTCTTCCACTCCTCCATGATGACATCATGGAGCTGGTGGATGTTAGAGACCTTGCACTCCCCACCTTCCATTTGAGGATGCCCCACAGATGCTCAATAGGGTTTAGGTCTGGTGACATGCTTGGCCAGTCCATCACCTTTTACCTTCAGCTTCTTTAGCAAGGCAGTGGTCATCTTGGGGATAGGACTAGTTAGTAGACAGACCTGGTCTGAATCAGGATCTATGACCAGTTTTGTACTGAGACTTCTATACATTACGTGACCTCTGTAGCTTGGGGGAAATTTTGTGAAATATGTATCAAATTAGCAGCCTTTGTAACCATGTAAGTCATGAGCATAAAAAACATTTTTAAGAAAATGTTATTGTTTTCTGATGCTGGTTGTATCATTGGGGATTTCACCTTGGTCCGTTAGTCTGTCTGTAGCTTTAAAGGGAGTGTTCTCGTACTGAAGATTATTTCTTTTATTAAAGGGATATTGAAGGTTTCTGGCTCTCGCTAGGAATATAATATACCTATGTATCTATTTTTTACTTTTTTGTGCTTTTATTTAATAAAACGACGTACATAAACGTAGATATATAGGTATATTATTGACTTAGTCAAATCCAGAAACCTTCCGTGTCCTTTTTATATTGTCAAGTAACAATACATGGCAATCTTTCAGCTTAAGTAAATAGAGAGGTTATCTGAATCCTCCATTCTGAATCCACAGTTCCTCCTAGGAGCAAAGGAATGTCTGCTGCCATTAATGCAAAATTGAATACAGTTGTTAAAATTAAAGGGCATATTTTAGTCTAAACTTTGTAAAATATTTGACATATTATCTAGTAATGTACTTTATAAATAGGATTCGGAATGCAATTTGGAAAATTGTTTATATATGCCTTCACCAATGCATTTAAGAGCTAATAAACTACATATACCGTACTTCTCTACCACCCATTTACATGTAGAGCTTGGATGGCTGATGACACTGTTACTTGTTATTGTGGGGTCTTACCTTGTGATATTCTGTAATTGTTCAGTTTGCTAATGAGAGGTTTACATGTTGACAAGTCATAGCATATGACACAGAGGTTTTGACTATTATGAAATATTAATCTTTGTAACACAACTTTAGTGTTTAATTATGTAGAACCTGTTTGACACATATTCCACTCCGAGGATTAGTAATGATATAGGTGTGTCTAATAACTTCTCTGTTAAGTTTAGCAGTTCATGATACATCTATGTTTGGCTTAAGAAATAGGCCAATCAAATTAAAATGTCAGTTTGAGGTTCACATAAATTATTCACAGGTAATCCTTTTGAATTTACCTCCTGAAAGAAACTCAGTAGGACATTTAAAAAAAAATATTTCTCATGTCATGTAAGCTTCAATAAAATACTTTATTTGTTTTTGTAAGGGTTAAAATATGTTATGTTATTACACAACTAGCCACTTTTTCATCAAAAATTATGGCATGATGGAGTTCTATTTTTTTCTCCCTCCACTGTGTGTCTTCCCATCTCCCTTCTCCTGTGTCTCTTCCCCCCCCCCCATCTCCCTCCCCTGTGTCTCGCAAGCGTGACGACAAATCACAGTTTGGCAATTTATAATACTCTTTACAAATAACTTTTTTTGTCTTACTTTTTTGAGTGGCCATATCCCTTAGTTAATAATTAGTCCATGTACCACCACTCAATTAGATAATTAATAGAATTCAGCAAAATGTAAAATCTTAGATTCTCTCTAGCAGACCTATTTTAAGAAGCCATGTCTTCGTTAGCACCTTCTCTATGCTACCCTGAGATTTCACTCTCCCTGCCAAAAGTCTTAATTCTCTAAAACTTCACTCTTTCTTGTAAATATAGACCAATATGTGAGCTCACAGGAATGTGAACTTCCTTCTTATTGAATAAGATGTAAGTGGATACTGGAGTCAAACAGGTGTGCCTGAAGACAAGAACCAATAGACCCACCTTCGATTTATCTTCCTTCCAAAGGCTTAGGCTCTTCTGGACCGCAATATGTGGTAGCACAACTTTTGGGTGCATGAGACTTGCGCAACGTCTTGTGCATGCCCACAAAGGCTGACAAATTTGCGCACCCACACCAACGCGGCATTACAGCGCTCTCCTCTCCTCCCCTCCTTCTCCAGCTCAACCTCTGTCCCTCCGGTACTCGCCCTCTCTCCCTCCCTCAGTAATCTCCCTCCCTCCCCAGCTCTCTCTCTCTCCCCCCACTACTCACTCTGTCTCTGCTCCTAGTACCCACCCTCTAACCCCAGGTCTCTCCCTCTCTCCGTGCTGGTGTGGGAGCGCGCCTTTGTCAGCGCACACATGACGTCATGTCTATCCTAGGCGATATTGCATCCTGTTACTGTGTACATCTCTTAGCACTTCTGATAGAGGGCTGTTTATCTGCTACACTTTTCTGTATATTACGGCAGTGGCAAATAACTTGTGAAACTTCAAATGTGACCTCTTATCCTAGCATATTTTTATATAATGAAAACCAAAATGTTTTCAGAACATAGTTCATAGTTTAGATAGTACTGAGATTCAGACTCCAGCCCCCTAGTTTTCAATATTTTTTTTTATTGTTTTTTGTTTAAAAAAATAATAGGAATCAATTAAAACATAACTTTTACTATCACATGACTAAATCACAAAAGGTAGTACACTAACATATATTCTTTCTTTTTCGTACATTAGTTTTAATGGTTCCTCAAATACCGCTTTCTTCCGAATATAAGCCGCACCTTTTTTTTTATTTTTTTAAAGCTTGCGAGTTACGGGTGCGGCTTATATTCGCGACCGTAAAAAAAATCATTGCAGATTTGTGAAATTTGCTTGTTACATGTGCGGCTTCTATTCGCAAAATGACTGCCGATTTGCGCGATTGCGAGTTAAGGGTGCCTATTTTGTGCTTTAGACTGCAGTATTGAATAGCGATTTACGGTTTTAGTGATTCTAACATCCTGTAAAGCCTGTAACCTGCAAAAAAAGCTACAGTGCTAATTAGAAAGCCTGTTTCTTGCAATGGCTGATCACTTGGAGAGTCTTTTTCTCTCCAATTTAACGGGTGCAGCTTATGTTTGAGTACTATTTTTTTCTTTCTATTTTTTTCCCCTTGAACTTTACGGGTGCGGCTTATATTTGGACCAATACGGTAATGTGTGTGTGTGTGTATATGTATATGTATATATATTTAAATTAGTGGCACATTTATATTACTTTGGGGCACCGTCTGCTTTATTAGTGGACTTTAGTACATAATAACATAGGATTAGATAAATTATTTCAATCTGAAAGAGGAACTAATTTGCAAACTGTTTAATTGTGCAACCCAGTATGTAAATTGCTGACATTTGTAGTACTGTGTTATAGATCTGAAGCCATGCACATTTCCTAGGCAAATAGTTCCTGGTTTGCACTGTAAGTGTGACTGTCTCTGGATTAGGTATGTGCTGTCTTAGTCACAGCAAAGCAAATACTACAGTATGAGGTCCTTGAATGACACTTGTCATATGAGGCATGTGACCGCTGGGTAACTTGCCACGTTTAGAGAATTGAAGTTGTTGATTTCAAGACGCAGTCCCATGTGGGAGCCAAACACGTTTAATGATCTCCTTACAGTAACCCAAGCAGATTACTACCAAGTGATGCGATTATAATCTCCCTGCAGTATATTTGCTATACAGTGTTACATGAGTAGAAGACAGTGGTCATTATCTACTGATAGATTGAAAAATGCCTCTCTACAGTGGTGCTGTACAGTGAAACATAATGGACACATGTAATGCATAAATACAAGCATGAAATATCCTGGGCACTTAGGTAGCAAAAGCTTTTTAGGTAAGTAGAATAGGCAGAATAGCTGGACCTATTGGTTTTTATTTAATGTCAAATCTGGTTTTACACTGCTTTTTTTTTTTTTTTGTTCCTCTTGAAAATAGACATTTTAAATCTGTGCTATAAACTACTTCCCATTATAATTACCTCTGGCCTGTGACCTTCACAGATGGAGCTATTCCAAGTCATACTCAAGCAGTTAAAGGGTAATTTGTAGGAAGATTTGTTGCTATACATATTCAAAGCATAATTGGATGCAACTGGTCCTCTCTATTTATTAAGCTCCAACATTTTTCATAGCACTATTTACAAGGGTACAGAACAGTAGTGAATACAATAGTAAATAAGCATGCATTTAGATTTTTATAATATTTTGTATTGAATTTATTGTGTTTCAGCAGTTTTACTCTTTAGACCAGAGTCAGTAAGGGAGCGGATAGACCTCTCCAACATTGTAATTATCACATTGGAGAGTTTTGGAGTGGTCTCCAACATTATAAAATAATAGTCTCTATATGATATTGGGACATCTTGCTGTAGAGTGAGTAGTACATGTTTCTTGGTCTCTTTATCTGCTATAGTGACATTATCTCCTGATAATTAATTAATTGTTTAAGACATTTGTAGCTGTATACCCACTGAAATCTCAGTGCATCTAGTACTTGGTCCAATGTACTTTTCAAAGTGGGTCAACTTTTTATCGGTTTTAGCCAGGTTGTGACTTCCCCTTTTAATTCATAGTACTTAAGTGAGATTAACTGACATTGTGTTGAGTTATCATAATGGTTTGTTTTATTTTTTTCACCCCAGGGTGCAGTTCCCAAAGGCAACGCCACAAAAGAATTCATTGAGAGCTTGCAGCTAAAGCCCGGACAGGTGGTCTACAAATGTCCAAAATGCTGCAGCATCAAGCCTGACCGAGCCCATCACTGCAGGTACAACGTGTTTGTGTATTTTGTAGGTTTGTTCTTATCTCGATATGGAACATTTACTATACTTAATTTGTATTTGAAAATAATCCAACTCTATCTATGTTGATATTATGTATGTTACTTGCTTTAGCAAGAGGTGAGAGCTTCAGAAAGACGGAAATGCTTAGCTCCCAGACGTTCCCAGAAGGATATGGAAGGTTTCTGGATTTCACTAGTAATATAATTTTACCTATGCATCGTTTTTTAATTTCATATAGTTTATGTTAAGAAGTGCTTAAACGCTTAGTTTGTTTCTGCCTAAAATCATACAATAGCTCATGCAGTTCATGAATACATAGACCGTGAAGTGCAATGTTTCAAATTGCATCGTTTTTAAGCAGCATGTTGCAGAATGTTGTCACTGATTGGTTACTATGAGAGTGCAACCCCTACTTAGACGTACACTGTCTTCATGAGCTGCAGAGGGGGTACCCAGTTAAGTACTATTTGGAAGATTTAAGAGATTGTAAGCACTTCTTAATAAAATAAGGCACATAAAAGTAAAGAGATACATAGGTATATTATACTTCTAGTGATTTTAGGCAGAAACAAACTAAGCTTTTAAACACTTTTTTTAATAAAATCAAGTATATGAAAGTAAATTGATGCATAGGTATATTATATTCCTAGTGAAATCCAGAAATCTTCCACTTCCCTTTAATGGTGAGGCAAGATAAATGTCCTGTATAGCATTCATTTCGAGCTACTGGTAATTTGTTGTGGTCAATCCCTGCCCTATTCCTACTCTGCTATTCTACCAATATGCCTAAACATGATAATGCCAAGTTTCTAATTTTCAGGGCCAACTTTAAGGGCAAAATGTTAAGAAATAGCATAAATATACCCCTCTGTGTTATTAAAAAGGTGAATGACTGTATATTTTTATTCAGACAAGTATTTGGAACTACACTATTCTTACAAATACATTCTTATTTGAACTTAGTGTTGCAATAACCGCTTTTCATTATAAAAACACAGGTTACCTCATTAATGGCCACTGCTGTACCCCTCCCCACCTCTCTCACTGTCCTGAACTCTACTGAAAGTATACTTTCTGAATAAAGCTTTGCTCTACTACTGTTTGCACTACTTTACTGTTTGCTCACGTATTCTTAATGTTTGTTAATGGTGCAGTGAAAAATAGGTTTAACATAAAAATCACTTACTGCAGATCTTTAAGTTTAAAGTTTTGCATGCCATAACAATGTTACTAAGCTAAGCTCCCTAGCTTATGGCTGCCATATCCCACCCTATTGCTTTTTGTTATTCCCGGTTTGTGTGGGAGGATCGTTATACATGCTATTTTGGGTATTTATTTATATTTTATTACAAATGTTAATTAAAACATAGTTGGGTTTTAAATAATTGGTACAATGCATTTTGACATGATGTCTAATGTTGATTCACTGCCCGTTTAGCACAATAGATTTTCTTTTTTTCTGATTCTCATTTGTTGCAAACTTTGTCATAAAACAGAAGCTTCTCCCAGTGCAGCTGCTCACATTGTTAATGGCATTATGCAATAAAGCTGTGGAGAAGGAAGTGGGTGTATTATTTATATGAAAATATACAATGGAAAGGAAACTGTATTACATACAAGCTCAGCAAGCATGCCAATTAGGAGGTAGTCTACTGAATCCAATTTAGAAAAGTTTTTATTTATACAGGATCATTGATTCAGCATCTTTGTGCGATGCACAGGTACAAAAATTGAACAAGATCCCACATACCTTTGTTGGCCCTCACACAGTCTAGCGCCACCCATTCTCGACCCTCTCTCTCTGTCTCGACCCTCTCTCTCTCTGTCTCGACCCTCTCTCTCTCTGTCTCGACCCTCTCTCTCTCTGTCTCGACCCTCTCTCTCTCTCTGTCTCGACCCTCTCTCTCTCTCTCTGTCTCGACCCTCTCTCTCTCTCTCTCTCTGTCTCGACCCTCTCTCTCTCTCTCTCTCTCTCTCTGTCTCGACCCTCTCTCTCTCTGTCTCGACCCTCTCTCTCTCTCTCTCTGTCTCGACCCTCTCTCTCTCTCTCTCTGTCTCGACCCTCTCTCTCTCTCTCTCTGTCTCGACCCTCTCTCTCTCTCTCTCTGTCTCGACCCTCTCTCTCTCTCTCTCTGTCTCGACCCTCTCTCTCTCTCTCTCTCTGTCTCGACCCTCTCATCCTCATCTCTCTCTCTCTCTCTTCTCGACCCTCTCTCCTCTCTCTGTCTCGACCCTCTCCTCTCTCTCTCTCTGTCTCGACCCTCTCATCTCTCTCTCTCTCTCTCTCTCTCTCTGTCTCGACCCTCTCTCTCTCTCTCTCTCTCTCTCTCTCTCTGTCTCGACCCTCTCTCTCTCTCTCTCTCTCTCTCTCTGTCTCGACCCTCTCTCTCTCTCTCTGTCTCGACCCTCTCTCTCTCTCTCTCTGTCTCGACCCTCTCTCTCTCTCTCTCCTCTCTCTCTGTCTCGACCCTCTCTCTCTCTCTCTCTCGACCCCTCTCTCTCGACTCCTCTCTCTCGACCTCTCTCTCTCTCTCTCGAACCCTCTCTCTCTCTCGCACCCTCTCTCTCTCTCTCTCGACCCTCTCTCTCTCTCTCTCGACCCTCTCTCTCTCTCTCTCGACCCACTCTCTCTCTCTCTCTCGACCCTCTCTCTCTCTCTCTCGACCCTCTCTCTCTCTCTCTCTCTCTCTCTCTCGACCCTCTCTCTCTCTCTCTCTCGAACCCTCTCTCTCTCTCTCGACCCTCTCTCTCTCTCTCGACCCTCTCTCTCTCTCTCTCTCTCGACCCTCTCTCTCTCTCTCTCTCGACCCTCCTCTCTCTCTCTCTCTCGACCCTCTCTCTCTCTCTCTCGACCCTCTCTCTCTCTCTCGACCCTCTCTCTCTCTCTCGACCTCTCTCTCTCTCTCTCGACCCTCGTCTCTCTCTCTCCTCTCTCTCTCTGTCTCGACCCTCTCTCTCTCTCTCTCTCTGTCTCGACCCTCTCTCTCTCTCTCTCTCTGTCTCGACCCTCTCTCTCTCTCTCTCTCTGTCTCGACCCTCTCTCTCTCTCTCTGTCTCGACCCTCTCTCTCTCTCTCTGTCTCGACCCCTCTCTCTCTCTCTGTCTCGACCCTCTCTCTCTCTCTCTGTCTCGACCCTCTCTCTCTCTCTCTGTCTCGACCCTCTCTCTCTCTCTGTCTCGACCCTCTCTCTCTCTCTCTGTCTCGACCCTCTCTCTCTCCGTCTCTAACCCTCTCTCTCTCCGTCTCTAACCCTCTCTCTCTCTCTCTGTCTCTAACCCTCTCTCTCTCTCTCTGTCTCGACCCTCTCTCTCTCTCCG